>OY978033.1:4718547-5240413 GCA_963854515.1 Pandemis heparana
TTGACGATAACCAAAATAAAATAAAAAACAGGACAGAGGACAGCCCATTGTATGAATTGCTCATTAACGAACTAAAACCTTTTTATCAGTTAAACAGAAACATTTTATTTATGATGAAAGAGGTTACTATCATCTTTAATTGTTTATGGTGATTGAGTACTTTTGATTGGTTGTCAGTGTCATGTCATGTCATGTCGTGTGAATTATTTGTTGGGGCTAGAATTATTAACTAAGAAATTACATAAATACTCCACCAGAAAATGTAATAAGTAGAATAACAGAGACAATCACCTCTGCAAATCCTACAACGATTTTTTTAACGTTACACCCAGACCTAAGAATGGATAAAAGTGGTAACATATTAACCTAATACATATCCTGACGTCTAAAGATTGTTTACAAGTAAGTTCATTGACCCAGCCACCTGTTTAGGGTTGGCACAAAGTAGTTTTTGGTATGAATGTTTAAATGGCTATAACTTGAAAACGGTAACATATATTTCCATAGTTTCTATGGGGGAAATATAGTGCTAAGGTTAAACTATCTGCCAGTTCCGCAAAGGTCACTCGTCGACTTCCACCCTGTATATAGCGGGAATGTTACGTATGCTTTTTTCTTTCTTTTCACCTCACTAGCTCGGAAAGCACTTTTTGTTTGTTTGACACCTATTAGGAAAATCGCTTTTTATCCACATGTGGAGAAAGAGTTTTGACCACAGATTAGAAAGATATAGTACAGGGTTTTGACATTTGAAGGAAGCTTAAGTGATATTTGACAGCTAAGAAGACGTAAAATGTTAAAAGTGCTGAATTTTTAATATCACAATTAAAAACACTCAATAGTCTTACAACTTTATTTTAATTCATAAATATCAGCATTCAACATTAACCTTCATTCTTGTTGTAAAAACGAATAAAATGTTCTGACAGTCCAAGTAAGTCAATATGCGAACAAAACGCACCCGAAATATTTTTTTTTATAAAATTCATCAAAAGGAAAGGGGTCACAACTAGACTGCAAAAATTACCGCGGAATAAGCCTTCTCAGCGTCGTCGGCAAACTGTATGCAAAGGTATTGATTGAAAGAGTTATAAAAGAGACGGATGAGAAAATATGGGATGTACAAGCGGGTTTTAGAAAGGGAATGGGATGCACGGATCAAGTCTTCTCCTTGCGGCGTATAACTGAAAAGTATATGGCCAAAGGCCAGAAAATATACTGCTTATTCGTTGACTTGGAGAAGGCTTATGACATGGTGATGAGGAATGAGTTGTGGTCAGCGTTAGCCATGCATGGGGTGAACAGTAATCTGATACAAGCACTAAAATCTCTCTATGAGGATTCTAGTGCTTGTGTAAGGATAAACGGGGCGTACACTGAATGGTTTAGCATCGAAAAAGGTGTTAGACATGGATTAGGATGTGTTGCGTCACCGTGGCTGTTCAACCTATTCATGGATACGTGCCTGAATGATTTGAAAGAGAATGACTGTGGACTAAGGATGAACGAGTTAACCATCAAATGCCTCCTATACGCCGACGACCAAGTGTTGTTAGCATCGTCGGAGGAGGAGTTGCAAAGAATGGCTAACATTTTATGTGGGGCATTGGAAAGGAAAGGCATGAAAGTTAATGTAAGCAAGACGAAAGTTATGGTATTCGAAAAAGACGATAGCATGACAGAATGTGAGATTATGATTGCGGGTCAGAAAGTAGAACAGGTAAAAGAGTTTGTGTATCTGGGCTCGGCTTTTACGGCAGATGGAAAGTGTGAAAGAGATATTGAAAGAAGAGTGAATGCAGGAAACATGGTCAATGGAGCGCTGCGCGCCTTTGTGAGCAGTGAGAAGGTGTCAAAGAAGGCGCGTCTGGCTGTTCACAGAGGGGTGCTCATTCCAACACTAATGTACGGTAGCGAAAGTTGGGTATGGCAAAAGAAGCATGAAAGTAGAATAAATGCGGTAGAAATGAGAGCGTTAAGAAGTATGGAAGGTGTATCACTGAAAGATAGAATAAGGAATAGTGTGATAAGGGAACGTGCTGGTGTGAAAGAAGATATAGTGACTAGGATAGGAAAAAGTATGCTTAGTTGGTTTGGTCACGTAGAGAGGATGGATGAAAGAAGATTAACTAAACAGATTTATACGGCGAGTGTGAATGGGTGCGTTGGGAGGGGAAGGCCTAGGCGGACGTTCCATGATCAAATTAGGGACGTTTCGGAAAAAGGCCAGGTCAAGAGTACCCGAAACCGACTAGCATGTATGAAGAGATTGATGAATGTGGATTAAGCGAAAGAGGTATGTCAGGATCGTAGCAAGTGGAACAAAGTAGTCTCTGCCTACTCCTGTGGGAAAGAGGCGCGACGATATGTATGTATGTATGTATGTATAAAATTCATCCCCCGTGGGATAGGTAAAGGAATTATTATCCATTCAGCCTTATTAAAGATTGTAATGCCGGTTCACTGTTTGTGCTCACAGTAGCACTTGATGGACCCAACGGAAGACCAGCGTTGGTTGTAAGGCCAGCATTATGCTGAGGTGGAACCATTTCGTGATTGTATATGCTCTTACTTCTTTTTTTCTGTACCTAAGTAATTTATATATCACGAATAAATGTTTTCTTTCTTTCAAATAATAAAAAAAAATTAAGTCAAAACTATTCAACTAAGCCGTCAACGTTAAATTGAGTGATAGTACAAACCCTTTTTCTTATTTTCCTCGCTGTAGTGAGGTGAAAAGTTTTGTGTTATACACGGGTGAAATAGTACATTACTGCAGAGGCCGGGAAAGAAAGGCTTGCAGGCTGAGTAACGTATATAGACGGCCGAGCTTTGCGAGGCCGGATAGGAGTACGAAGCCTGCAAGTTCTTTCACGCCGAGGCTTGTATAGTGCTTTTCTCAAACATGCAATGAAATAAATAAAAAAAAAACCTTAGAATGTTGCCGCTAGCGCGTGCATTAGGCAGCGGCCGAGCAGCAGCAGGCGCATATCCTCCACGTGCGTGTCCTCCAGCAGCGCGCCCCGCCCGACCACAAAACAAAACACGATCGCTTTGCAGGCCTAGGCCAGCCATTTTGTATGAAAATCCATTACATACGACTTGTCCAACCGCGCCCGCAACGTGATACGTCCAGGCCTATTATTTGGAACGTAAGGTTAAGGGGCTACCCTACGCCAATGACCTTGCGCGTTTCAGCTCCTCAACCCCCCGCACCCCTGTTTGTGCGCACGTTCACCAGCTATCATCGCCATCTAGCAAAAAATTCGTGTACTGCGTAAAACTTTAAGAACTACTAGCGACATCTTACGGTCACAGGTAACATAATTAGAATTTTATAGGTAAGGAGCTGGCAGCCCAAATACAACGTAAATACTGTTTTTTCTATGTTTCGGGACAAAATTTTGGTGGGTTCAAAAATGTAGATTTTTAAAATTACTTGTACGTGCCGAATGCAAAAAGCAGCTTGTTATTGAATTATTTCCAAAAAAATATCCCGATCTGCGGTTTTTTGAATTTTTCGCTGAAACAATTAAAGATAGAAGAAAACTTTCAATTGAAGAAATAAACTACATTAAATCTCATTATTTGTAAAATTAATGTGTTTTATTTACAATAAAGAGTTATACATACATTACACTGTACACACAAAAACTAATTCCTGGTGTTTTGTAGTCCACCCTTATGGTATAATATGTCCCTCCCTTCACAACACGCCGTTTCGCAATCTGCCTAGCCGCTCCATGCAATAGGTGCTATCGCGTGTTAATTTGCCACTAGAGGCGCTAGTGTCGCGTAAGGTCCAATAACATTCACTTTTCACTGATTTTGGCGGGTTTTGTGACCTAAATTATAATTTCTTTCATTTACCTGTTCAAAAGTGATCTTCGTGAAATTATCGCAAATATAATTTAGCGATGAATGTGAACGCTTTGAAAGCGGACAAAACGGAACTGCACAACATTGCGGCATAGCTACTCGAATACGATCATAGTTATTCATAATTAATAAACTTAATGAGATTCAAGATTTAAAACTTTGTTTTGGCGCCGATCTTATAGTCGCCTTTGACAGCTATACCTTTGGACCTTAGTCAACAGTGGCGCCAACTGGGGAGCAAAAAAACGACAGTCCCCAGTGTGGAATACGTGAATGAAAGACCGCGGCTGGTAGTTAACTGTTTATTGATTTAGAACCAAGTACCCTCAACTAATATCTAAATCTACCCTACATTACACATCTCTCTCCTACATAAAATAACTTAAACTTATCAAATTTCACTTAGTTCCTAAAGTACCATATCCAACTTATTCTACCTTTTCCTTCCCTTCACCTTGACCTAAAAATACCTACCTACAAGAGAAAAAAAAAAAAAACATTTCTTACTTATTCTACCTTTTCCTTCCCTTCACCTTGAAAAAAAAAAAAAACAAATAAAAAAAACAACCATTGCCTCTAAAATAGATCATAGATCTAAAATAACATAACAATTTATGAACACTGCTTACATCCCTAGTCCATATAAAAGTACCCAGTTTATAGGATACTTAAGTATTAATTAAAGTAATCTCTGCTATGATAGGGATCCTAAACGAATATCGCTATATATATTAACAATTTATATCCATAAGGTTATAATAAATATGCATATGTATGTAAGTATGCATGTAAACTCTTTGTTGTGCAAAATAAACATGACAAATGCCATTTACAAACACTGAGACACACTTGATATGTATGTTTATAGATATTTTACTTAAACATAACTCAACTGAAGTTAGCATTGAGAGGCTGACCCCTCCTACGTCGTAACTGATCTAATCACCCTTTTCAGTTCTAGCTGCACCCCTTTTTCTGCTATCTCTAAGAATGGCTCGCTGGCCGCGATCACTGAGCAGCGGTACCGCCGACCCCTGCGCTGGAGGTGACTCGGGCACTGGCGTCACAGCTCTACTACTCTTATCCTCTAGAGGTGCCTCCGTCGCGTTCGCGTCGTCATTGTCTGACAACGCAGGCTCCGATTGGTTGTGGTTATCTAACGCCTGTTGTTCACTGTTATTTGTTACTTTCTGCCAGGCATTTGCTGAAAGTCTGCGTTGTTGTTTATTAGGCAAGAGCTGATCAATATGTCTACGACAAACATTACCGCTGCTTAGACTAATTTTATATGACACTGGGCCTGTTTTCTCTACAACCTGTCCCGGTGTCCACTTGTCCTTATTATTAGAATAATCTCGAGTTAATACTGAGTCCCCGATTTCGAAATTTCTAATGACCCCCTCTGCCGCCTGCACTTGCTTATCTTGGGCGGCCCACACAGTCTGCCTCGTGCTTGGCCGCAGTGCGTCCAGCCTGCTACGCAACCGTCGACCTAGTAACGCTACTGCGGGTGCCACCCCCGTCGTTGAGTGCTCGCAATTCCTATACTGTAGCAAAAATCGGCTCAGACTTACTGATAAGTCTTTTCCTTCGTACATTGCTTTTTTTAACGTTTTCTTAATTGTCTTAACGGAATTTTCTGCAGCCCCATTCCCTTGGGGTCGATATGGGGAAGATGTTGTATGCCTGATCATGTTCTTTTCACAGAATTCGTTAAATTCAGTGCTTTGGAAAGGTGGCCCATTGTCTGTTACCAGTTGCAACGGTAAACCAAATTTTGCAAATAAATTTCTTAAAATTTTTATAGTCTCGAACGCTGACGTACAACGTATTTCCTCTGCTTCCACCCATTTACTATATGCATCCACAATTATAATAAAATATTTTCCATTTAATTGAGCAAAATCTGCATGAAGTCTTTGCCACGGACCTGCAGGAAATTCCCATGGGTGTATAGAATGGCGCGGGGGTGCATCCCGCACACTACGACAAGCATCGCAATTCTGGCCTATCTGCTCAATATCTTTGTCTATTGAAGGCCAGTAAACAAAATTTCTAGCAATCGATTTCATTTTTACGATACCCATGTGACCATCGTGAATTTCTGCTAGTATTTGTTGTTGTAATTTTTGTGGTATCACTACTCTATACCTGTACAGTATGCAGCCGTGTTCGGAATACAGTTCAGTACGTCTATTATAAAAACACATTTCGTGTTCATTTTCGCATTTATTTGGCCATCCAAACATGATGTACCCATAAATCCTATTTAATAATTTATCTTGTTTCGTTGTTAGTGCGATATCTTTATAACTCAAGGGCAGAGTTTCACTAACCATATGTAAATAATGTTGGTCCGATTTATTGCCGCTTTCATCGTTATTTGTGCAACCCAATGGGAGCCGTGACAAAGCGTCTGCGTTTCCATTACCCTTTGAAGTGACGTACTCTATACTAAAATCATAAGCAGCCAGTTTTACCGCCCACCGTTGCAGCCTGCTAGCTGCCGTTTGGGGAATACCTCCTTTGGGTCCAAAAATGTATACGAGCGGCTTATGATCTGTCTTAAGCCTAAAACTCCTGCCAAAAAGATATTGATGATGTTTTTGTACTCCGTATATGATTGCTAACGCTTCCTTATCTAACTGGCTATAGTTTTTTTCCGCGTCGGTCAAAGTTCGCGATGCACAGCTAATGGCCGCTCCGAGCCGTCCGGAAAACGATGTGCAAGAACCGCCCCTATTCCGTACGCACTACTGTCTACCGACAAAACTAACGGCAAAGACTGATCATAGTGACACAGCACTTTATCGCTCGCCAATGTCTTTTTAATCTCTTCAAATGATTTGTCACAATCCCCATTCCATACCCAATCTCGATCTTTTTTTAGTAACTCGTATAAGGGGTGTAGCAAAGAACTTAAATTCGGAACAAATTTCCCGTAGTAATTTATTAAGCCCAAAAAAGCTTTCAATTGAGTTACATTAACAGGTTTTGGAGCGCGAACAATAGCATCTATTTTTGACCCATCGGGATGCAACCCATTTTTGTCAATAATAAATCCAAGGTATGATACACTTTCCTGTAAGAATTTACACTTGTTAATTTTTACGGTCAAACCCATTTGGGCTAAACGCTCGATTACAGCTCGCAGATTTTTTTTATGACTTTCTCTGTCTTTGCCGGTGATACATATGTCATCTAAAAAAACTACTGTGTCTGGTAAGCCCCGAAGGGTCTCCTCCATAATCTTTTGAAATTTCTCCGGCACACAACTTAACCCATAGGGGGTGCGACGGAAAGCAAAGGTACCTACATGAGTTGATATCGCCGTACATGCCTGCGAGTCGGATGAAAGGGGAACCTGCATATATGCAGTAGTTAGATCTATTTTAGAATATTCCTCCCCCCCACTTAACGCGGCGAACAACTCGTCTATCCGTGGTAACGGATAGTGATCCATCTTTAATTTTGGGTTTATGGTCGACTTATAATCCCCACAGATGCGGATGTCCCCTGTCGCTTTAATAACCGGTACTATTGGAGTTCCGTATTCAGAATGTTCGACCGGGTAAATTGACCCTTCGCGCTCTAACCGGGCGAGTTCATTTTCCACTGCCGCGCGCAGTGCTAAAGGTACGGGTCGCGCGCGCAAGAAAACCGGTTCGTTATCTGTGAGCTGTAAACGAATCTCTTTTTTGCAAGTTCCTAATGCATCTGTAAACACAGAAGGGTAATTATTCTTTAGCTCACTAATGAATCGTTGGCGGTATTGTGGTTCGTCTGGCTGTATGTTGTTAACATAAAGTTGATTAATATTAAACCGACGAATCCATGACCTACCCAGCAATGGGCGGCTTCCGTTCCTAATTACATATAATTTCAATTTTTTTTCTAGTGTTTCATTTATGCCTGCGTCCACAATAATGTACCCCAACGCTTCGATTAGTGAGCCTGAATATGAACACAATTTTATCTCGTCGATATACACTTGATAAGAAGCAAAAAATTTTTTATAACATTCTTCATTTATAGCAGAGATCTTACTGCCCGTATCTATTTCAAAATTTAAAAATACGTCCCCTATTTTAACTTTAATAAAATACGGCCTGTCTCCTGTTGTAAAAGCTCTTATGTTGTACATCTCATTATCCGATTCATCATCAATAAAATTATGTCTTTTATTTTTAAAATGTTGCTCTGGAACTTTGCACATATTTTTTAAATGGCCTTTACTGTGGCACCTATCACAAGTGTACTGCTTAAAACGACACTTATCTGCGCGGTGGCGCCTGCCGCACCGCCAGCAGTCGTCGCGCGCGGGCGCCGCCGCGGCCGGGGCCGAGCGCGCCCCGCGCAGCGCGTGCAGGCCGTCGCCCGCCGCCGCCGCCGAAGCCTCCGCTTGAGCCCGCGCCTCCAAAACTATTGCGCCCGCTCACTTTTTCCACATGCTTCTCCGCAGCCTCCAGTCCGAGAGCTAACTCCACCGCCCTTTTGTAGGTCAAATTATTTTCTCCGAGTAACCGAGACTTTATTTCCATACTCGCTAATCCGATGACAAACTGATCGCGAAGGTTTTCTTCCAAGGTGTTCTTAAAGTTACATGTCATAGCTAAATGTTTAAGTTGTTGTAGAAAATTCATAACCGTTTCACCGCCATTTTGTTTCCTTTCTCTAAATACTTGTCTTTCTGCGATTTCGGAAGTTTTCGGTTCAATGTGATTTCTCACTATTGCCACTAAGTCGGCAAACGACTTCTCTTCCGGTTTGCCAGGAGCGCACAAATCACACATAAGATTATATGTATGTTCACCCACTAACGTAACTAACGTGGCCACTTTGAGCGTATCCTTTATATCGTTGAGCAAAATGAATTGCTCCACACGACGTACATAGGTCGTCCATTGTCCCGAACACAAATCAAATGATTCGATTTTTCCATACGGCATATTTGATAGTCTTAGCACACGCGTGGTGAAGAAAACAAAACAACAAAAAAAAAAATATAATCCCAATATCCCAACTCGTCGTCAGTGTGGAATACGTGAATGAAAGACCGCGGCTGGTAGTTAACTGTTTATTGATTTAGAACCAAGTACCCTCAACTAATATCTAAATCTACCCTACATTACACCCATTAGGATCTCGTAAGCTGTGGAAGTAAGTTTTGCTTCTAAAGTGTTGAAAATTTGGTATTCGCTTGTTATCATCATAGATAATCATATTCTGTTGGGAAAAGCCTGTCATATAGTTGCTGAAGAGGTAAATCAGAGGTTTTGTAGTTTTACAATCTACACATAGCTCAGAGGAGCTAGAGTAGATAGTGATCTTTCAGGACTACCGCTACTAATGAAAGGGAAATTGAAAATCCGTATTTTTGAGAAAACGTTTAATCGATCCCATAGATTTGAAATAATAATAATATCATTTATTTGCTTAAAAACATGGTAAATTGATGGTATTAAGATAGTTAAACAGTTTCACATGTTTTGTCATAATATGACATGCAAAAATTTAAATTCAGGTATACAATATTAGCAGATCATTTCAAACATAAATCAATAAAATTGAAATAAATAATTTCATATGTCATAATTATCATCTGGCAATGTCAATTTATTTATTACTTGTAGTTCTAAAAATTCCTTAACACTGTAAAAACATTTTTCTCTCAACCATTTTATTAATTCTCTTCTGAATTTTGTTAATGTCATGATTTGTCTAATTACTAACGGTATATGATTATTATATTTGTATTGACATTGCATAGCGCTTTTTGTGTAGGCCTGGCTAGTTTTTCAGGATCTCTGGTCCTGAGTCTAGGATTCGCTAATAATTTCGAAACAATACTTATAATAGGATTCTTCAAATGTGTGCTGTTTTAATCAGCGTTTGACTTGCATGTTTTTATTATCCTCTCTTTTCTTCATAGCATCTTGAATGTAAGGTGGATCTCTTATAGGCATATTCCGTGGTTGGCGAGGATCAACCAATTCTGGAAGTATACAATTCATATAAATTGTTGTCATGTCCTATTTTATTTTTCATTTATTATTTGTTAGGTTTTAGGGTCTTTTCTTTTTAAATTGTCGCTTCACAACATGTTTCAGCATTTAATCATCACGGAGACCGAAAAACCAAAGGTGAGAGTTGTGAATATTATCTCACTTTACCAAAAAGTTACTAGAGATTTGTAACCACGGCCCTTTAGGATGTTCAGCAAATGATGCTATTGACGGGAGAAAAACAAATTGGTCTAATATCAAAATTTACTTTCAAATGTTCGATGTGCAACAAGGTTTTTACAATCGAAAATGACATTTGCGAGGAAAACTTCCTAAATTTAAATACTTGAGCCAGAGAGAGCAGAGTATTTTTTTTATAACTTCTTTTGCTCCAGCAACCATCAACAATTACATCAATATCCCCATATCCATCTGCTGTTAATTTTCCTTCTGCTGCAGGTTGTTCTTTTTCCCGTTTTCCCACTTCTTCCATATTGCTTATGGCAACTTTTTCCCAGTCCTTGCCTATAAGCTGGTGACTATGATTATACAGGGTTATTGGTAATTCGACGTGTATTCTTTAGGAGTGATTTTTGTGGAAAAAGATCTCAATTTATTTTGAAAAAAATATCGTTTTTACCTCGCATTTTTTAATTTGGCCCGATAATTGTGGTTTTAATATTGATAAATAACCAGTGTTTAATCGTTTTTATAAATCAGAAGAAAAAAATAGATTTTAAACTGATACTTTTTTTTAATAAATTTTTAATGTTGCATTTTGACTTATTTTGAAAAAAAACTAAAAAATATGATAACTCAAAAATGGTTAACTTTTGCATAATACATATTATGGGTTAAAATTATCGCAAATAGTTACCCCTATCACCTCCTAAAGAATACACGTCTAATTACCAATAACCCTGTATATGTATGTACTCTCAGTGATACTTGGCAAATTCATAGCTGACAGCATTTCTTCCAATTGTGAATGACCAAATCCTATAGCAACAGTGCCAGCTACTGTACAAGTATTCAAATTTAGGAAGTTTTCCTCGCAAATGTCATTTTCGATTGTAAAAACCATGTTGCACATCGAAAAAGTTTGAAAGTAAATTTTGATATTAGACCAATTTGTTTTTCTCCCGTCAATAGCATATCATTTGCTGAACATCCTAAATGGCCGTAGTTACAAATCTCTAGTAACTTTTTGGTAAAGTGAGATATATTTACAGCTTGCTTTAGTATAGAATTAGAATAAGTTAAGTTCAGTTAATTAATTAATGCTAAATAGACATTAAGTCAAATATTTTTTGTTTTGGAAGAGCGAGGTCTCCTGACACAGGTACCTTAAAGTACCTACTGGGAAGTCTCAACCTTAACCATTGTAACAACATGATTAGATCAATAAAGCATTATTATTATTATTATTATTATTACTCTCCTTCCGACGTGCTTTTCTTTTCTTTCTGTCTCCGTATTAAATGCTGAAAAATGTTGTGAAGCGACAATTTAAAAAGAAAAGACCCCAAAAACCTAACAAATAATAAATGAAAAATAAAATAGGACAAGACAACTTATTTACAATCAAAATGGACAGATTAAAAAAATAATGTTTGTTTAACAAAGAATATTTTTTGTATCACAACCACATTCAAAAACTAAGAAAAGTTAAAATGAAAATCCACATTAAAGGTAAAATGGTTAAAATGTGATGGAATACCTTTTCTTCGCTATCCGAATCCTGCCTGGGACTTGAATTGGTTGGTCTAAACGGTGCTTCATTTGGTACAAATTACTGTTGGTAACTTTTACTTCTTTATTGGTAGCCCTGAAAAGATGTAGTACATTACTGCAGAGCCTTAGCCATACAAAAATGCAGATCAAGTAAAATTATGTTGAAATAAATTAAAGCTGATTTTTAAAACTGCACAAGACCTTATATTCGGCATAACCTTTTTCGTTGTTTAAAAAAAAAAATACGGAACAGGCCACATTAGCGGGCAAAGGTTCATGTCGCGTTGTCGCGATAAAAAGTTCGAGTTCGTGTAACCACGAACTACGTGGCCACACTAGACCAAATTATCGCGATAAAAACTTCGGGCAAACTATGTCGCGCAACTCTGAATTTGGCGAGAAAAGGAACCAAAAGCGCAAAGAAACAAAAAGATAGAGGAAGCGTTTGCTTTGTATTGTATGTCTGTACATAATTATTGAAATGTCACTTGTCAAAATTGAAGTATAGTCACCAGCATAAATAAGTGATCACTTTTGTACCTTGTCACTTTAAAGTCATGTTTGAAAAACCATACGAAATCATGTACCGACTGAAAGCGACAAAGTACAAAAATGATCAATTATTTATGCTGGTGACTGTACATTTCAGAAATTTCAAAGTACGCAGTGCAGTTAGACACGAACTGCACGATCACGAGCTCTGTCGCGATAAAATAAATCCTTTGATCTGCGCTAGGTACCGACAGGAACCCGAACACAGTTCGAGTTCGCCCGAATGATTCGCGATAAAGCGAACTGTCTGTCTACACAAGCCGCGATTGGGCGAACCTTCGCCGAATCCCGGTAATGTGGCCGTAGCATTACAGATAGTTCGACATTCAAATAAGAGTTTGAGTTTGCTTCATTCTGAATTTAGAATGGAACGGAATTCCATAACTGAATATATAAATCCCGTTTATTGTCTATCATCACGTGGGAATTTAAACACGACTTTCACGCCTAAAAATCAATAATACTCACTCGTGCATTTAACTAGATCTACCATTAAAAAACCCACACAAAAGTGTAGAACTATTTATAAAATACTCCTACGAAAACGTAGGCCGGCTCTTGGTTTATGCAACTTACTTTGTAACAGGACGAAGATGCTCCGTGTTCTGATGCACATTTTCGGAATTACTATCAATTGGTAGCAAAACATCCATTTTCTTCTGTGCTCTAGAAAAAAAAAAATGTGTAAAATAAGTATAAGTACGAACGTTTCTATGGGAAGTGATCCGAAAACATTGCTCTTGCTTGACTAATGACTATATTACAATATATTTAGGATAATAACTGTACAAAATGCGAAAGAACTTCTATTGATTATTGCAATGGTGCATTAAAATAGGATTGGTACTTTTAGAAAACCAATTAGAACATAAATTAGATATAAAAAAGTACTTACAATGAATCCTTCACTTTTTGCAAAGTTTGTCGTTTTCGTTGTTTAATTTTTGATACTCGACGAGGCATCTCGTATCACGAAATAGCACAAAACATAAACACAAAACAAAAGAAAACCAAAACAGTAAGAACTAAGTAGGTACACGATACACGAAAACAAAACAGACCCTAAGTTATTGCGTCCTTTCGCACACTTAAAACGAAATAAATCACTAAAAAAAATGTGTCCTGTCACTATTATTGTTTTGCCCTAATTTTACGCCAAATAAAAATAAGAAATGTTTAGTCACAAATCGGACGGGTCAATGTTTGCGCGAGTCCGAGTGGTAGCGTAGCGAGGCGCAGCGGAGCGACACAGGTTCCCCGTCTGAAAGCCAAGCGGCGACTGCCACCCGTCGCCCGCGCAGAGTACCGCAAGCAAGACTTCGCGCGTGGCACTAAATGATGCCTTTTTATCAAAAACTACAAAGTTAATTAAAACCTCAGTTGTTCCCACTGTAGTGTTCGTTATTGTCTACTAATATAAAAAGTAGTGTGTATTCAAGTCGTGCAATAATGGAACTATAGCGGAATATAACTGGAGAAAAGGGGTTTGGGATTTTTTTTTTCTCTTAATTTATTATTTTGTTCTAAACCCCAATGAATCAAATTGAAGAATACATACCATTCTACAATATATATTTTTTCCATAGTTCTGCTACTAAATTTAAGCATACTTCATCTGGCTTGAAAACAGCGTAAATTCACCCGGTAGCCCCTTAACATTTCATTGCATCTTTGAGAAAAGTTATTTTACGCCTCGTGTGTTGAAACACTCGCTACGCTCAGGATTCTATTTTTGAACCACTCGTTTCGCTCGTGGTCAATCATAGATTATTAAATAAGATTAAATAAAACGCAATACGAATTACTCAATGCTTCAAAGTTTATTCACGTTATTAAAGGCACACACATAATCAGTAAGAAATAGAGATATTAAAGGCGAATTAAGTACTATCTAGTGTCACATTTCTCAACAGTCTTCCACAACGGTCTCCTCGGACGTTGAAGACGAGGATGATGAACTAGATGAAGAACTTGACGATGAAGAGAAACTGCTGCTGCTGCTGCTTCCGTATTCTGAGCTGACGTCAGTTTCGCTTAAGCTCGTTTCAGATGATGATGATGATGATGATTCTTCGGACCTGAATTTTGATTCACTTGATCCCGACCCAGAACCACTGGAGCTGAATTCTTCTTCGTTGGACGAAAACTCACTGTCTGAGCTCTGAGCTTGCTTTTTAGAGGTCTTTTTGACAGAAGAGCTTCCTCCTTGTGTTACTTCTGACTCGTCGCTTTTGTTTGAAGAGGCTTCTTGGCTAAAAGACTCTTGCTGATGGCTGGATTTTTTGTAGCTGC
Source organism: Pandemis heparana (assembly GCA_963854515.1). Lineage (NCBI taxonomy): Eukaryota > Metazoa > Arthropoda > Insecta > Lepidoptera > Tortricidae > Pandemis > Pandemis heparana. Next base: position 4,733,010 of record OY978033.1, read on the forward strand.
CATTGCTGTCATACTCTTCCCTATTAGAGGTAGCTGAAGATGCCCTACTGGCAGCTGACTGTTGTTGATGCGATGATTTAGTGATGGAGTTCCCATTAGAATCAGTTTCTTCGTATCTTGAATTGCTGGCCTGCTGCTGGCTCTGAGCTTGTTCCTGTTGGCTCGAATTCTCCATCACGACTTTTCCATTGCTGTCGCTCGATTGGTAGCTCTGAGATGTTTCGTTGGATTGGGATTTAGCACTTTGGCTGGCACTCGAGCTCTTGTGAATTATTTTTCCACCTTTTCCGGGTTTCCCTTGTTGACCTGGTTGGCCTGGTTGGTCCGGTTCACATGGTTCTCCTGGTTGGCTAGGTTGTCCTGGGGTACCGGGTTGTCCTGGGGTTCCTGGTTGTCCTGGGGTTCCTGGTTGTCCTGGGGTTCCGGGTTGTCCTGGGGTTCCAGGTTGTCCTGGGGTTCCTGGTTGTCCTGGTTGCCCTGGTTGTCCTGGTGTTCCTGGCTGTCCTGGTTGGCTAGGTTGTCCTGGGGTTCCGGGTTGTCCTGGGGTTCCGGGTTGTCCTGGGGTTCCGGGTTGTCCTGGGGTTCCTGGTTGGCCTGGTTGACCTGGTTTGCCTGGTTCTCCTGGTTGACCTGGCTTGCCTGGTTTGCCTGGCTCTCCTGGTTGGCCTGGTTGTCCTGGCTTGCCTGGTTTGCCTGGTTCTCCTGGTTTGCCTGGCTCTCCTGGTTGGCCTGGTTTGCCTGGCTCTCCTGGTTGGCCTGGTTGACCTGGCTTGCCTGGTTTGCCTGGCTCTCCTGGTTGGCCTGGTTGGCTTGGTCCTCCTGGTTGGCCTGGTTCTCCTGGTTTGCCTGGCTCTCCTGGTTGGCCTGGTTTGCCTGGCTCTCCTGGTTGGCCTGGTTGACCTGGTTGGCCTGGTTTGCCTGGCTCTCCTGGTTGGCCTGGTTGTCCTGGCTTGCCTGGTTTGCCTGGCTCTCCTGGTTGGCCTGGTTGTCCTGGTTGGCTTGGTCCTCCTGGTTGGCCTGGTTTGCCTGGCTCTCCTGGTTGGCCTGGTTGACCTGGCTTGCCTGGTTTGCCTGGCTCTCCTGGTTGGCCTGGTTGTCCTGGCTTGCCTGGTTTGCCTGGCTCTCCTGGTTGGCCTGGTTGAACTGGCTTGCCTGGTTTGCTTGGCTCTCCTGGTTGGCCTGGTTGACCTGGTTGGTCTGGTTCACATGGTTCTCCTGGCTGGCCTGGTTGACCTGGCTTGCCCGGTTTGCCTGGCTCTCCTGGTTGGCCTGGTTTGCCTGGCTCTCCTGGTTGGCCTGGTTGACCTGGTTGGCCTGGTTTGCCTGGCTCTCCTGGTTGGCCTGGTTGACCTGGCTTGCCTGGTTTGCCTGGCTCTCCTGGTTGGCCTGGTTGACCTGGCTTGCCTGGTTTGCCTGGTTGGCTTGGTCCTCCTGGTTGGCCTGGTTTGCCTGGCTCTCCTGGTTGGCCTGGTTGTCCTGGCTTGCCTGGTTTGCCTGGCTCTCCTGGTTGGCCTGGTTGACCTGGCTTGCCTGGTTTGCCTGGCTCTCCTGGTTGGCCTGGTTGTCCTGGCTTGCCTGGTTTGCCTGGTTTGCCTGGTTCTCCTGGTTGGCCTGGTTTGCCTGGCTCTCCTGGTTGGCCTGGTTGACCTGGCTTGCCTGGTTTGCCTGGCTCTCCTGGTTGGCCTGGTTGTCCTGGTTGGCTTGGTCCTCCTGGTTGGCCTGGTTCTCCTGGTTTGCCTGGCTCTCCTGGTTGGCCTGGTTTGCCTGGCTCTCCTGGTTGGCCTGGTTGACCTGGTTGGCCTGGTTTGCCTGGCTCTCCTGGTTGGCCTGGTTGTCCTGGCTTGCCTGGCTTGCCTGGCTTGCCTGGTTTGCCTGGCTCTCCTGGTTGGCCTGGTTGTCCTGGTTGGCTTGGTCCTCCTGGTTGGCCTGGTTTGCCTGGCTCTCCTGGTTGACCTGGCTTGCCTGGTTTGCCTGGCTCTCCTGGTTGGCCTGGTTGTCCTGGCTTGCCTGGTTTGCCTGGCTCTCCTGGTTGGCCTGGTTGAACTGGCTTGCCTGGTTTGCTTGGCTCTCCTGGTTGGCCTGGTTGACCTGGTTCGTCTGGTTCACATGGTTCTCCTGGCTGGCCTGGTTGACCTGGCTTGCCCGGTTTGCCTGGCTCTCCTGGTTGGCCTGGTTTGCCTGGCTCTCCTGGTTGGCCTGGTTTGCCTGGCTCTCCTGGTTGGCCTGGTTGTCCTGGCTTGCCAGGTTTGCCTGGCTCTCCTGGTTGGCCTGGTTGACCTGGCTTGCCTGGTTTGCCTGGCTCTCCTGGTTGGCCTGGTTGTCCTGGCTTGCCTGGTTTGCCTGGTTCTCCTGGTTGGCCTGGTTTGCCTGGCTCTCCTGGTTGGCCTGGTTGACCTGGCTTGCCTGGTTTGCCTGGCTCTCCTGGTTGGCCTGGTTGACCTGGCTTGCCTGGTTTGCCTGGCTCTCCTGGTTGGCCTGGTTGTCCTGGTTGGCTTGGTCCTCCTGGTTGGCCTGGTTTGCCTGGCTCTCCTGGTTGGCCTGGTTTGCCTGGCTCTCCTGGTTGGCCTGGTTGTCCTGGCTTGCCTGGTTTGCCTGGCTCTCCTGGTTGGCCTGGTTGTCCTGGCTTGCCTGGTTTGCCTGGTTCTCCTGGTTGGCCTGGTTTGCCTGGCTCTCCTGGTTGGCCTGGTTGACCTGGCTTGCCTGGTTTGCCTGGCTCTCCTGGTTGGCCTGGTTGACCTGGCTTGCCTGGTTTGCCTGGCTCTCCTGGTTGGCCTGGTTGTCCTGGTTGGCTTGGTCCTCCTGGTTGGCCTGGTTTGCCTGGCTCTCCTGGTTGGCCTGGTTTGCCTGGCTCTCCTGGTTGGCCTGGTTGTCCTGGCTTGCCTGGCTTGCCTGGTTTGCCTGGCTCTCCTGGTTGGCCTGGTTGACCTGGCTTGCCTGGTTTGCCTGGCTCTCCTGGTTGGCCTGGTTGACCTGGCTTGCCTGGTTTGCCTGGCTCTCCTGGTTGGCCTGGTTGTCCTGGTTGGCTTGGTCCTCCTGGTTGGCCTGGTTTGCCTGGCTCTCCTGGTTGGCCTGGTTTGCCTGGCTCTCCTGGTTGCCCTGATTGTCCTGGCTTGCCTGGTTTGCCTGGTTTGCCTGGTTCTCCTGGTTGGCCTGGTTGACCTGGCTTGCCTGGTTTGCCTGGTTGGCTTGGTCCTCCTGGTTGGCCTGGTTTGCCTGGCTCTCCTGGTTGGCCTGGTTGTCCTGGCTTGCCTGGCTTGCCTGGCTTGCCTGGTTTGCCTGGCTCTCCTGGTTGGCCTGGTTGTCCTGGTTGGCTTGGTCCTCCTGGTTGGCCTGGTTTGCCTGGCTCTCCTGGTTGGCCTGGTTGTCCTGGCTTGCCTGGCTTGCCTGGTTTGCCTGGCTCTCCTGGTTGGCCTGGTTGTCCTGGTCCTCCTGGTTGGCCTGGTTTGCCTGGCTCTCCTGGTTGGCTTGGTCCTCCTGGTTGGCCTGGTTTGCCTGGCTCTCCTGGCTTGTCTGGTTTGCCTGGCTCTCCTGGTTGGCCTGGTTGACCTGGCTTGCCTGGTTTGCCTGGTTGGCTTGGTCCTCCTGGTTGGCCTGGTTTGCCTGGCTCTCCTGGTTGGCCTGGTTGTCCTGGCTTGCCTGGCTTGCCTGGCTTGCCTGGTTTGCCTGGCTCTCCTGGTTGGCCTGGTTGTCCTGGTTGGCTTGGTCCTCCTGGTTGGCCTGGTTTGCCTGGCTCTCCTGGTTGGCCTGGTTGTCCTGGCTTGCCTGGCTTGCCTGGTTTGCCTGGCTCTCCTGGTTGGCCTGGTTGTCCTGGTCCTCCTGGTTGGCCTGGTTGGCCTGGTTGTCCTGGTTGGCTTGGTCCTCCTGGTTGGCCTGGTTTGCCTGGCTCTCCTGGTTGGCCTGGTTTGCCTGGCTCTCCTGGTTGGCCTGGTTGTCCTGGCTTGCCTGGCTTGCCTGGTTTGCCTGGCTCTCCTGGTTGGCCTGGTTGACCTGGCTTGCCTGGTTTGCCTGGCTCTCCTGGTTGGCCTGGTTGACCTGGCTTGCCTGGTTTGCCTGGCTCTCCTGGTTGGCCTGGTTGTCCTGGTTGGCTTGGTCCTCCTGGTTGGCCTGGTTTGCCTGGCTCTCCTGGTTGGCCTGGTTTGCCTGGCTCTCCTGGTTGCCCTGGTTGTCCTGGCTTGCCTGGTTTGCCTGGTTCGCCTGGTTCTCCTGGTTGGCCTGGTTGACCTGGCTTGCCTGGTTTGCCTGGTTGGCTTGGTCCTCCTGGTTGGTCTGGTTCACATGGTTCTCCTGGCTGGCCTGGTTGACCTGGCTTGCCCGGTTTGTCTGGCTCTCCTGGTTGGCCTGGTTTGCCTGGCTCTCCTGGTTGGCCTGGTTGACCTGGTTGGCCTGGTTTGCCTGGCTCTCCTGGTTGGCCTGGTTGACCTGGCTTGCCTGGTTTGCCTGGCTCTCCTGGTTGGCCTGGTTGACCTGGCTTGCCTGGTTTGCCTGGTTGGCTTGGTCCTCCTGGTTGGCCTGGTTTGCCTGGCTCTCCTGGTTGGCCTGGTTGACCTGGCTTGCCTGGTTTGCCTGGTTTGCCTGGTTCTCCTGGTTTGCCTGGCTCTCCTGGTTGGCCTGGTTTGCCTGGCTCTCCTGGTTGGCCTGGTTGACCTGGCTTGCCTGGTTTGCCTGGCTCTCCTGGTTGGCCTGGTTGACCTGGCTTGCCTGGTTTGCCTGGCTCTCCTGGTTGGCCTGGTTGTCCTGGCTTGCCTGGTTGTCCTGGTTGGCTTGGTCCTCCTGGTTGGCCTGGTTTGCCTGGCTCTCCTGGTTGGCCTGGTTGACCTGGCTTGCCTGGTTTGCCTGGCTCTCCTGGTTGGTCTGGTTGTCCTGGCTTGCCTGGTTTGCCTGGTTTGCCTGGTTCTCCTGGTTTGCCTGGCTCTCCTGGTTGGCCTGGTTTGCCTGGCTCTCCTGGTTGGCCTGGTTGACCTGGCTTGCCTGGTTTGCCTGGCTCTCCTGGTTGGCCTGGTTGTCCTGGTTGGCTTGGTCCTCCTGGTTGGCCTGGTTTGCCTGGCTCTCCTGGTTGGCCTGGTTTGCCTGGCTCTCCTGGTTGCCCTGGTTGTCCTGGCTTGCCTGGTTTGCCTGGTTTGCCTGGTTCTCCTGGTTGGCCTGGTTGACCTGGCTTGCCTGGTTTGCCTGGTTGGCTTGGTCCTCCTGGTTGGCCTGGTTTGCCTGGCTCTCCTGGTTGGCCTGGTTGTCCTGGCTTGCCTGGCTTGCCTGGCTTGCCTGGTTTGCCTGGCTCTCCTGGTTGGCCTGGTTGTCCTGGTTGGCTTGGTCCTCCTGGTTGGCCTGGTTTGCCTGGCTCTCCTGGTTGGCCTGGTTGTCCTGGCTTGCCTGGCTTGCCTGGCTTGCCTGGTTTGCCTGGCTCTCCTGGTTGGCCTGGTTGTCCTGGTTGGCTTGGTCCTCCTGGTTGGCCTGGTTTGCCTGGCTCTCCTGGTTGGCCTGGTTGACCTGGTTTGCCTGGTTTGCCTGGCTCTCCTGGTTGGCCTGGTTGTCCTGGCTTGCCTGGTTTGCCTGGCTCTCCTGGTTGGCCTGGTTGAACTGGCTTGCCTGGTTTGCTTGGCTCTCCTGGTTGGCCTGGTTGACCTGGTTGGTCTGGTTCACATGGTTCTCCTGGCTGGCCTGGTTTGCCTGGCTCTCCTGGTTGGCCTGGTTGACCTGGTTGGCCTGGTTTGCCTGGCTCTCCTGGTTGGCCTGGTTGACCTGGCTTGCCTGGCTCTCCTGGTTGGTCTGGTTGACCTGGCTTGCCTGGTTTGCCTGGCTCTCCTGGTTGGTCTGGTTGTCCTGGCTTGCCTGGTTTGCCTGGTTTGCCTGGTTCTCCTGGTTTGCCTGGCTCTCCTGGTTGGCCTGGTTTGCCTGGCTCTCCTGGTTGGCCTGGTTGACCTGGCTTGCCTGGTTTGCCTGGCTCTCCTGGTTGGCCTGGTTGTCCTGGTTGGCTTGGTCCTCCTGGTTGGCCTGGTTTTACTGGCTCTCCTGGTTGGCCTGGTTTGCCTGGCTCTCCTGGTTGCCCTGGTTGTCCTGGCTTGCCTGGTTTGCCTGGTTTGCCTGGTTCTCCTGGTTGGCCTGGTTGACCTGGCTTGCCTGGTTTGCCTGGTTGGCTTGGTCCTCCTGGTTGGCCTGGTTTACCTGGCTTGCCTGGTTTGCCTGGCTCTCCTGGTTGGCCTGGTTGACCTGGCTTGCCTGGTTTGCCTGGTTGGCTTGGTCCTCCTGGTTGGCCTGGTTTGCCTGGCTCTCCTGGTTGGCCTGGTTGTCCTGGCTTGCCTGGTTTGCCTGGTTTGCCTGGTTCTCCTGGTTTGCCTGGCTCTCCTGGTTGGCCTGGTTTGCCTGGCTTTCCTGGTTGGCCTGGTTGACCTGGCTTGCCTGGTTTGCCTGGCTCTCCTGGTTGGCCTGGTTGTCCTGGCTTGCCTGGCTTGCCTGGCTTGCCTGGTTTGCCTGGCTCTCCTGGTTGGCCTGGTTGTCCTGGATGGCTTGGTCCTCCTGGTTGGCCTGGTTTGCCTGGCTCTCCTGGTTGGCCTGGTTGACCTGGCTTGCCTGGTTTGCCTGGCTCTCCTGGTTGGCCTGGTTGTCCTGGCTTGCCTGGTTTGCCTGGCTCTCCTGGTTGGCCTGGTTGAACTGGCTTGCCTGGTTTGGTTGGCTCTCCTGGTTGGCCTGGTTGACCTGTTTGGTCTGGTTCACATGGTACTCCTGGCTGGCCTGGTTGACCTGGCTTGCCCGGTTTGCCTGGCTCGTCTGGTTGGCCTGGTTTGCCTGGCTCTCCTGGTTGGCCTGGTTGACCTGGTTGGCCTGGTTTGCCTGGCTCTCCTGGTTGGCCTGGTTGACCTGGCTTGCCTGGTTTGCCTGGCTCTCCTGGTTGGCCTGGTTGACCTGGCTTGCCTGGTTTGCCTGGTTGGCTTGGTCCTCCTGGTTGGCCTGGTTTGCCTGGCTCTCCTGGTTGGCCTGGTTGTCCTGGCTTGCCTGGTTTGCCTGGCTCTCCTGGTTGGCCTGGTTGACCTGGCTTGCCTGGTTTGCCTGGCTCTCCTGGTTGGCCTGGTTGTCCTGGTTGGCTTGGTCCTCCTGGTTGGCCTGGTTTGCCTGGCTCTCCTGGTTGGCCTGGTTGACCTGGCTTGCCTGGTTTGCCTGGCTCTCCTGGTTGGCCTGGTTGACCTGGCTTGCCTGGTTTGCCTGGCTCTCCTGGTTGGCCTGGTTGTCCTGGCTCTCCTGGTCGGCCTGGTTGACCTGGCTTGCCTGGTTTGCCTGGCTCTCCTGGTTGGCCTGGTTTACCTGGCTTGCCTGGTTTGCCTGGCTCTCCTGGTTGGCCTGGTTGACCTGGCTTGCCTGGTTTGCCTGGTTGGCTTGGTCCTCCTGGTTGGCCTGGTTTGCCTGGCTCTCCTGGTTGGCCTGGTTGTCCTGGCTTGCCTGGTTTGCCTGGTTTGCCTGGTTCTCCTGGTTTGCCTGGCTCTCCTGGTTGGCCTGGTTTGCCTGGCTTTCCTGGTTGGCCTGGTTGACCTGGCTTGCCTGGTTTGCCTGGCTCTCCTGGTTGGCCTGGTTGTCCTGGTTGGCTTGGTCCTCCTGGTTGGCCTGGTTGGCCTGGCTCTCCTGGTTGGCCTGGTTGACCTGGTTTGCCTGGTTTGCCTGGCTCTCCTGGTTGGCCTGGTTGACCTGGCTTGCCTGGTTTGCCTGGCTCTCCTGGTTGGCCTGGTTGTCCTGGCTTGCCTGGTGCGCCTGGGATTCCTGGGGTTCCTGAGGTGCCTGGTTGGCCTGGAATGCCAAGGCCACCTGGATATCCTGGGATTCCTGGGAAACCTGGTTTTCCAGGGTGCCTTGGTTTACCTGGAATACTTGGTATACCTGGTATGCCTGGAATACCTGGTATTCCTGGCACGCCTGGATAACCTGGTATACCTGGCACGCCTGGATAACCTGGTATACCTGGCACGCCTGGAATGCCTGGGCTTCCTGGGTGTCCTGGGATGCCTGGGAAACCTGGTTTTCCTTGGTACCCTGGTTTACCTGGAATACCTGGTATGCCTGGAATACCGGGTATACCTGGCACGCCTGGAATGCCTGGGCCTCCTGGGTGTCCTGGGATACCTGGTATACCTGGCACGCCTGGAATGCCTGGATTTCCCGGGTGTCCTGGGACGCCTGGGAAACCTGGTTTTCCTTCGTGCCCTGGTTTACCTGGAATACTTGGAATACCTGGCACGCCTGGAATGCCTGGGCCTCCTGGGTGTCCTGGGATGCCTGGTTTACCTGGAATACCTGGTTTACCTGGAATACCTGGTTTGCCTGGGCGCCCTGGCTTGCCTGGACCACCTGGTCTTTCATCACAATCGTCATCTGTCTGATCAGACTTCTTCCTCAGTATTCTTTTACGAGTTTCTTCTTCCTCTTCCTCCTGACTTGACCTAACACTTTTCCTTATTATAGATTTGCTGCTTCGACTTTCTGAAGAATCCTGTTCACTTGAACTGGATGATTTGCTTGATTTACTTCTCCTGCTAGCTTCTAAGTCCTCTTCGCTTTCAAACGACTTCACAGTTTTCTTACTAGATTGCTGACTTTTTTGGCTTCTGCTGGAAAATAATTATGGGTTATGGTTTACTTAAGAACATTGATTTGCCGATTCCGTTCACTTCAGTTGCATTTACGTTTTCTCTGTCTTGATCTTTCTAATCGAATCCGGGCATATCTGTGCACGTATATGCGGGTCCAAAGAGGGATCAGAATAGATAGATGTGTTGCCAGCCGAATCGCTTATAACATGATTCCTAAGATTCCCATCTTACATTGTGTATACCAAATATCAAGTCAATCGGAAGACACGAACTAACTTAGTTACCAGTAAGCAATTTAACTACCCTTAGTCATCTGTATGGCGTTTTTAAGATAATAGACAATGTTTTTATTTTAGATTTTTTAAAGAAACGTAAGATAAAGAAGTAAATACATAATTATCAAAAGGTTGGTTGGTCGGCCTCCTGCGGAGACGGGCCTGGCCGCGGATGACCGAATTGCACTAAACTTCAAGATTAATGTATTGTCAGGTTGTGACCGAACTTACATGTAGGCCACACAAACCGACCACTGGGAGTGGATCAAATCAAGATTCACTTCCAAGAGTTGATTTCATTACATACATACCTACGCGTACATACATCGCGGATGGTAGGGCCTTGTGCAAGGTCCGACCGGATCGCTACCACCATCTTACTCGCTAATCCTGCTGCTAAGCAGCAGTGCTTGCGCTGCTGTGTTCCGTTGTGGAGAGTAAGACAGCCGGGGAAATTACGGGCACAAGAGGCATTTCACCTAAGTCCTCTAGGTTGGCAACGCATCTGCAATCCCTCCGGGGTTGCGAGTGTCTATGGGCAGTGGTGATCGCTTACCATCAGGTGACCACACGCTCGATGCCTGGGGACCGAAGTCCCAAGGTTGGAAGTTGTATTAATGCATGCGTGTTGAGAAACTTCGTTAGCGCGATGTTGAACAATGTGACAGCTGTCACTAGAGCTGGCGCTTGCTACTCGTGCGTCGTAGTAGTAATGTAGCGGCTAACTAGGTGGCGCTAGTGTCGCTACAATACGTATTAAGCCATGCTATAACATCATATATATAAATTTTCGCTCAACGCCCATTCCCTCAACGGCCTTTTACCATTTATGCGGGAAGAGAAGCAGCAAGCTTATTACGTAACTCGCTCGCAATCGCCATCGTCTTCATTTTGACAGTTCTTGTATGAATGTGACAGCTAGCTGATTCCGATGCCAATTGTCAGCTCATACATGAACTGTCAAAATGAAGACGATGGTGATCGCGAGCGAGTTACATAATATACTTGCAGATGGTACATTCTATTCTATGTTTTATATTTGCTCCCAGACTAGCATTAAACTAAATAAAACATATAAAATAGTCATTTACCTCTCCTCGTTTTCGATTTCGCTCTCGCTTTCACTCTTGCTTTCAACTCGACGTGAAGAACTCCTGGAAAAGAAAAGTTTATATTATAATTTGCGAATGTATTGTTTTGGTCACTCTTCTATTTTTCTACTTATGGGATTTATTTTAGCCCACTTGCCTAGTAAATGCCCGTTCACCCTTGATTTGAAGACTGCCAGATTGTGGCGTGCAGTGAACAGAGCCGCTGGCGGGGATTCCATTCCTCAGTTATCTGATTAATGAAGGAGGAGTGGAAGCGCTTTGTGCGTATTTTAAGGATGTTAACATAAGGGAAGACCCCGCCTACGTCTGGTCGACCAATGAAAGAAGGGAGCTGGAGATATGAGGTCTTGGGCGTATTCTGTAACAAGGCTAATAAAGACTCGTTCAGCTTTCGTCCTACATTTTCCAATTTCACGATTTCTTCCTTAAGAGGGCGCAACCGTATTTCGTCTCATTTTGCTAAAAATCACAAGTTTCGGAAGCTTTTTGAGGGCCAGATATGGCACATATTGAGAATATTCAAAAGATGAAGTCTAAACGAAGTGCACTACAGAGTAAAATTTTGAAATTGTCTTCACGTTTTAACGCGACACGGTCTTTTAACATCGATTTTTCAAAGTTAACGCTGGAGCTATTTTTGAAGGCAGATAAAACTGTTATAATAAATAAAAAAAAAATAAAAGAAATACTTTTTTGATGCAAAATTTAGTTCACAAGTGCACTACAGAGGCCAAATGACGAAATTGTTGCAGTTTATTAAAAAAAAACAATTCAATACTTTCTTAAACAATCATTTCAGTACTGTTTTTATGAAATATGATTATTACATAAATCAATAGCTATAATTATTTTACGTGTCAATAAATGGCTTTGATTATTTTGTACAAATTTTTGAAACAGAGTAAGTACCTACCTATAACAAAGCGCACGAAAGAAGTTCGATTCGAGTCACAGTCAGAGCAGTCAGTCGCGCCGGGCCTTCCCAACGAGAGTACATATCGCTTTGCCGCTGCCCCTGGCAACTTCTAGTATGCATCACAACACAACACTCGCCGCGATTTAGGAGTCGTGAAAAAGTTTGACTTGTCATGAATAGCTTAAGGGCCCTAACGGGGGTGTCATGCGCAATATATATGAACCTCAGCAAGTGTGGTTCTCTAGCCTCTGCACCTCAACTTCACTCTCGCCTTCTCGCGGTAGGCCCTGTTACGTTGAGCAACCTTGCGGAAGATTGGGTGCGAACCCCAGTGGGAAGTAAGGTCAACAAACGGACGAGAGGAAGGGGGGACTATCTAGGCGTTACACGGTTAGGTAGTCTGGAAATCATCAGGAGGGGATGGTTTTCAAAGGGATAGTAGCGGATGAATCTGACATTAAAGATCAACGGTAGCACCCATAGTCCTAGCTTGATGGACTACTCTCCACTCACCAGGACGCCTTGGGCAAGCGGGTGAGTTTACACGCCTAAACCCTTCAGTAAATATGGAACCGTAAAAGAAACGAATAGGTCAGAGAGCAAAGCAAAGTGAGCGATGTAACTAAACGGGTTGCGAAACTGAAATGGGAGTGGGCTGGTCATGTCGCCCGCAAGCATGGCTCGTGGTGAAGGGCAGTGGTGGAATGGAGACCGTGGGGCGAGAAACGCCCGAGAGGAAGACCGCAGATGCGTTGGTACGACGATATCAAAAGACTGGTGGGAACAAAGTGGTTGGAAACTGCTCAAGACCGAAACAGATGGCATAAACTGAAGGAGGCCTAAACCTTGAGGTTGAGAATGGCTAAAGAAGAAGAAGAATAGCTTAAACGCTCTTAAAAAAAGAATCCCTCGAATTTCAAAATTGAAACATTTCTAGATGTTCCTTTTTAAAATTGTTTCCCTTGAGAAGTTATTCTACTTTTGTCAGCGGTGCGAAGGAGTAGCCCGTCTTAACAAATTACAACACATTATTATATACTATTATGTTATAAAATAAACATAATCCAATACTAGTTTAATTTCTGGACAATTTTAATATTCAATTCAGGGTAACAGTAATAACAGTTAAGAGGGAAATTAGCACGTACGACGAGTACAAAAAGAAAAACCGGCCAAGTGCGAGTTGGACTCGCGCACTGAGGGTTCCGTACAAATTCGCTAAGTTATTATAAAATCCAGTGCTAACAGAGCCCTGCTTTTAAGCAAAATGTAGGCAGTGTGAGGTCACTTTATATTGGTTATTTATATAGACAGACAAATATTAAATAAAAAAAAACTACTTACCTACTTAGATCTCGTTCAAACTAATTTTGGGTGGAAGTTTGTATGGTAATGTACATCATATATTTTTTTTAGTTTCATCATTCTCTTGTTTTAGAAGTTACAGGGGGGGACACACATTTTATGACTTTGGAAGTGTCTCTCGCGCAAACTATTTAGTTTAGAAAAAAAATGATATTAGAAACTTCAATATTATTTTTGAAGACCTATCCATAAATACCCCACACGTATGGGTTAGATGAAAAAAAAAATTCAGTTTCAGTTCTAAATATGGGGAACCCCAAATTAATTGTGTTTTTTCTATTTTTGTGTAAAAATCTTAATGCGGTTCACAGAATACATCTACTTACCGAGTCTCAACAGTATACTTAGCTCTTATAGTTTCGGAGAAAAGTGGCTGTGACATACGGACGGACAGACAGACAGACATGACGAATCTATAAGGGTTCCGTTTTTTGCCATTTGGCTACGGAACCCTAAAAACGTTTTTCCGTGTTTCCTCATCTCCATGATTTTAAACTTTAAAATTTTGCAATTATTGCTAATTCTTATTTTTTTAAATTTGATAAAAGGAAAAACTATAAACCTAGTGTGTCATTGTGTCAATAACATACTAAAAAATCATGGAGATTAGAAAATATTTAGAAGTAGAAAAACGTTTTCTCTTTTTGTACCTACTTCCCTCTTAAAACATTATGTACCTAGTAAGATTATGAATATTACCTTCGGCATTAACATCATAAGCATAACGACTCTTGAAGGCACACTAGTAGGTACGTTCCTTATGACTATAACGCCACTCATCAGTTTAAGACCAGGGGCCGTACCATGACGTCTTAATGCGTTTCAGTTTAGGTCCGCTCGCTGTCAGATTCATACTAAAAGTGACAGCTAAAACTTGAACTGCGTCGGAATTAGGACGTCATGGTAAGGCCTCAGTAGATACGTAGAAAGTGCTAATGTTAAAGCTTATCTGCATTATTTGCGACGCGTTTGGCCTAGTTGGCAGTGACCCTGCCTGCGAAGCAAGCGTCCCGGGTTCGAATCCTGGTAAGGGCACATATTTGTGTGATGAGCATGAATATTTGTTTCTATCTATTTATGTACCTATGTATTGTATTTCTCTATATAAGTGTGTATAATCGCTGGACCCATAATACAAGCCTTACTGGCGCTTACATTGGAATTGCTTAGTTTTTGTCAATTGTTACCTAATATTTATTTTTATTTATTTATTGTTGCAGGTGCTTTCTAATTCGAATCATATAATTTACCTTTTCGTCACATCAACTCTCGTCTTTTATTATATCGTGATAACTTACCTCTTCTGTTCGCTGGACGATGCCTGGTCTTGTTCGGAACTGGTCTTCTTAACGGTTTTGCCTCCGCTGGTCTTATTGAACAGTTCGCTCTCGGACCGAGACTGAGTCTGTTGACTTTTTTGGCTGCTAGCGCTGCTCTCCTCTTCTTCGACTGTTAACAATAATGTTATTAAATCAATAAAAAATAAAATCCCCCGCGCATCGAGTAATCTTCATACGTAAATTTAAAAAAAAGAACAACTTTATGCCAATAGTGCCTTACATCACTTTGGATAACAACTGATACTTTGCTAACTGGCGGACTGATTTTTGCCAGACATGAACCACTGCAAGGAGACTGGCTTTCGAATGAAAGAAACCGCATTGAAATCGGTCCATCCGTTTGAGAGCTACGATGCCACAGACAGACACACACACACAGACACAGGCATCAACGTCAAACTTATAACATCCCTCTTTTAACGTCGAGGGTTAAAAATGACCGTCATTGTCCAGTAAGTGCAAATTTTAAAGCCTGGGGCCGTACCGTGACGTCTTAATGCGTTTCAGTTTAGGTCCGCTCGCTGTCAGATTCATACTAAAAGTGACAGCTAAAAATTGAACTGCGTCGGAATTAGGACGTCATGGTAAGGCCCCTGGGGCCGTACCATGACGTCTTAATGCGTTTCAGTTTAGGTCCGCTCGCTGTCAGATTCATACTAAAAGTGACAGCTAAAACTTGAACTGCGTCGGAATTAGGACGTCATGGTAAGGCCCCTGGGGCCGTACCATGACGTCTTAATGCGTTTCAGTTTAGGTCCGCTCGCTGTCAGATTCATACTAAAAGTGACAGCTAAAAATTGAACTGCGTCGGAATTAGGACGTCATGGTAAGGCCCCTGGGGCCGTACCATGACGTCTTAATGCGTTTCAGTTTAGGTCCGCTCGCTGTCAGATTCATACTAAAAGTGACAGCTAAAAATTGAACTGCGTCGGAATTAGGACGTCATGGTAAGGCCCCTGGGGGCCGTACCATGACGTCTTAGTGCGTTTCAGTTTAGGTCTGCTCGCTGTCAGATTCATACTAAAAGTGACAGCTAAAACTTGAACTGCGTCGGAATTAGGACGTCATGGTAAGGCCCCTGGGGCCGTACCATGACGTCTTAATGCGTTTCAGTTTAGGTCCGCTCGCTGTCAGATTCATACTAAAAGTGACAGCTAAAACTTGAACTGCGTTGGAATTAGGACGTCATGGTAAGGCCCCTGGGGCCGTACCATGACGTCTTAATGCGTTTCAGTTTAGGTCCGCTCGCTGTCAGATTCATACTAAAAGTGACAGCTAAAAATTGAACTGCGTCGGAATTAGGACGTCATGGTAAGGCCCCTGGGGCCGTACCATGACGTCTTAATGCGTTTCAGTTTAGGTTCGCTCGCTGTCAGATTCATACTAAAAGTGACAGCTAAAACTTGAACTGCGTCGGAATTGGACGTCATGGTAAGGCCCCTGAACACAATCTACATTCGCCTATTGTGTACTTTGTTCTTTGTTTCTGTATTGTTTTGCACTGATTTGTGGTGTTTAATAAAGAGTATTTGTACTGTATTGTATTGTACATTAACTTCGCCGTATTGCGGATTTTCGGTGTATAAATCTGGCAGCACGGCAGTGCCCCCGCCATGTCGAACCAAACAAAGGCATGAAGGCATGGCCGTAGTTACCATCCTTTTCTCGAAGCCATTAGATGATTAGACCATTTCTAACCTCCTTTAACTTTGTGCTGGCTAAAATTAGAATTATTAGAGACACTTATTGAAAACAGACGTTAAAAGTCATCGCTCATCGAATGTCACCGATGTAAAAAAGAAAAAAAAACGCAATTATACAGGGTGTATCAGACACCCCCTAACAATAATACACTGGGGTAATTTTTTTTTAGCTTCTATAGCTATGGTTATATACCCCAGTGGATTATTGTTAGGGGGTGTCTGATACACCCTGTACAGTAAACGATTTAACCACAAAAATGTCGACAATTTTTGAACACGAATTTTACATCACAAACGGACGAAGGATTGTATTCCAATAAACAAAGCTTTGAAATTGGTCGTTGACATTATCGGTAAGTACTGAGAAGCTATATTATAGGGCAAAGTATTTTTATTTGGTACGTTTTCTAAAAATGAAACCTAGCTAGATCGATTTATCACCCCCGAAACCCCCTGCATACTAAATTTCATGGAAATCGTTGGAGCCGTTTCCGAGATTCAGATTATATAATATACATAGGTATAGTATACAAGAATTGCCCGTTTAAAGGTATTAGATAGATAGATTGATATGAAAGCAGCTCTCTCTCTCTCTCTCTTAATTATAGGTAGGTACTCACATTTAGAGATCTTCCTGCGGGATGACTTGTCGGATTCGCTCTCAGCTTGGGACCTCTCGCTCTCGCTTTTAACTCGACGTGAAGAACTGAAACAAAGGATTTAAGTTAATCGACCAACATTTTCCAATTTCACGATTTCTTCCTTAAAAAAGAATATCTCGAATTTTAAAATTCAAATATTTCTAGACGTTCCTCTTTAAAACTGTTTCCCTTAAGTTATTCTACTTTTGTCAGCGGTGCGAAGGAGTAGCCCGTCTTACATAATTATAACACATTATTACGTAATTTTATGTTATAAAAGACGTGTTGTGTTTGACGACGCGGTTGGCCTAGTTGGTAGTGACCCTGCCTACGAAGCAAGCGTCCTGGGTTCGAATCCAGCTAGCTTATTACGTAACTCGCTCGCAATCGCCATCGTGTTCATTTTGACAGTTCTTGTATGAATGTGACAGCTAGCTGATTCCGATGCCAATTGTCAGCCCATACATGAACTGTCAAAATGAAGATGATGGTGATCGCGAGCGAGTTACGTAATAAGCATGCTGGTAAGGGCATATATCGATACCCTAGTTGACACTCGTACTAATTACAAAAAAAAAAAATTTTACTTTTTTATTGCCATGTATATGAAATAAAATTCTGCGTCGTTAGCTTTTATCCGAAATCTTAAAAGCCTTCTCCTTCTATTAAAAACAACGTGACACAATAATACTAAGTGCGACGGATGCGTGTAATATTACACTAAACGCCCATATTTAAAAAAAAAGTCATGTACGTATACTTTAAGTGCTTTAAGGTTGATAGGTTTAAATACTTTAAATTCAAAGACATTGTACATTCATTCTAAGAACACTTAATTCCATCGACAAGTTTACTTTTTTGTCTGCGATTATGAATTAAGTAGTTTTAGTACAAAAAAATTGTAACACGTTTGTCATAAGTGCTTTTAATTGACATCGAAGCAGAATATTTTTAACATGTTAAGCTATTTTAATACAATTTGTTTTGAAATGTATTGAAGATACAATTGTGTTTAGTGTTGATAATTCAATTGTATCCATTATTTTTACTAAGCTTTTATGCGTTTATGGATTTTAATACGATTTCGTCCAATATAGTAAAATTTTGCGAGGATTATTTTCTTCCTAAAACGTATTTTTGACACGTCATTATACTTTACTTCGTCATCATCGTTCATTTATTGACAAAAGTCACATATTGCTATGCATATTTGAACAGGCACTTAACACTATTCTGACATTTAATAGTTTTTATTTTTATAATAAGCGATATTAAATCCCGTGGGTTCGAATCCTGGTAAGGGCACAAATTTGTGTCATGAGCATGAATATTTTTTCCTGCCTGAGTCATTGATGTTTCTATTTATTTATATATGTATTGTGTTTCTCTATATAAGTGTGTTGTGTATATCGCTGTCTAGTACCCATAATACAAGCTTTACTAGCGCTTACATTGGAACTAGGTAGTTTGTGTCAATTGTTACCTAATATTTATTTTTATTTATTTATTGTTGCAGGTGCTTTCTAATTCGAATTATAAATATACCTTTTCTTCACATCAACTCTCGTCTTTTATTATATCGTGATAACTTACCTCTTCTGTTCGCTGGACGATGCCTGCTGGTCTTGTTCGGAACTGGTCTTCTTAACGGTTTTGCCTCCGCTGGTCTTTCTGAACAGTTCGCTCTCGGACTGAGACTGACTCTGTGCACTTTTTTGGCTGCTAGCGCTGCTCTCCTCTTCTTCGACTGTAAACAATAATGTTCTTAAATCACTTTTTTTTTGGTCCGGTGCACCCTGGGCATCAAATAATGATTTCCTGGCAGATTCTGAGGGATATCATTATCCGTCTTATGACCGTGTTACTATTAACGCTGCCGACATTTTGTCTCAAGGTTTTTGATTATACTTTACTTTGACTTTGGCGAAATTAGGTGTCGTAATGGTGCTCTGACCATACGCCACAAATAAGAAGAAGACTTTTTATAGTGCTAAAGATACATGACGTACGCACATATTGTCAGTACCTGGATGACCTCGGCAGTAGTAAAGTACTGACTTTACTCAGTATAGTAAGCTCAGTAGCTTTGCTCGGTATTTTTTTGATACGTTTTCTATAAATGAAACTTATCTAGATCGGTTTATCGTCCCCGAAACCCCCTGCATTCTTAATTTCATGAAAATCGTTGGAGCCGTTTCCGAGATTCAGATTATCTAATCTATAATATCTATCTATCTAATCTAATAATACCTTTAAACGAGCAATTCTTGTATACATATATATATATATATATATATATATATATATATATAATATATAACCTGAATCTCGGAAACGGCTCCAACGATTTTGATGAAATTTAGAATGCAGTCATAAATCGACCCAAAAAAAATACCGGTCATCCGGGTACTAATATCAGGTAACCAACTATAGGTAGGTATACGATAACTGCCCGTTTAAAGGTATTAGACAGATAGATTAGATAAATAGATAGATAAATGAAAACTGTTTGTAGCGACGCCATCTCAAGGCCAAATAGGAAGTTGCTAGGCTATACAAGCCTCTCTCTCTTTCTTGTACTCACATCCGCCTTTAGAGATCTTCCTGTGGGATGAACTGGCGGATTCGCTCTCAGATTGGGAGCTCTCGCTATCGCTTTGGCTCCTTTCCAGACTCGAACTACCTCCATCTGCCTCCACCTACCATCATCTAGAAGGTGTCTGTTCACTTTGGCCTTAAAGATGTCCAGATTATAGCTAAAACAGGGCCCAAACATGAATACATTTATAACTTACTTGATTTGGAGATTATTTGTTCGCGCTTGCTGGAAGAGGCACTCTGCTGTTGACTCTTGGAAGACTTCGAGGACTCTTCGACCTCCTCTACACCATCCTCCGTGATCACCTGGCAGTACGAACATCATTAGTCATCACCATCATATTGGTATTTTCCGGTGGCAAAACCTTGAAGACCTTGAAGACCTTGAAGACCTTGTGGCTGGTCCAGATCGCTAGCATCAGCGTGCATAATTGTACTGACTAGATAAAATCCTTTCCCATCGTTTTATCTCGGAAATGTTCGTATGGTATATTTAATTTTGTCATGCTACTTTAGTCAGACTCCTAGACACGTCGTCGGCATCACTCGGAAGAAATCGTTTGTTCACTGTGGGAAAGATTATTTACTGCGTTCTGTACTACTGTTTATATTGTTACAGTTAATAAGACTTCTTTCTTTTTTTTCTTTGTATTTTTCGGGATTTTTGGAAATTCATAAGAATTTAGTAGGTTAGGTTAGAATACTATCAATTCACCAGTTTAGATATAAAACGCCATGCCAAGCGAATATTACAACAAACATACACTCGGAACTCTGACTTTATGGGACAGAATATGGACCACATCCATCGAAATGTTGGAGGATCATATCCCACGCCGTTATTATTATTTTTAATTTTTATATGAACTTGGGGGACTTGTTTGTTAATAATTAAAAGCATTAAAAATAATTGAATTGGACTATAGTTAAAGGTCTGCAGATGGGCACTTGGCAGTTGTCTTTTACCTCTGTCTCTCTATATGATGACGATGATGATGAGGAGGAGGAGGAAAGGTTTCTTCCTCTATCACCCTCGGTCTCATCGGGCCTGGGTTCTGTAATACATTATCTTATTAACTACAATAATTTGCAAAGGTTGTCCATCGCTGTACAGCGTTGTAATGCTGCGAGTGTGATGGGCACCTTTGCGCCAGGAATGACAGGAATTATTTTTTTGTTTATTTATTGTTTGTATTTATTTGATTGTATTTTTTTTGACGTATTTGTTATTATGAATAAATGATTTAGTCTTTAAGGGTTTACTAATCTAAATTGTAACTTTATTACTATTGTGTTCCCTTACAGAGCGTCATGGACTAACCAGAAAAAAAATATATATAAGAAATATATAATATGCTGGTTTTTTTATATTAGGACGGGTCTCTAAGAGGGGCTCCGCGTTCCCCTTATCTTATCTTATACTGGCACTCCACTTAGCGTATTTATCCAAAATATTTGCGTGAGTGAGGGGATGCACTATATTGTTTGTAGCGTATGCGACGAAGATGGTTCTCTATTAATTTGCCGAATTTCACTTCCCAACCAACGTTTGGCCGAATTTCATTTCGCCGAATCATCATTATGGCAAATAAAAATTTGCCACTTCATAGTTGTCAAAGTGAACATTCGGTGAAATGTTGGTTGCCAAATGAAATTCGATCAAATAAAATTCGGCGAAAAGACAGAACACCGACGAAGATGTCAATAGCGCAACGCGAACACGCAACGCCAAGTGGAGTGCCACCATTAGCAACTAGGGGTTCCTTCCCTGGACTAGAGCAAATGTTTCAATATCAAAATTATTCAAATGGGTACAGCCATTCTCGAGTTTTAGCGAGACAAACGAACAGCCATTCGTTTTTACATACTTATATGTATAAGAAATCAGTATTTTACACGCGTTGGGAATTTTTATATGTATAAATTATAGAGGTTCCTTTGTAATTACAACTTACACAAGGGTTGAAAAAATGGCCTTTAAACTAGCTCTTCGAAAATAAAGTAATTAAAAGCATGTAAAAATAAAGTCTTAGAACTTAATTATATTTAGTAACTAGCGACCTGCCCCGGCTTCGCACGGTATATTATGCATTGTATTATACATATAAACCTTCCTCTTGATTCACTCTATCTATTTAAAAAAACCGCATCAAAATCCTTTGCGTACTTTTAAAGATTTAAGCATACATAGGGACATAGGGACATGGGGACATAGGGACAGAGAAAGCGACTTTGTTTTATACTATGTAGTGATACTTACGCGGAAGACCGCTTACGGCCACCAGAGCCTGAAATAAATAAATAAAAATATTTTAAAATAAAAAATAGAACCGCCTTCAATTCGCTACTTTAAAAATGTCAAATTAAAATTATTTTTCGGTAAGTGCTAACTAATTATTTATATTTTGAAGTCGGTGCCTCAGTCCGCGCCACTGTTATATTTATGTGTGATAAGCGTGGCAGAAGTGGACCTAGTCTATCTGCCTATTATAGTACCTATAAGTATATTCGGCTTGGAACTATTTGAGCTGAGGCACCGACTTCACACAATATAAATAATTAGGTAGCACTTACCGAAAAATAATTTTAATTTGTCATTTTTAAAGTAGCGAATTGAAGGCGGTTCTATTTTTTATTTTAAAATTTTTTTTTCACGCTTTTTAGTGAATCGTTTTGTAATTTATCCAATTTTTAACTGAAAGAGGCGTGGGAAAGAGGCGTGACGGTATGTATGTATGTATGTATAAACCTAATACCCCCTAGGGACTTGTGGTCCCACTGTTATAAAAATGTCGAATTACACTCCACCATAAGGTCGACGGAACCTATTTCTATGTGGTTTGTCCTTCGGGCATTTGAAGACCTAACGAACCTAACCTAATTTTATTATTCCTAGTGAGTATTTTTAAAACAGTGGGACCACGATTTATACGCTCTAAGCTCTAATGCAATCTGTTCATCACTATTTACTAAATATTAGGTACTTAAAAGTATCTGAGTTTTTAATGATTCACGGTTAAGTTCATTCGAAATATCGAATCGAATCGAGGTTGTCGAATATCTGGAATCCGGTGATTTCCTTATATAATTCTCGTCCAAAATCAATTTCGGGTGGGCGAAGTGACACTGTGAGTGTAGTGTGTTTGAATCGAGTTTCGAGTGAGAACGGTTCCAGTGGTAACGAGAGTGCACGCAGTCGACGCGCAAGAATGAGGGTAGACAGAGCTCGGTCTACCCAACAATAACATCCACCCGCAATTTCTTCAGTCTACCCGTGATCATGATACATGCAACTGTATCGAAATATCGGGAGCTCAATAAAGGTAATCGCGGTTCACATCCCGTTTATAATATTTCGAATGAACTTAAAAGTATCGTCTAAATATTCCTAACCGTTTGAAGTTTCTAAAAAATATGCAAAATACGGTATACGTGCTCACTTTATTTCTCACTTTTTAGTGGTTGTAGCCAAAGTGCATCTCACAACGATTCCATTAAGCCCAAACACGGCTTAGTTACATTGTTTTATAACAGAGTTCCGTTGGCTTCAGCATCAGATCAGTTCGAAAAAATCATCAGCTTAAAGCCTCTTCTTCTTAGTTGCTTATCTATATAAATCGAGATCACTTATAGCCGCGCGAGCATTACTTAGTTTTTGCGACTTCCGTTGGCCATCAGCAGTCTTCTTCATCAGGTCCAGTCCACCAAATTATACTTTCTGAATGTAAATACTTGATTTGGTGTCAAAAATGTTAAAATCGCTATAGGTGTGCTTATAAAATTTGAAGGTTGCCCTCGATTTCTCCAGGATCCCACTGTCAGATCTTGATTTGGTGGCAATGGGACCAAACTGGAAGTATTCCCTATCCAACAAAAAAAGAATTTTCCAAATCGGTCCACAACTGACGGAGTTCTGAAGTAACAAACATAAAAAAAAGAAAAAAAAAATACAACCGAATTGAGAACCTCCTCCTTTTTTTTTGAAGTCGGTTAAAAAAACATGAAACACCAATCAAGCAAATATTTACGACTTCTGAATGAAGTAATGAACCCCCTAACGCGCGGCGTAACGTAAGAATGTAGGTATACTGAGGCCTTACTATGAAGTCCTAATTCCGACTCAGTTCAAGTTTTAGCTATCATTTTTAGTATGAATCTGACAGCGAGCGCACCTAAACTGAAACGCATTAAGACGTCAAGGTAAGGCCCCTGTACAAATTTTTCATCAGTTTTGGATTGAAAATCACTCCTTTTACGACGTAGTACACTTTAAATATCGACAAATGTATGGAAACATTATAGTTTTATAATTAGTAGTAGTTTTAGTATTAGTCTGTTTTAAAATATTTCTTTACACATTGTCTTTTACCTAATAATATGGAAACATTTTTCGAGCCACGATTGAAAAATCATGAGAAACATCCACAGAAGTTTAGTGAAACTAACCCTGGGACCTTACCATGACGTCTTAACGCGATCCAATTCAGACTCAGTTCAGGTTTTAGCTGTCATTTTTAGTATGGATCTGACAGCGAGCTAACCTAAACTGAAACGCATTAAGACGTCATGGTAAGGCCCCAGGTTTTAGCTGTCACTTTTAGTATGGATCTGACAGCGAGCTAACCTAAACTGAATTGGTATTAAACGCATTAAGACGTCATAGTAAGGCCCCTGCTAAATTATTCCGGAATGGTTCTGGGAGACCTTGTATTGTACAAGATGGGAACAAAATTTGGAATAGTCACCATACAAAATTAGCTATGTACCTTCATTCGAAATATTATAAACGGGATGTGAACCGCGATTACCTTTATTGAGCTCCCGATATTTCGATGCAGTTGCATGTATTGTATCATCACTGTATCGAAATATCGGGAGCTTAATAAAGGTAATCGCGGTTCACATCCCGTTTATAATATTTCGAATGAACTTAACCGTGAATCATTAAAAACTCTTAGCTATGTACCTACCTATACCTTTTGCATAATTATGAGAGCCCCATTTTTGTCGCTAGGACAAACGATTGCTAAGTTAGCAGAAGCCTATGGAGCGTTTATTAATAAGGGGGTAAATATGTAAATTACGTTCAGTCAAGAGCTTATGAAGCAAGTGGAAACTTTCCCCAGGGTGGGGGGGGCAGTAACCCTTCCCCTGCCACCCCATGGCGACACCTTTAACTTAGGTAACGACGTGATAATATATGTATTTAAGGCGCGCAGTGCTGGGCCAACAGGATAGGCAGCGCGTATCATCCCGCTGCCTACCCAGGGGACCCTGCACGCCCCTGTTTGAGTGAATGTACTATGTTACAGTTAAAACTCACCACTAA
The DNA here is from genome assembly GCA_963854515.1 of Pandemis heparana. Lineage (NCBI taxonomy): Eukaryota > Metazoa > Arthropoda > Insecta > Lepidoptera > Tortricidae > Pandemis > Pandemis heparana. The sequence continues at coordinate 4,756,856 of OY978033.1, forward strand.
GCCCAAAAGAGCTATTGACAACCGCATGGTGTGCCTGTGTGCCGGTTCTCCTGCCTACCGCCTTTTATATACCGCCATCGGCTATGTTGGCAAGCTGCTCAAATATTAGACCTTCTGCTAAATGATGACGTATGGGTAATTAACAATTATTAAATTTGTTTAATTTTTCTGCAATATGCGTCGTGTAAGACAATGGCTGATGTGGAGCCAGGAAGGCAGCGGATTGCTGCTACTAGTGATGGGCGACTTCGACTAATTTGCTGATTCGAATGATTATTCATTTTCATATATATATTAATTCGAATTTGAAATTAGTACAGTCAAGGGCATAAATATATATACATTCCCAAGGCGTCAAAAACAAATGTACAGTTGATTAGCCAGAAATATCTGTACAGTAATCCGGTAAATTATTATGTGATCATTTAATTACTCAAAAAGATCTAAACATTTACATGGCCATAAATAAATGTACAATGTTAGTCAAATATATGTAGGCAAATTAGGAGGCCAAATATATCTATACACGCAATTCTCATTTATATAAGAACAAAACCCAACAATATCTATACAGTCAAGGGCAATAATATCTACACATATCTAACAGTTAAATATATCTATACAACAAACAAACAAGTTTTCTAATTTTGAATTATGACAATCACCGAAAAGAGTACCGTTCTGTCATGATCGCTTTGTCCTTTTCGTTTTGATCGTGACGTCATTGACGTGTCATTTGTTTTACCTTTCAGCCTATTATTTTAGATTCTGCTCTACAGCTATATATCAGGGGTGCGAGTCGGGTTACCTTCGCGTGTGGTCAAGAGCTGCGGTTCGTTTTTGGATCCGTCCGAGGGGAAGAGCAGTGCTTGGTCCGGTGCACCCTGGGCTTCGGTTAATGATTTCCTGGCGGTCTCCGTGGGATATCATTGTCCGTTGGCTAAGAGCCCGACAGGGGGGGAGGGAGTCGTTTGACCGTGTTCTACCGTACAACGTTGCCGACATTTTTATGTCACAAGATTTTTGAATACTGTATTTTTTACTTTGACATTGGCGAAATCATCGCATCGATCGATGGGGCCATATTATTAAAAGAAGAAGAAGAAGCTATATATCAACCATACAAGATTTTCATGTGGCTTTTCTCGTAAATATTACGTTACCGTTTGTCCGATTCTGAATTTTGTTTGTAACATATTAATAGCTACTATAGGTAGTTTATAATATTAACGTTCTTTCGATTTCGCTAATTTATCTAATTTCGTAAAATCACACACGTGGTTAAAAATAACACTTAGATTTTTATTGAATAACTAGCTTCTGCCCGCGACATCGTCTGCGTAGAATAGGCAATTAGTTAACAATTTATTTTTCATCTCTCATACTCTGAAAGTAGGTCATTGATTATCTGGATATAGGGTTGAAAGTGACTCATCGCGACCCTTGGGTTGAAAGTAAATTTTTTTTCTAGCTAATCCAAATGAGGGACATAGCAATGGAAATACGTATACAGCCATGTAATCTGTTTAAAATAAAAATCTATACTAACAATTCCTTTTTAATTGTAAAAGGCAAAATAATCTTAAAATAACATTCCCGCTAAATATATAAGCTTATGCAAGCGTATACAACGAGAATTAGTAGAAATTATTACGTTCGGTAATTTTTTTAGCTTGAAATATTTAAGTCTACAATTAATTGATAGCGACCTCCGTGTCCGCAAGTTTAAAAAAAAACTAGCCGGCCGCCATTGGTGCGCAGAAGAAATGCGCAATGCGCGTAAATCGCGCAATAGAAAAAAGAGCGGGAAGAGAATGACAAACGTAACAAATATTAAATGCGACCATGCGACGTTAGTGAAATTTTAATTTCCTCATATTCGAAATGAAAAGTAGAGTGTTCAACTCGGATGAAATTACCCATTTCACCTTCGAACCATTGGTGCCCTCACTTCGTTCGGGCACCAGAAATATCTCAGGTGAAATGGGTATATTTCAACCCTTGTTTATCAATCTACTATATTCTGTCACGTGAACCTATGCGACAATAGGGAATATTCATAAAAAACATAATTGTTTAATATTTTTTTCTTGAATCTTTATTATCGATTATCGTACGTAAGATTATAATTAAAAGATATTTTTTTTATTTAATTATGAATTAAACCCATAAAAAATTGTATAAAAAGTGAAAAATATGGGTGGGAAATTAAAACTTACGAAACGCGTCACCATTGGTCAAAACGAAGTGTGACGTCAGATGTCACAAAGTGGATTTATCGGCGTTGATATTCGTACTGTTTTCGTAGTGTTTGTGAGAAAATTACAAAATTAGTTTAAAAACTGTATTCTTTAGGTGATTTCTAGTGAATCTATATTTGATGTATCTTCCTTTACCTGAAATTTATTTCAGATGATTAGGTAATCATCATCATCATCAATCATCAAAATTTCGTAAAATCTCAATATGAATATGAAAGGTTTTAAAGAAAGTTTTACCGAACTTTTATAAACTAGCTTAGGTTAGTTTTAAACTGAATTTTCTACTGTTTAAAATCTGTGATCTGATTCTGTTTAGCAATTAAAACTGGACATGTGTACGCAGGAATGAAGAAGTAAACTAGCCGCCCGGCCTGGTTTCGCACGAGTAGATATAGGTATTTAACAAAATATATATATCAAAACTATATTTTTGTGTCGGGGCATACTAAAAAAACTGGCCAAGTACGAGTCTGACTCGCGCACCGAGGATTCCTTAAAATTCGGCTAGCTAATAATATAATATCCATTTTTAGCAGAGACCTGGTTCTAAGCAAAATGTACTCAGCGTGAGGTCATTTTATACTGGTTATTTATATAGTGACATTATAAATTTAGATTTTATAAATTCAGACAATGATGTCTCCTATAAAACTGTAGTATATCAGCAGAGATGTACAAAATGATTTTAAAAAAGCATTTAAATACAAAATGCAAAATACTTTTCAGATTTAGTATTTCAAATGCAAAATACCAAATAGTTTTGCGTATTGCATTTCAAATGCTAAATGCAAAATAGGTATTTTCAAAATACTTTTTCAAAATAAAATACCTTTTGACCAGATCGATATTTATATCTATTTTAGGTATTTATCATGAGAAATAGAATAGAGATATAATGCAGAGCCAAATGGCACCTTATGCATGACATTTTGGTCATACTCGTATTTATCAGTACGCGTATCAATAAATTCTGTTATGTTATTAATCCTACTAATATTATAAATGCGAAAGTTGGTGTGTGTGTGTGTGTGTTTTTTCCTTCTTCACGCTAAAACCACTGGATGGATTTGGATGAAATTTGGAACGAAGAAAGCTGGTACCCTAGATTAAAACATGGGCTACTTTTTATCCCGGAAAATTGCATAGTTCCCGGGGGATAGCCATAAACATGTCAATTGCTAATTCTACGCAGACGAAGTCGCGGGCAGAAGCTAGTTATAACATAAGGCGCGCACTCGTCAGAGTGCCCTTTTTTTCTTCTTTGGTCACAAAGAAGAAAAAAAGGGCACGCATGGCTAGCAGGCACCTCTATCGGTCAAATTCGGCAATACAGGCGTCATTCGTTCATTTCATTTTGTTTGACCGGAAATTTTGGCTAAACTTAATCACAAAGTATTTTGCATTTTGAAATGAATATTAAAAATGCAAAATACATTTCGAAAGGTATTTCAAATAAAATACAAAATGATTTTTAATAAAAGGCATTTAAATGCAAAATACAAAATAGGTATTTTGCATTTTGTATTTGCATTTTAAATAGAAGTATTTCAAATAAATCATATGAATGTATATCAGTTTGCTATATTGTCAACAGTTTCTGCAGCCGTACGCAATATAAGGATTATTTTGGATTTTATTTCACACCTTGGGTGACATTATCGAAGTTTTCATCGTGATCCCTAACTTTTTGAAAATTTTCTATAGCCTATGTTACTCGGGAATATTGTAGCATTCTAATGGTGAAAGAATTATTAAAATAGGTCCAGTAGTTTTTGAGTGAATCTATAACAAACATACAAAAATACACAAAATACTCATTTTTCCTTAATAATATTAGCGTAGACAAATACAGGATATGACAAATTTAATGACGTCATCAAAAGCGCGCGCTAAAAAAATAATTTGAATATTTTCAAGCCTGTTTATATTTTTTTCTGTATTATAGAGATGCAATTGATCATTATAAGTAATAAAAAAATACATGAATATTCCCTATTAAACCAATATACAACTATAAAGTAAAATTTTCAACGTAAGTTAGTAATGTATCGTGTTATACATACTTAATGAAGATTATTGTGAGCTGGTTGTGTGTAGGCTGAGAAAGTTTTTTTTGTCAAAAAAGCGTCAAGCGTGAGTCGGATTTAAGTGTTGAAATGTCTAATTCCTGTAGGTATGTACTATTGACTCGATTGTGATGAAATTTTTGTAAGCTGTTGTGTGTATGCAAAATATGATTGTAATAAAACGGTCAAGTGTAATTAGGCGTTCGCTTTTCTACATCCAAAGAAAAATTCCAATTTAGAAATTAATCGTTGAAGTATCTAAAAATTCTCTACTTTACGACTATTTTTCCAAATTCTGACAACAAATTCAACTTTGGAGACCACTTCCGATCCGACCCTCAGATATCCATTTTGAAAGCACTCTGTCGAAAAAGTAAACATAAAAATTGTGGCCCCATTTCCATTTTTGATAACGGATTCGTGTTTGGGGCCCATGCGGACCCTCAGATATCGATTTTAAAGACAATCGGTCCAAAAACCGAATATTCCAAAATGGCGGCCAGCTTCAAAACGCCAATTAACATAATAAATGACTCTGAGTGCGGCAGGGATGATTACTTCAGACTTGAACTTGGTCCGGAAACAGGTAAAACAGTTCTAAATTTCCAGTCAGTCAAAACAAACCGACAGGGTAATCAAAGTTAACTTTCACACTGAGAGAGGTCGATTAAGTTCTATTAAATATGTTTATCCGTTGTCTAGTAACAAGTTTTGTTTAGTTTCATCATCATCATGTCAGCCGAAAAACGTCCACTGCTGGGCCTTCCCCAAGGCTCTTCACTCAGACCGGTCCTGTACTTTCGGCATCTACCGCGATCCCGCGATCTTAATCAGGTCGTCGCTCCATCTTGTTGGAGTCCTACCGATAGCTCGTCTCCTAGTCCGCGTACGCCATTCGAGATCTTTTTGACCCCATCGGCCATCGGTCCTGCGAGCAATGTGCCCCACCCGCTGCCACTTCAGTTTCGCAGTTCTTCGGACTATGTCGGTAACCTTAGTTCTACTGCGGATATCATCATTTTTGATTCTATCCCGCAGAGAAAACCCAAGCATAGCCCCCTCCATAACCCTCTGAGTGACTTTGAGCTTCCTCATGAGGCCCATCGTTAGCGCCCATGTCTCAGATCCGTATGGCAACACACACTGGTCAAAGATTTTTGACTTCAAACACTTCAGCCATTTGGACGAAAAGACACTGCAAAGCTTCCCGAACGCTGCCCAGCCGAGTCGGATTCGGCAAGTAATCTCTTTCTCGAAGTTGGACCTACCTAACTGGATCTAATGAATGCCCTTGACTGTATAGATATTTTTGGCTCGGGTTTTGTTCTCATGTAAGTGAGAGTTGCGTGTATAGATATGTTTGACTTGGGTTTTGTTCTTATATAAATGAGAGTTGCGTGTATAGATATGTTTGGCTTGGGTTTTGTTCTTATATAAATGAGAGTTGTGTGTATAGATATATTTGGTCTCCTAATTTGCCTACATATATTTGACTGACATTGTACATTTATTTATGGCCATGTAAATGTCTTGATCTTTTTGACTAATTAAATGATCACATAATAATTGACCGGATTACTGTACAGATATTTCTGGCTAATCAACTGTACATTTGTTTTTGACGCCTTGGGAATGTATATATATTTATGCCCTTGACTGTACCTAATATACTAATGCCGATAATCGAATAACGACTACTAATAATAATATTAGTAACTAATCAGTCGCGGCAACTAACGCGAGCACCGCGCCTAGTCGACACGAAGATTCCCGATTCGGACTGCTCGGGCCGAATCGGGAATCTTCGTGTCGACTCGGCGCGGTGCTCGCGTTAGTTGTTAGCTTGTTAGTTGTATCAACGTCAACTCGACTGGGCTGGATGGAGGGGATTTTGAGTACTACTAATATTCGAATGTTTTTCGAATTAGTCGACTAAGTCGAATGATTACAATAATCGACTAATCGAATTAGTATTATTCAAAGTCGCCCGTCATTAGCTGCTATGCTGTCACACGTGCAAAGGGCTCGTCTAGAAATACCGATATGACCTTCAAGCTTTCAAAAATAGAGCGTACTCCTACCTAAAAGGCCGGCAACGCACTTGTGACTGTACTTTGGACCCCCCCCCTCCTTCCCTTGGTGATATTTGGTGATTATTAACGCTACCCCATCCCCCCCCATTCAAGATCACGTGTATTTTCGGACTCAGTATGAATTAAGTGCGTTATTTAAAAAAACAGCAACAACCTGATTTTTTACGCTATTCTTTGATTTGCTGCTGCGTAAAAAAATTACACGTGATGTGTTCTCGGACACTGAGGATTCCGTAAAAATCAGTTGTACTAAATTAGAGCTACCAAATTTCAAATTTTTAAGACAACTGGAGAGATAGACAAGAAAGTGACCCTACAAGGGTTCCGTTTTTTTCCTATTGAAGTACGGAACCCTAAAAACATCCTTCTCGCTCATTTAATGCTTGTTTCGTGGCTCGAGTCGTCCTTGTGGACAAAACTATTGAGTTAATAAAATGTTGTGTGATCAAATATTTTGAAAAGTCATCGGAGACAGTTGGAAATTTATTGTGTTTGCCAATTCGGTACGGCGGGCAGTAACTGGGCTATATCGCGAATATTTACCACCATTTGAATTTTTACCCCGGTAACGGGTAAATATGGATCTCATTTGCTGGTAGGACATCGTGCGTTACCGTCAGAATTGCTACCACCGTCGTACTCACCAATCCTGCAGTGCCAACACTGTGTTCCAGCGTGTAGAGTTGTCCCAATACCCTGTTTTACCCTATTGTTGAGGGGTGTTATTGGGGATCGCTTTAAGGAAACAAATGGTGGTTTCACAAATTGATTGAGCCAAAATCAGAGAATAATAATTTATTTAGTGTGACTTCGAAAGTTTCGATTAAGCACTTGTAGGTTCGCAAATACGTGTCGATCTGATATTCCCCTGTCCCTTCCTCGCTCTGCTGGCTCGTTGAGGAGTCGAATTTTGGGAATAGCATGGCCTTCAAGTGACGTCTGGGGGGCTACTCCGGTATTTTCATGTCATAACATGCCTCTCACTCTCAAATGAATGTCTATTAGTATGAGTGGAACGCCACTAACCGAACATCGAAAATCGAATTTCACAGTATAAGACCTGGCTGGCTCGTCCCGCAGCTAAATTCGTGCTGAGACTCTTGAAAAACCGTCGTGCTTGCCCCTGTAGAGGTGGGTGACTCTGCCAATCAACCATCTGTTCGGTGGCAGCCGATCGTCTTTGATAAGAACCATCGCGCTTTCATGAAGTTCTGCATTGAGTGCAATTTGTACCGAACTATTTGGCCGACATAAATGCTGAAAAACTATCTTCTTCTTCTGGTGCCATCTTCTATCGAGGGTTGGCGATCATTAGTGGTGATCATTTAACATCAGGTGACCCACTAGTTCGTTTGTCTGGCCTCTCTAACATAAAAAAAAAAATACGGCGACTTGAACCTTCGACACAACAGCTCTGAACAACGATCGGGAGCTCAAGCTATATGACGCTAAATGAGGTATTGTATTAACTTAGCCTTCGAGGCTGCTGGTAGGACTTCGTGCAAGGTCCGTCCGGGTTGCTATCACCATCTTACTAATCCTGCCACCAAGCAGGTTTTGTGCTGTGTTGCGGCGTGGAGAGTAAGGGCGCGACCACACCGCCGCTTAAAAAACGGTGACATTACGGAATCGCAACAAAATGTATGACGAATCGGTGACAAAACGACATACGACACGTCACTGCGTATACGCGGCGGTTTGGTCGCACCGTAAGACCAGGTCCCTCGTCTCCACTGGGCACTATGGGCACGTGCCCAGGGCCCCGCGATCGAATGGGGCCCCCTAGTTCCTGCCAGATTACCAAATGATAACCGATATTTAGGTCATAGGGGCCCCAAGATCCTAATGTCTGGGCACATTAGGATCTAGGCCTCAAATAGTTTAAAGACGGCCCTGCGTAAGACATATACATACATATGTAAATCAAGTCTTTATCCCTTATGGGGTAGACAGAGCCTAAGGCAACAATACCTAAAGGCCACGTTTGGCATGATGTGGGCAAATAGGTGGAAAGGGGAATCATGAGTGATGGGTTGCTAGCCGCATCGCATAGCATGGTTCCTAAGATTTTCGCTCATTCCCTCGATGGGCTTTTACCATTAGCGCGGGAAGAGAAACAACTGGTACATTCTATGTTTTTCTGGACTCCCAGAGCAGAATGGAAGAATAAGTAAGGAGAGTAAGAAATGATTGGCACATGAGGTATTTTATCCTAGCCCTCTAACGTATCTGCAATCTTCTAGTGCTACTCAGATTCAGATCAAAGGAAATGTAAACAAAGGTTGCCAATTTGCCATCTTAATTTTTTTAACATACATACATACATACATATCGTCACGCCTCTTTCCCACAGGGGTAGGCAGAGACTACTTTGTTCCATTTGCTACGATCCTGACATACCTCTTTCGCTTCATCCACATTCATCAATCTCTTCATACATGCTTGTCGGTTTCGGGTACTCTTGACCTGGCCCTTATCCAAAACGTCCCCAATTTGATCACGGAACGTCCGCCTAGGCCTTCCCCTCCCAACGCACCCATTCACACTCGCCGTATAAATCTGTTTAGTTAATCTTCTTTCATCCATCCTCTCTACGTGACCAAACCAACTAAGCATAATTTTTTCTATCCTAGTCACTATATCTTCTTTCACACCAGCACGTTCCCTTATCACACTATTCCTTATTCTATCTTTCAGTGATACACCTTCCATACTTCTTAACGCTCTCATTTCTACCGCATTTATTCTACTTTCATGCTTCTTTTGCCATACCCAACTTTCGCTACCGTACATTAGTGTTGGAACGAGCACCCCTCTGTGAACAGCCAGACGCGCCTTCTTTGACACCTTCTCACTGCTCACAAAGGCGCGCAGCGCTCCATTAATTTAAAAAAAATTAAATAATTTAAAAAATAATAAAAATAATAATAATTTTATTTTTATTTAATTTTGAATTTTTTTAAGTTTCTATGAAAGGGTGCACGGCACACTTTTACTAAGCCTTCTGTCTGTCTGTCCGTTCGTCGGTGATAGGAAGTTATGCACGCAGCAATCAAAATGGGTACGTACAACCCCCGCCACGTAAGTCTAATCTGACCTTGTATGCGCAGAAGTATAAAATACGGTATCTGTGGATGCGCAGATCCCCTCTACGTGAACCGTCAGCGCTAGACTTACGTGCCGGAGTGTATATACCTACGTATTAAAATAAGTGGGAATTATCCAATTTTCCGGAATAAAAAGTAGCCTATGTTTTAATCTAGGTTATGAGTTATCTCCGTTCCAAATTTGATCCAAACCGTCCAGTCGTTTCAGCGTGAAGAAGGAACAAACATACAAACTCTCTCATTCACATCCTCGCTTTCGCATTTATTTAGGATTTTGACCCGCTAAATTACTCAATTAAAATAGGTAGGTATCAATAAAATAGAAATTCACAAATCGTCAAAAACATACGATACCGACTTAATTAATATAAAGTACATACTAGCTGTTGACAGCGACTTCGTCTGCAAAGAATTCGTTTATCGCTATCTCGCGGGAACTACGCAATTTTCCGGGATAAAAAGTAGCCTATGTGCTATTCCAGACTTTTCTCTATCTATGTGCCGAATTTCATCCAGATCCCTTGGGCCGTTCTGGCGTGAATGAGTAACAAACATCCAATCCATCCATACATCCATCTATCCATCCATCCATACTTTCGCATTTATAATATTAGTTAGATGTACACGTGTAGTGAAAAAGTTTTCCCATAACATTTCGTTATATCACATCAGTTTTCAACTTTATCAACATTTTTATAAGGTTATTTTTTTAACTGCATTGTACACAACTTTTAATAACTGTTGTTAAAGATGAAAACCGGATAGAATTCAACGAAATGTAATGGGAAAACTATAATAACTACACCTGCAAGATGGAAATTTTAAGAGAGGGGAAATGGGACACAGACAGTGCAGAATATTCCAGTTGTTCAAGCAGAATTTACATAAATTATGAGAATGCATTTTGTCAATTTACATATATTTTCAAGCAAGAAAATGTAAAGAATTAATTATCGTTCACACGCTTTTTTAATCGACTACCGTGAAGCCAAAAAGGAGGATTATATGTTTGCCGCGTATGTAGGTAAATATGTCCATTCCTATGTCCGCTCGTAACTACTAAACGGCTCAATCTAACCGTTAGCGGGAACATAATTGTTAGCTAACTTATCCAGAATCATAGTTACATTATGTATTGTATGTATGTACCTATGTAAACTCTTTATTGTGCAAAATAAACATAAAACAAATAGGTAGGTACAATTAACAAACACCATTGACATTCACCTTTTCTTTCTGCAAAACGGTATAAGACGTACCAGAGTACAACTACATCGCCTCTGAGGAGTTATTGTGTAACGCGAGGGAGCTCGCGAACGCATACACCATCCCTTTCTGCCCGTAACCTTTACCGTTTGACAGAAAGGAACGGTGAATGCGATTGTGATTCCAAGTAGGTACACACAGCAAAACTATTCGGTATGCACCCTAGTTGTCCATGTGTGTCATTCTATACACACACATCCGCACTTACTCGCTGCCTTAATTACACACCACTATGTATGCTAATCGTGTTTTCAGACTACCTTCATAGATTTCGAATGTATAATTTGTTCAATGGAAGCATAATTTCGTCTTGTCAGATAGTTAGCGCGGTGGCTTAGTCGTAATAACCTAGGACTATGAATCTAAAGACCTCGGTTCAAATCTTGCTCCTCCGGTTAATATGTTTCTATTTTTTATTTTTTTTTATATAATTTTAAACTTCTTAAAATAAAATCATGTTAACAACAAGAAAAAGAGGAAGTAAAAGAACAAAATAATGCAATCCAATTATTTTTTCAAATTGTTTATTTATGTAACAACAATTTAATCAATTTATTATCACCATTAATTAAATTACCAAAATAAAACTGCATGATTTTCCTTATAACAGAAGAAGAACAACATTTATTCGTAATACAAATTAAGTTAGGTATGACTCTTTAGTGGCCAGTATGACTTTAGGGTAAATTAAAAAGATTTATGTCACAAACATAAATTTTAAAATATTTATCTGGAAAATTGAATACACAACTACAAAAGGGTTTTTTAAGATGTGATTTACTTGAATTAACATGGGTTTTGAAAAGAGTATCACTGCTAAGAAGAAATGCCGAACCACACAGTTACTAATATTATATTCTGATTTATTAAGTTTAAATCTGATAAAGATGAACGAAATATTTTATTTGCGAACAAGTAAGTCAGTGGTGAAATGAATCGACATGTTAAATGACAGCATTTAACAATAGCATCATTGCACACTGAATTAAATCTACACTAATTTGTGGTAGGGGAACGGAATAGGGACTAAAAATAATACTTACACCAATTCATTGTTAATAAAAGGTTTCATAAAATTGTTACGGAATATTTCAGCAGGTTTTTGGGTTAGTTTGACTTACTTAATAGCTCTGTAAATAGTTTTTAAGATTTTTAAATCATAGTTGACAAATGTTTTTATAATTTGATCGCGTTCAAAGTGACTAAATTTTGAATCAAAAAATTAAATGTAAAATCTTGGTAGGGCTGAATACCCTGTCAAACTAACCGAACTACTCTTGCTAAAATATTCCAGGAGAACAATTTTAAAAGACGTTTTGTAATGACGGGTTTACTTACTAGGTTTACATATAGGTATTAATAACGAATTGGTGCTCCATCACTATCTATGACCTGTTGTAGTCTATTTCTCATTCCGCTAACCATATTCCAGCAAAGGTCCGTCCCACGGATTGAATCCCAAGTTGAAGTTACCAAGCTATCTAAATTTGCTTTGGATTTTACATCCGATGGATCCCAGTTGAGAATCATTTGACCCCATAGATTTTCTATGGGGTTTAAGTCGGGACTTTTAGCAGGCCAGTCAATAACAGTCAAGGAATCTTGTTGGGTGCTCAGCCAGTCTTTGACTATGCGACCACGATGCACGGCGCAATTGTCGTGCACGAAATATATGTGCGAGTCTGGGTATGCGGCCCGCACCGTAGGGAGCATCACGTCTCTTAGCACTTCCAAGTATCCTTGACTGTTATTACGACTCCCAACTTCCACTAACTCACCAGGACCCATCGATGACATCCAACCCCAATAGCCTAAAGTAATACGGCCACTCGTTCGGCACGGTAAAATGTTACTATAATTGTAGCGTTCCCCGTTTTTTCTCCACAATATCTTTCTTCCATCTTTATCAGACTTAAATGCTTTTTCGTCACTAAAAATTACTACATTATTACACCAATCAAAGTCAATATATTGACGAGCAAAACGCACTCTATTTCTTCTATGTTGTTCCGTTAATGCAATTTTTTTTGCTGGTCTTCGGCAATGCAATCCTGCAGCATGCAAATGGTTTCGCACAGTTTGCAATGTAACGTTATGTCTCGTTGCTGTAGACCGTGTGCTGAGAAATGGGTCACTAGCGTGTGCGGCAACTATGTCCAAATGACGTGTAGAAGACGCTTCCGCTTTTGGTCCAGGACGTATATTATTAACGTGCCCGGAGTCAGCGTGACGATGAACCCATAATTGCACAGTCTTTCGCTGCAAAATAAATTAATTTTAATTAATAATATTTTTCGTGAAAGAAATTGATTTAAAAACATTACCGATAAAATAAAAAAACATTGTTTTTTAAACCACGAAGAAATTTTATGGAAAATAGGAAGTAATTATTATATCACATACTTATTCTACTTACCGATATCAATAAACGCCTTGCGATTTCCTTTATGGAAATATTTTGTTCGTAAAGAACAACAATTTCTGCTCTTTTCAACAAAGATAAATGATTATCCATGTTTGTAAATCACAAAGTAGATAGGTATTCGAAAGGCAAAATAAACGATTCGGAGGTGTAACACACGAAGGGTTTAAGTATAGCGTAACGAATGGCGGCTGGCATTGAAAGTTGTTCACAAATTCATATTACTAATAAATTGAGGGTAGAATACACTATATTGTTTTAGACAATAACGAACAAAATGCCCATCAGCTAGCAAATTTCAAACTCGAACTAGTAAGAAGAATCATATTATTAGTAAAAATGTTAAAAGAAAACGCAATGCGTTTGTCGTTTTTAACATATATCAATAAGAGTAAAATTAAACATACAGCAAGATTGCAAACAATAAGTTAAACAGTTATCTTTCCGAGGAAAAAATGTAATTCTAATTTCAACTTTATTTCAAAGCCTATTAAACACTATTTACACATTGCAATGCAGTAGTCAAAAGATTGGACATAATTCATAAATTCACCGATCACCTTAAGTTCCCCGTGGCTCAGCTGTGAAAGGCGGGTCGAGGATTTGATTGTGCTCTAGTGGACCGAGTTCGTATCCGGTGAAAACGGAAAAAAATACAAAAATGTTGTTTTTGATGTTCTTAGAATGGCGATGCTGGTTGTGAGGAATATTGGTTAGATAGATGGAATCCTCAGACTTGTTGAGAAATAAAAATATAACACGGCGGATCAGTGAAATGGCAACTACTTACTACTACGTTAGTAATAATAGTTCAATGCGTCGGATTGTATGAATTTGAAGATTCAGGGTCGAAGGAAGATTCTCTCAGTTACACTTGCGATGACGGTATCCAATGCAAGATAATAATATAGATACCTACCTACTTAAAAAATACTTAGGACAGTGTGTAAATAAAAGTAAGAAAAAACTTGTAGTAGAATTCATTGACACTGGACTGAAGATGTTTCAACCTTTAAGTTAGGCAGGGGATTTTTTTAGTTTAATCTGTAATTCTTTTTAACCTAGTTTATTCTAACTTAACTTATTTTTGACATTTTTTTAATTGTTATTTTATTATTGTTGTTTGATTCAATAAATAATTTACAGCGGCATTACTCATTAATCTTATTGCTTAAAACAATCGGGGCAGTATTTAGTGGGTAGATAGACATACGATCGAACTCACTCACACATTCACACGTGGATTCTACGCAATGTTCGTGTCGGTACTCAACACGTATAGACACACATAGACGACGTTTGTGTGCGTGCCTATGCTTACCGAATTATTTTGCCGTGTGTACCTGAGACAATAAGGCTTCAAAGCTAATTGAACTCATAACAAACAGCTTGAACCAACAAACGATGACCCTTACGCCCTAGAGCAACAAAACAAAAAAAAATCTACAGTGGAATAATCAATTGGCTGCAATAAATTGTAAAATACGCACAAGCTTCTGATTGGACAGCTGAACAAACACGGTACATTAGCTGCGCCAGACGTTTAATGTGTCTTACCTCGCATTCTCAAACACCGCCAAAGTGAGGCGCGCGTTGCGAATTATCAACTTTATCAAACCCAATATAAGGTATTTTCAAGCTTAATTCGACAATGTTGTTGTCACGTTTCCATATGGAAAAGCGAAATATTTTACCGATTAATTATTAAACGAGGTAAAAATGTGGAATGCTTAAACTTGGAGTATTCTTTTTCATAGTCTCACGTCTGACGTGGGTGTCTGTAAATATTGAAATTGACGTTAATACCTTTGTTTTTAAGGCTGCTCTAAGGTAAGGAGAGATACTAATCATAGGAACTAAAGTTTCCATCTTAAGTATCTACTTAAGCATACACTGTATGCCATACAGTAGGTAAGCTTATTACGTAACTCGCTCGCGATCGTAACCGTGTACATTTTGACAGTTCATGTATGGGCTGTCACATTCATACAAGAACTGTCAAAATGAACACGATGGCGATCGCGAGCGAGTTACGTAATAAGCTAGCAGGACTGGAGGAATATTCAAACTTTTAGAACGCTCGGCTCATGCGTCATTGTTGTCCCATGATTTTACCCTAACGGAAGGACATAGGTATGTGTTTATTTGTCATAAAACCTTAAGTCTGAGCATCATCTCTTTTAACGGTATATGCTGAGACGATAATGACGAAATAAAACGCCAACGAATTATATTATACCCATTATGTTTGTTTTTGTTGTCACCCGATGGTCTTGGCTGTAATGTAAGGCCAGCAAATGCTGAGTTGTGATTGTCATAAACTTTCTATTTCTTTTAAAAACGCTTAATATTCTTCCGAAATATTATAAACGGGATGTGAACCGCGATTACCTTTATTGCTTAATATTCTCCCGACCTGGTCCCAGGGGCAGTGAAAGCACGAAGCAACTTGGCTAGGGGGAAGAAACCGTCGACTAAAGGGCGCTGAAAGACAACCTTGTACTGTCTGGGCTAAGACTTGAGCCGACGCTGATGAAGATCGTAAGAGCGGAAAGTAACAAGTTTTGTGCTAGGTCTTTTAAAATTACTCTGGAGTAAATCAGCAGGTGGCTGAGTTAGTTTGACAGAACACTCCTGTAAAAGTTTTTACATCGACCAGGCCGTAAGTAGCAAATTGTCGCCCGCTGAAATTTCCTTTTCCTGGCCAGGGGAAGACCTAAAACTGTGTACACATCACACACCTCGGGCAGTGATAAAGAAAGCCTCAGGTCGCATGGATATCGCCCTCCCTTCGGCTCGTGCAACGAGTTTCTGCGGTCTGAGACATTCACCACCCTAGGAATGTAATTTACTATCCATTGAAATTATGGAAAAAGTAAGTAAATCACTCCTTTCCTTTGACACCGCAGTTTTTGAAAAACAACCAAAGTAAGAAAACGTTTTGTTAACCACAATTTAAAAATCTTGAAAAACATTTACGAGACGTGTTCAGCGTACTAACCAACCTCCTTCTGAAGTAATCCTATTCCTACTAATATTATAAACGCGAAAGTCAGTGGGGATATGAGTGAGTGAGTGAATGTTTGTTCCTTCTTCACGTTGAAACAACTGCATGGATTTGGATCAAATATGGAACGGAGATAGCTGGTACCCTAGATTATAGAGAGAGAGAGAGAGAGAGAGAGAGAGAGAAACATTAATTTACACACATTCGATACACGTAGATTTAAAAATATAAAAAATACAATATACTTAACAATAGTACCGATATGGTGTAAAATGGGCCCCACTCAGCATAATGTTGCGGCAGACCGCAACGCTGTTTTTCAGTGAGACCCAGATAAAGTTTAAGAATAAACACAAAAACACATACACTGTGGCGATTTGACAGTTCCCCGGGGATTGCGATAAATTTCTACTTTTACGCGGACGAAGTCACGGGCAGAAGCTTGTCCGGAATAGTTTCAAGAGTGTTTTTTATAAGCGCGCACAAGCGTATCGTTGTCGTAGGTATCGCTGGAACGATATAGTTCAGAAGGGGTCCTTCGGATATCAGGGCCGATGTCTGGACAGCTGGCTCGAGAATCTCGAGATCGCAAGGCATGGAGGAGTCTGGACCCTATTTTATAAAACTACAAGTTACCATTTACAAGCGGAAGTCTCTAACACATAGGGTCAGAAAGAGACTTCTGGTGTCGGAGGCCAAGATCCACTTCGGGTTCAGCAAGTAAGTAAGTAAACAACTAGGCAGCCAAGGTCTCTTTTGCATGTTTTTATTTGAAACTACTAGCGCTACGGGAAGACCATCATTGCCAAGAAGAATGGGCTTCAAGCAACTTGGATGTAACGGTAGGTATTTAGGTGTCTTGCGCGGACGTCCTATTTATTCTTACTATTGTACATTTTAGTATAAAATAAGTGACAGATAACCGAATAGCTCGGAGTCGAATAGAGTACCTACCAGATCAATGCCAAAATACCGGTCGTAACATGCGGTATCTTGAACACATCATGGAGAGCTTATAACATGTGTGTGGATAAAGCATAATAACATACGTAACTGTAGGTACATAACATAATTAGGCATTACGATACATTCACATAAAATAATATACAAAATTCCTTCCGATTACACATTGTTTGTTTAAAAATATTAAAACGTCATTTCAGCATCCATAGAACACGTGACTGAAATTGCGAACAAAAAAACGAAATTCAAATAGAAGTTTGTAGGTACAGCAGCTGTTAGGTGTGTCTAATTACAAAATACATTATTATATGTAAATTTTGTTTATTAGATATGTTAGGCACGCTTCGGTGGTATGAAGTTGTTTGTAATACAAACATAATTTGACAATAATAATAGGAAAAACCAGATCAAAGAGCTGTGGTATAAGCGACGGCGGTAGTGTTTTTATCGGGTGATAGCACGGTGATAGGGACCATGTGCGTCTGGGTTTAAGGTATTCCGTAATAGTAGGTACAGAAACTCTTCAGCATCTATTACTTTGTGGTCGTTACGGTAAATTCATGAAAGTATACTTGTATTACAAAGAGCAGAAACCATCACAAAACTTAAAATTATCCCCTTCAAAACGGCCATTTTGAAAAACTATAGTGCTGCTATCTAGTGCCTAACACTAACAAAAATTGCATCGTGCGGCACATCCTTTATTAATGACGCAACGTTTTAAAATATGACTCAAATGGTTTTTAAAGAAACGTCATTACTATCAATGTCATTGTCAGGTGTGAGGTGTCAGGTGCATGTCATTGTCATCAATGTCATCTCTTAGTACGGCGGACGAATTTTCGTAAACATTGATTTCCGTTTTTCCAGGATTCTAAGTCTCTCTTCGCCATGACAACAGCCCTGCCACAAATAGTAACACCCCAGAAGTCATCCTGTGTCTTCTGTAATATCGTCAACAAGCTAGAGAACACGGAAATACTATATGAAGATGACGAAGTCTGTGTTTTTAAAGACATTAAGCCCGCTACTCGTTTTCATATTTTGACCATTCCTAAAAGGCATATAGAAGATGCAAAGGCGCTCACTTCAGCTGATAAAGAGCTAGGTAAGATATTGTGATTACCTGTATCTGTACTTAATTACGTTTTCATCGTAAATTTTGAATGTAAAATGGGATGTTAAGATTGTACTCAGTAGCGACGATTGGACTTGAGATACTTTTGCTTTTAACTATAAATTATTTTTGTGTTAAGGACCATTAATATTATACATAAATTAATATTGGATTACTTCCATATATATATGATGAATATCGAGTAATCTTTACTTACTTACATAAATACGAGACTATACTCCGGCCGACTATAAATAATCCGATATTTGAAAATTTGAATGCGTGAATAATCCAGTGTATTGCATTAACCTATGAAGTGTTTTTAGTATATAAAATCATACAGTCAAATCTGTGATTATAATACAGACATATGTTCTTTATTTAATTGTTAAAATATTTGTATATGTTTAACCCTTACTTAATTAGATATAGTTTGCCAGTTAAGTGGATTTAAAATTTAAAGAAGAAAGGTACCTAGTTAATATTTTTTCCTATCCTAATGCTTCTTCAGTCCAAACTGTATAGTGACGCCATCTATGTTAAAATTACAGTACTTACTAGCTTTAAGGTAAAGTTAGTCGAGGTTTAGTTCAAATTAGGAGCAAGCCTGATAGTTCGGCCGAGAACGCACAGATGGCGCGACGCGACTAACAGTTTTAGTTTTAAAACATTTATACTTCATTTACTTAATTTAGAATGAGAAACCAACCACAATAATATTATATTGCGTCTGGCCAACTATTTCTTACCTAGCAAATAGTACAGCACAATAGTCTGGGAGCGGCGAAATAAAATTGTTTTAATGTCACTTTATTTGCGTGTCGTTAATTGTTACTCTAGTACAAATTGTAAAGAGATTACAGTTCACGAGCCGCAATATAATGTTGTTGTGGTTTCTCAGTCTAAATTAAATGAAGTATAGTTCAATAACAAGATGGGCACCTCTACGCCCACGATCGTGCTAAACGTGGCCTTTAGATCTCGTTACCGTTGGCTCTGTCTACCCCGTAAGGGATAAAGACGTGATTTGATGTGTAAATAAATCTTTCTCTCTCTCTCTCTCATTTATGTATGAACTTAAATATTTTTTCTATAGTTACAATAGCTTTCTATCATGAGCCCTAATGTGACTCTAGGTCGAACTAAGTTTTAAATAGAGATACAACGGATAGTTGTTTGGCCGGATACCGGATACCGGATATCCGGCCCGACCAACCCGAATATCCGGTCACACGGCGGCAACGACGTACAAAATCCGCGTTCAGAAAAGAACACAGGCACGACGTCGTCTGTACACGCGTCAATGTGTGCAGAAGATAAGATACACAGGGCTGTCTATCGCAAAAACCTAGTACTATAAGTACTACCAATGACATAAATATACTAAAGATATGGCTTAGATGTGTGCAAATAAATGTACTTAATCGTTATCTATTTATTTAAACTTACTTAAAATGTGTCTGTCTGTGTATTTAAGCATTATTATTTTCAATTACAATAGATGTACAGTCACCAGCATAAATATATGACGGTGAACAGGGCTGCAAAAATAAATGATTATCTATTGGGCTCAATAGCTTATGACGACACTACCGCGGTAAAAATAAGTGATGCTCTATAGGCGGAAAAAACATCGTCGCACCCTTATCAGCAAAAATATCAATTTGCAGTGAAAGCATATCATCGGATGATAGGGGGGCTGCATAAATATCAATTTGCTGTGAAAGTATAATCATCGGATGATACGCGGGCCGCATATATATCTGACACGTAAAAGTCAACTCTTTGTTGTTGATTTGCAAAACTGAACCATCCCTGGCTAACATAGAGACGTATATTGAATGAAATGATTTGACAATTCACGAGAACAGTGCAGACTTGTCATTGCATACGTCTGTCTCACATTGTTCCAATCGCGAATATGTCAATAATATAATTTTAAAATCTTTATGATGTGTGAATAATTAGTGGCCAGTATCATTTTAGGTTAACTAAAAAGTTTTTATATTACGAACAATATTATAAACTTCCATACATAGTGTTATAAAAAATGTGGTATATTAACGTTATCAGCACCTTACAAAAAATGGCCTAATTATTTTATGCGGAGTTAGAATTTAGTTTATTAATTCGGACATGCTTTAATCAAAAATCATTCTGGCGCTCAGGACAAAATAAAAACAACTATCAACTTCGTCTTATCAACTTAGCAAGAAAACAAGCTAAATTTATACCAATAGCTGTTGCCCGTGGCTTTGCCCCTATTCCAGATTTTTCTTTTTTTTTCCATTTTTCTTTTAAGAACCTTCTCCCAATAAATAGCAAACTCATAAAAAAAAGAGAACGAGAAATCGGTGATGCCGTGAAATGAACAAATATTTCTATTTGGCATTCACTATTTTATTGAATCCGCCGCCGTTACTTTTCGAAGGTCCATTTCAATGAACAAAAACCATTTTCTTTGCTACTCCGCTACTACATGAGTAAGACAGCCAAAACCTGTGCGAAATATATACGTTTTGACAGGAAACCCCAAAAGACGTATATTTCGCACAAGCTTTGCTTACGTGCACGTGTAGTAACGGAGTAGCAAGGATGTCTTTGTTCACTTACATTTGCTGTTTAGGATCCAAGATGCTGGACATAATTTGACATAATTGACACGAAAATATTTTTTTGGATCCAACGTGAATGACATTTTAACGCAAAATATAAATATGAGCGTAACTGCGCGTTAATAAGGCCTACGATGTTTTATCTAGCAATTTGAATAAAATAAATAATCATACATAAATAGTATTTTTGATATTTTTCATTTAAAAGTAACGTAAAACGCCATTCAGCCGTCAATGATGACGATGATGATGATAATTAAAAAGTAATTGTAGGAAAAGTGCTGTTAAAAATGTTGTAAAATTGGCTCATGATCGCTACCCAACCAACTCGCACATTGTCATAAAGATTCACTTAGAATAGCAGTTGCATAAAATACTATTAAAGTTCACACCCCTTTCCAGGTCATCGATTCCTATATAGGTAATTTTGTAATTTAGGAATTTGAATCCGTCAAATATGTGATAGAATAAAACGTGAGACAGACGTATGCAATGACAAGTCTGCACTGTTCTCGTGAATTGTCATATCATTTCATACAATTTACGTCTCTATGTTAGCCAGGGATGGTTCGGTTTTGCAAATCAACAACAAAGAGTTGACTTTTACGTGTCAGATATGTATGCGGCCCGCGTATCATCCGATGATTATACTTTCACAGCAAATTGATATTTATGCGGCCCACCTATCATCCGATGATATGCTTTCACTGCAAATTGATATTTTTGCTGATAAGGGTGCGACGATGTTTTTTCCGCCTATAGAGCATCACTTATTTTTACCGCGGTAGTGTCGTCATAAGCTATTGAGCCCAATAGATAATCATTTATTTTTGCAGCCCTGTTCACCGTCATATATTTATGCTGGTGATTGTACGACAACAAACTTAAGCGAATGATTATGTAGTTATTTCATGTATTAATCGCGATAATTTCAGAAAGCATTAATTTTCTAATGTTTTATAAAATGAAGTAGGTAGGATAGGTTCCCGAACTTGTGACGTGCGGCTGACATAGGTACATCGCGTTGCGAGCCCTACTAGTTGCCAGCAGCTTTCCGGCAGACTGCGCTTGAGGGGTGGGGTAACTCGAATCGGTGCGGGGCGGAGCGTGGCCATTCTGTACGTTAGTACTATTATTCTGTGATCCGGTATCCGGCCGCCGAATATCCGGCCGGCGTAGCTATACCTACATTTTGAGTTTTGCAGGCGCAAGTCGTGCAGGATTTTGACCTGTTTCGTAGTGAACTTCACGTGGACACGTTTCTATGTTCGTTTGTCACCCAAACCCGAAAATCTTGTTTTTATACACCACAATTTGCCTTTGGTTGATTTTCAATCTAATCTAACTAATATTATAAATGCGAAAGTATGGATGGATAGATGGATGGATGGATGGATGGATGGATGGATGGATGGATGGATGGATGGATGGATGGATGGATGGATGGATGGATGGATGGATGGATGGATGGATGGATGGATGGATGGATGGATGGATGGATGGATGGATGTTTGTTTGTTACTCAATCACGCCTGAACGGCCCAACGGATCTGGATGAAATTCGGCACATAGATAGAGAAAAGTCTGGAATAGCACATAGGCTACTTTTTATCCCGGAAAATTGCGTAGTTCCCGCGGGATAGCGATAAACGAATTCTTTGCAGACGAAGTCGCTGGCAACAGCTAGTATTAAATAAATAAGCAAATAACAGGCAGGTGCAGGTGGCGACTTGTCGTTCATTATGGTGTGCTAAGGGGGAGGCCTTTGTTCAGCAGTGGACTTCTTCGGGCTGATGATGATGGTGATGATGATGAAGCAAATAACTCGCTTTTTTTAATGATCACCAAAGACACCAAATAAACTAGCTCTATTATGACCGTGACTATTTTTTAGATATCATTTGTCTACCCCAATACGTTTCTATCTGGTATCTGGCCCGATATTAAAATAAAGGTCTGACAGACCAGGTACCGGATATCTAGTGCATCTCTAGTTTTAAATACACGCGTTACAGGAGATTACCAACTGAATAACTTAATTACTAATTAACAGTGGAACACATCCTCTCCGTCTCCAAGGAGATGTTGGCGAGGAACAACCTTCCCCTCGAGGTGGCGCGGTTTGGGTACCATTGGCCCCCGTTCCGGAGCGTCCACCATCTGCATCTTCACACCATAGCGCCGGAGGACGAGATGGGGTTCTTCGCCAGGCTGGTCTTCCGGAAGGACTCCTATTGGTTTGTCTCTGTGAGTAACAACATTAGCAATAGTCTTTCCCGTGCTATATATCAGGAATTATTTTTTCTTCTGGTCTAGAAGCAAAGAAACACAATGTAAAGTCTTTTCATTCTTAACTAAATTCTAATCTCAAAACGTCTCATTTTTGCTCGGAGGAATAAGACTGGAGTACGCATTGAGTCAAATCTTTAAACAAAATTTTCTGCCATAGTCGGTGGGGGGATGAGGCGATAATGACGTTACTACTACATACGGACCAGCACACATACGCAAAAACGATTTGCGTTGTTACAATTGCACACATACATTTTATCGACACACTATCTGAAAATTCGCACGCACACGCTCGTAATAGTATACTGACATTCTACCCAAATACAATAACGTGCGGTTGTGCAGGTAAGTAGTTAAGGAATTGGAATGATACCAGCATATCGATATCGATAAACTGTTCTGTTAGTAAGCAGTACGCGAATAAATAAAAGGTGTTTCCACAGAACAATCTTAAATAACAACAATCGTATATACGAAAATTAAAATTACCAACTAACACAATATTCACGAAATATGTTACGAAAGTCATTTAAGCCTGCGCATAAAAAATCCAAATGATTAATTTCTCGAATGTTTCATAACAGGCAAATGCTTTTTTTTCTAATATCTTTAACTATTCAAAAAACATTTGCCTTTATCAAATAGTTGGGATTGAATTATTTGCGAATTATTTCTAAGCGGAAAGGTATTAAGTACATGATACATGACATTTCAGTCACAATGCAGTACTTAGCCGTGGTCACGAGTAAGCAGCTCTTCGATTACCTTAGAAATATTAAAGTCGGGACAAAGACTCCAGTGTGTTTTATCTACTACTTATCCCTCGGTAAAAATCCCATCAAAACAAAACCAGTTGTCTATAAAGTCGGTTTACGGACGATAGTTTTACGTGATAACGATAAATGATCGCTTTTGGGGGTAGGTAAAAATGAAATTAAACTCTGACGAGTGCGGCCGGCGTTCATCGATCTATAAGACGTTATCACGTCAAAAAATGTTAAATCATGTTCAATAAATACTATGAATAAGTACCCATGCGTATCGTTGCTGATTTCGCCGACAAAATAATTGATATACCTCTATATATTTGCTATATGAATTAGCATGAATCACCTCGTATTAGATAGGTTACGCCTGCTTAGCGACATTTTATATTTTGAACTAAAATCTCACAGTCAGGCTTCTGTAACATGTTTATAAAAATACATATTTAATTATTTTTTTCAATATCCACAGCATTAATTCCAGCCTTCTAAATCTTCAATATCGATATTTGATCGATACTTTGAAGTCACTATATTATGCGTCAGAGTAACGTAGGTAGTGCGTATTAAATACCCATGCTTTGACAGGCATCCATCTCTGTCTAGCGCTGCAGCGAGAAAAGAGATAGAGAGTAATTAGTCTCGTGGGGAGTGGGTAATAACTACCTGACGCGAGTGGGCTTGAGGACTCATTAAAACTCAAAATTATGAATTAAAAAATGTTTTAAACCATATAAATTTTACTCAAAAATGGAAAGTGACTCCGTCTTTTTGCAAACTAGATTTTTTTGTATTTTTAGTGCAGCTGAAAACGGTACAGGCTGGCATTTTTTACGAGCTGTGTTCGCCACGACGGTCTCGACATTGTGAGTGGCGATGACAGCTCAACTAGTTTTATATAACGTACAAGCATCGGATGCTTACACTTTTGGCTGAGGGGGAACGCATGTCAAGGCGTCTCCAGTCTTATTCCTCCGAGCCGCCGAGTGACTGAGTAAAATGATTTTATTTTTATAAAATATATGGCTCGACTGAAAAATCCGAAACTTTTTTCCATAGCTTAAAGATGGTTATTCCTATCAATAGAAAAATCACCAAGCCCTTTTAAAATAATCATCCATTCCCAATTATGCTAAACATGGCCTTTGTCTTAGGCCCTGTCTGCCACGTAAGGGATAAAGACGTGATTTATATATGTATGTTCAAGTTATTATCGTTATATTTCAACTAATTTATACAAAACCTTGACAAACACAACTAAACCTTGCTCATGAAGGATCTAACGGAAACAGCATGAAAATTGTAAATCCGTCAATCATGTTTGAGTTTGTGGGAGAGGCCACAATAAACCCCCTCGTTCATAAACGCTCTATAGGCATCTGCTAACTTAGCAATCGTTTGTCCTTATCTGTGAAAGGCAAATGTCAAAGTGACAGATAACGATGGGCGACTTTGAATAATACTAATTCGATTAGTAGATGATATTACGAACACCTACCCTCCGATCTTAAAAATGAACTAAATGACGAAACATTTGAGCGTCGACTGAAAGTCCTTTTGTTGAAAAATGCATTCTATTCTGTAAACGAGTTTCTGGATATGACATTTTGATTTATTTTTCTAATTGCCTTATTATCATTATTATTTTATTGTTTAAAGGAAGTGACGATCCTTAGTGGTTAATTAAATTGTACCTACCAATTATTATTATTATTATTTTCTCTGATTTTGTCATTTTTGTAGTATTTAATTGATCTGTATTAGGTATTTAATTTAATTTGATTTTATTTTTTATTTACTCTTGACGATTTCAATCAAAATTCTTCTAACTTGACAATGTACAATTTATGATGTAATTTTTATTGAATGAATAAATAATCTAATCTAATCTAATCTAATTACTCATTCGACTTAGTCGACTAATTCGAAAATCATTCCAATATTAGTAGTAATCAAAATCCCCTCCATCCAGTCCAGTCGAGTTGCCTCTGATATAACTAACAAGCCAACAACTAACGCGAGCACCGCGCCGCGTCGACACGAAGATTCCCGATTCGGTCCGAGCAGTCATCCAGCCGCCGATTAGTTACTAATATTAGTAGTCGTTATTCGATTATCGGCATTAGTAACTATATTACTAATTTCAAATTCGAATTATGATATTAGTAATGAATAATCATTCGAATCAGCAAATTAGTCGAAGTCGCCCATCACTAGTGACAGATAAGGACAAACGATTGCTAAGTTAGCAGAAGCCTATAGAGCGTTTATGAATGAGGGGGATAGCATCTCTTTCCAGCCCGACTAGTGCGACCCGTCCCTTTCTAGAACGAACAGTAAGAAAAAGACGGGCAATCTATCTCGCGCGCGACGCGACTATTGTGTGCTGTCGTGCTAGACGTGCAGGCAGATGTTAGGAAGAGAGTTGGAAATTGTATTTATGCATCCGTGTTGAGAAACTTCGTTGGCGCGATGTAGAATAATTAGGGATTGCAAAATCCGGTTTTTTCTCAAATCCGGATTTACAAATTATCAACTTGTACAAATCCGGATTATCCGGATTTTTTGGATATTTATTAATAGTTTGAAATTTTCATGTAATTAACTACATGTTTTTTGAAACCTAATGGTGTTCAATTTTATTGTTTTTAGAATTTCCCTAAGAATATATAAAATAAAACTGCAAAAATCTTGCGCGTTTAATCAGTCCAGTACTGTTGTGTCTGCAGTACAGTACTACCGGACCGGCCGACTAGCTAGATCTAAAGCTACATATGAGGTAGCCAGTAAAGCGCGGAGGGGAGAGGGATAGATAGTGCTACGTGGCGGGGAACGAAACGAACGCATGAATGAATGAAATGAAACTAAATTCAATAGGAAATTCTGGTTAAATGACAACTTTGTCAACTGTAATTGAAATCCGAAAAAACCGGATATTTATGCTAAAAATCCGAATTTATAAAAGGCGACAAAAATCCGGATTTATCCGGTTATTTCGGATTTCGGATTATCCGGATTGCAATCCCTAAGAATAATGCAGCTGTCATTAGAACTGGCGCTAGCTACTCGTGCGTACAACTGTTGTAATCTATGTTATTAATCTTCTTTTATTTTTGTTTCAGCCGAGCTACGTTGCTTCAAGACTGTGATTATAATACTTTATCTACTGAACGTTGAATCATATTTGGACTTAATAATATATATAGCACTATCTTCAACCGGTACTCTGTTTCAGAAGTGATTAGCATATTGATGTAGCTATATCCGCCTGTGCATCCGCCCTGGCCATCTATGGTGAACTTAACACGTTCCCTGTCCGTGTCCCATATGTGGGCTAGCCTCTATTACAAAAGCATAAGGTTCACAATGTCAGATTGGGACAGTGAACGTGTTAATTTTCTCAAACATGCACTGAAATGTTGACGTTATGTTCCTTATAAGAGGCTGCAAAGTATCGCGTTTCGGATGCGGCTAGACAAGGTCTTTGATGGAATATCGTACAGGGGCCTACAATACAATACAACACAACACAAATACTCTTTATTAAACACCACAAATCAGTACAAAACTATACAGAAACAAAAAACAAAGTATACAATACAAAGTATGCAGTATCTACCAGACAAAATAAGACAGACAAATAAGTGTCCACGTGTGAAATAACACTCGAAAATAATGAAAAGTTGTGCTGAATTTTAAATAAGAGTGGAGTAGAATAAAGTTACAGTTAAGTTTTAATTTGAACTGTAGTTTTGTAGATACACAGATTTGTAACACTTTCGAGTGATGGGCTGGAATCGGGCACCAGTATTACAGGCCTAGGCCGGCAAGTTGTTTTTTTTTAATTTACATTCCATATATATTTGGGACACGGCATCTTGGTATTCAGCCATTTAAAAAAATAGTACATTACTACAGAGGCTACCGGCCGAAAACATGCGGTTATTTTCAGAAAAATTACCAAATAATCAAGAAGTTATGTAAGCACTAAGCAGGGTAATTAATGTGAAGGCCTAACTGTTGGGTAGAGATTGGATTCCAACTGTAGGTATAACATTGCCGCAAATTTTTACTCATTTGTATTTTTAATTTTAATCATGGCAACAATTTTGTATTAGGTATGAATTTTAGTTGACTTTTCATCCGCTTTCTACTTTTTATTGCGATCTGTATTTGTGCAAAAATGATTATTTTTTATGAGTTAAATAAAATAAAATTTTATGAAACAAGTATTAGCTAGTTGGTTACCTGTTTATATTTATATTTTTTAATAGTTCATACAATATGAATTGTTTGTTACTTGGTTAGTAATTAAATATTATGTTACTTTTTATGGGTAATATGGGTTTTATTATTTATTAATGTTAATTAAGTAAACAAAGTTTAATGACGAATGCGTATTTTTTTATTCCAATCCAAGTCCAACTTAATCAAAAATATATACTCTGGCAGATAAACCACTGCAGCCAGATGACACTTTCAGTGTTGTCAGTTTTTGGCAAATATTAAATAGTGATGTGACTTAGTGAGTGAATGAAAGAATGAACGATGTAATGAAATTAATTTGCGTCATAAATGAGAATTTTCAAAGCGTATTTTAATAAAATGGTTTGTTCAATAAGGTTTTTTTTGGATGTTTTCTAGTTAGTAGTGTAAGAGCGCGATTTGGAAATGTGCGGAAGCATGTCAAATCAGTTACCAGTTTTCAACTCATTACCCATTTTGCCTTAAATAAAACAACAATTATCACATTAATATTTTTTTCTACCTTTGTACTTTTACTTAAAAACTTAAATTAATTAATCAGACTATTGTTAAGATTGTTTTTATCCCTTTGAGTGTTTCTATTGTGAACTAAGTACTATGATAAGTGCTGACAATCTCTCAAAGGTTAACTGGAAGAAATATATGCTAGGGGAGCGTCAGATCCATGGTCTATCTGCTGCACAAGAAGATCGCCAGGACCCTGTTTTATAAAGCTACAAGTTACTAGCGGAAATCTCTATCTAACACATAGGGCCTGAAAGTATGCGAAAGTGGTCACCAGCAATAACGGGATACTGATTTATCTTACCAAAATTACAATACAATGTCCGCTTCCAATCAGTGCTTTGCAATAAAGTAAAATTATGAGTAATCTTTGAGCAAAGAAATAGACTCATTGTTTTATCTATTTCTATCTATAGTTCATACCTATTTAGTTTATCTGGTATACCCTTATATTACTTTATCTTATCTGTGCGTTCATTAACCTAGAGTTGCCAACTTATCTAATTTCCTCAATTGCCTGGTAATTTAATGCGAAAGCACGCTGATGAACTCTTACATTAGAAAGAAAGAAATAATACCTAAACTGTCAGCTCCTGATTGTTCAAAGCTTTGGATGCAACGTAATCAAACTTAGAGAATTTATTTGTAAGGTGAACGACAAGAGGACTGAAATGAGAACTGGGGGACCACAATATCGTTCGTTTCTAGTTGGTTATTAGGTATTGTTTTTGATTTTACATTTTTGTAGTATTCAATTGATTTGTTTTGTATTATTTAATTTTATTTACTCTTGACGATTAATTTTATTTACTCTTGAATCAAAATTCTCATAACTTGACGAAGTAAAATTTATGATGTAAATTCTATTGAATGAATAAATAATCTAATCTAATCTACAAAGACTAAATTGTGAGATGTTTTGAGTTACGTCACGATACAGATTAAAGTTCAATATTCACCCAAATACAAATACATACATAGCCAACATTGAATAATATGCAATCTTGTGCTTGTCAACGACAATCATGCCACTGGCATCCCTGTCCAAATGTCAACTCAAGCCGTGACATTTATCATGACATTTATAATTTGTTCTAATCGGTAGTCGGTACATTCTGTAGTGATTTTCCTAACGTTCCAAGGAATAAAAATAACGCCATAAATCCGTCGAATTAGATGAAATAACCTTCATAAATCACCATGACGTCCCCTACGGAAGTGCGAGCCGTGTTCGAAGCGAAGTTAAAGGAAGGAATACCTAATCCACCAGGCGAGTTTCATCCATTAGATCTCGAAAGAGTGAAAGACGACAAATATCTTAAAAGGTTGCTAAATCACCATGATAACGACCCGAAAGCTGCCGCGGATATGCTCTGGGACATTTTGGTGTGGAGAAAAACGGTAGGTGCCAACGATTTGAACGAAAACACGATAAGAATGGACTATGTGAAACAGGGTGCGTTTTTTCCTCACGGAAGGGACATTGACGGACATCTGCTGCTCGTAATAAAGTCGAAAATGCATGTGAAAGGTCAAAAGGACTTCGAGGACCTCAAGAAGATACTTATTTACTGGTTTGACCGCATAGAGAGGGAAGAAAATGGAAAACCTATAACTCTGTTCTTTGATATGGACGGTTGCGGCCTCAGCAATATGGATATGGAGCTAATAAAGTATTTGATAACGCTTATGAAGCTGTATTATCCAAATTTTTTGCATTATATAATTATATTTCAAATGCCATGGGTTTTGTCTACAGCATTTAAAGTTGTCAAGTCGTTATTGCCAGCGAAAGCGGTTGAACTTATGAAGAATGTTTCTAAAGACTCATTGAAAGACTTTGTACTGCCTGAACAAGCTTTGACGTGCTGGGGTGGTAAAGATACATACACATTTGAGTTCATATCTGAGAATAGGAGTACAAGTGAGCATACTCCTAAAAAAGTGACATTTGCAGAGCAGGGCGACAGCCAGCATTCTCCTGGAGAGATGCTTCGTTTAAATCCTAATGATACTATCGTTTTTAAGAGTGAAAACGATGAGCTATCGGGACAGTTCACAATAACAAACATGGATGAAAGTGCTGTGTCATTCAAAATTAGAACAACAGCACCAGAGAAGTTCCGTGTCCGACCCAGTTCAGGAACTTTGGTGTCCGGTGGCACCCAAACTGTTCAAATCGTAGTACAACCAGGTTTCCAATTTCGAACGGTAACAAAAGACCGCTTCTTAGTCATGTCTGTACAGATCCCGAAAATCGATGTAACACCGAAAGACCTTGCTGACATCTGGCAAAAATCATCGGGCAGCAAAGTCGACGAATACAGACTAAAGTGCCACTTTCCGGAGAAGGACATGCCGAAAAATGGCAGTGTTGTCGACGGACGGATGCAGGAAAAACCGGATTCTGTAACCAACGCATTAAATAACTTGCAGGTTAACTATGAAATGTTACACAAACAAGTTAAGATGTTGAAGATATATCAGTTACTGACTTTAATACTCACAGCCTTCGCAGTTTTACTCGGATATCTTGTCTACAAAACAACGAATGATGACAGATACTGCGAGCGCATGTAGCTATTACAAATGGTGGTATATGATACCACTATGGACATAGACATAGTCCTCAACTGTTTCCTGATGTTTATACTAGTTATTAATACGGTTATATTTGTGAAATATTGTCAGTTGGTCGCTAAAGTGGAAAGGTTGCATGCAACGTAAGCTTTGTGGTCATATTTACATACATATTTTGTGTCTTAAAATTATTTTGGAATAGTTCAGCAGTTTGGGTTATTGTTTGAACTCTTCAATTATTTTTCGTTGTAATTTTTGATTGAAAATTAAATCACCGTTTTGAACATTGACCAATAAATAGAAACATTTTGTTGGATTACATTTAAAAATCCTGAAATATATAGAGGGATGTTCAGTCAGATTAACCCAACTACAAAGTGATTTTTTCTGGAATAATTTTAAGTTGTGTATAGTGCTTTGGCTTTGCACTTCATTTAATTTAGAATGAGAAACCACAATAATATTATATTGCGTCTGGTCAACTATTTCTTACCTAGCAAATAGTACAGCACAATAGTCTGGGAGCGGCGAAATAAAATTGTTTTTAATGTCACTTTATTTGCGTGTCGTTAATTGTTACTCTAGTACAAATTGTAAAGAGATTACAGTTCACGAGCCGCAATATAATGTTGTCGTGGTTTCTCAGTCTAAATTAAATGAAGTATAGTTTCGTACCTAAAATTTATAAATAAAATACTGTAATATAAAACACGACAGTGTTAAAAAACATCTATAACATTTCATCAGTTAGCTGTGCTTTTTAATACGATAACGAATAAAATTGGTGTTGTGTATATTTTTAAAGGGATAGGATGCTACCTATAACCTATACAAAGTATTTAGACGAATTAATTGGGTAATAGTTTATTACAGGGGTCAGCAAGTAGTATTAGGTGGGGGGAGATGCTAGAGAGTGGCGGGGTGGGGTCGGAGAGAATATTTTAATGAGATCCAGAAAAACAAGTGCGAGTATACCTTATCTACATATTAATTGATACTTGGTGTACAATACATTACAACATTTTGTGCCCGAGGTTGGACCTTTCGCGGTCCACTTTTTGCAGACCGTTGGTTTATTATTTAGGTCAGCATTGATTGCACAAAGGATATATTTTATAACCAGTCAATATGTTTGTGGTGTGTTTCCTCTGTGTTACTTTGAATTCGTCTGTTTTGACCCCAGGTGTTTAGTTAAGGGTAGAAGCAAGAAATGACAATGTGTATTGTACCTATATATTTATTTAGAAAAAAATACTTAGCACCATTGTGCACAGTGCACTTAAATCACAAGAAAGTTATACAACATTCCAAATAGTTGAATTTGAATATATATTGTGTCATGCAAGTCCCTATTGGCTTGTAAATGCTTGTAAATTGTAATATAGAATTTGTCAGCACAAATATTTTATTTGCACTTCTCGTAAGTTTTAACAACGCAAAATAGTATTTTATATAAAATTTTGTAATTGTAATCTGGCCTGATAAGATTGTTTCATTATAGATATAGTATATTTAACTAGATAAAACTAACTTTATTAAATGTTATCTATGTATTTTGTAATATTAGACCAAAGTCAATTTATGAAGAGAATATTCCTGTAATTAGTAATTTTAATTGCCAAACGCACTGTTAAAGAAATACCAAATTAAGTTTTATTTATCTGAAATAATACCTTACTGTGGATAAGATACAGCTCTGAGAGATTGACAGACAGCAGAACCTTCGCAAAAGGGTCTCGTATGTTGGCACCCTTTGTGTATGGTACCCTAAAAATTAACTAGCAAGTGTAATTAAAAACTTGTAAGACAGAACAGCCATACTTTTTGCCAACAATATTTCCCGTATTACACATTTTGCTAAATTTTCCAAAAAATACTAGGTACAAAAATTCATAAATGTAATTTTTGTGTTCTACAAGCGTTTCTCTCGAAATGGTTTTTGATTTATGGTAATTAAAATATTTGAAATATTGTCAATTCGAGCATTTCTGATTAGTCCACACTTCCATAATAGTCTGGTTACTCCGGTTATTTACACCATTTAAGTATCTCAAGAATGGCTGTACTGATTTTTATGATCGTTGATATTGTTTTTGTCATCATTCCGAACAGCAGAATAACCAAACACTTGAAAAATGTACATAAAAAAAATATATATTTCGTTGGCAACGCCATCTCTGATCAAATGATAAAAACTGATTGTAAGGCGACGAAGTTTGTATCATTTATAAAGAAGCAACTGGTACAAACTATTACAGGCACTCCACTTGGCGTTGCGTGTTCGCGTTGCGCTATTGGCATCTTCGTCGCATACGCTAGAAACAATATAGTGCATCCCCTTCACTCACGCAAATATTTGGGTAAATACGTCAAGTGGAGTGCCAGTATTAGATTTTGCTTTGCTCCCAGACCAGGGTGGAATCACTGGAAGCACAAACAATTAATTTTCAAGTAATAACATATTAACATTGCATTTGATTATCATTCCATTCTACGAAGTGTAATGTTTAAGGCCGGATACTGTATATGTATAAATAAATATTATTGTCAAAGTTCGTAATAATTTATTATGGTTGTTTATAGTTCTTGGGATTACGTTGGAATAAATATATGCCTATATGTAATGGGTTGTACAGAATTAATATATTCATATCACAAGGTATTATGATGTTTTATTTGAGGAGATCCATGTGGAAATAATACAAAAATATTTTACAATGAACAGTTTATTATATGTACACTCGAAATACATATTCAGCATGGCAACCAACTGGCACCTCGATTATTTACAATATTCGAAAGAATTTGAGGGTAGTTATCGAATTTACCTGACGACCAATCAGCACGCAGCAAAAATAAACTTAACAAAGAATCGCCAGTTATTGGGAAATTAGCTCCAAAAGTGGGAGAACGTACCAAAGAAGTCGCCAGATTTACCGACCATTTTAAGTTGGCAACACTGACTGACACACGAAACAAGCCGAGGATCTGACAGCGAGCGGACCTAAACTGAATCGCATTAAGACGTCATGGTAATTTCGAAGTTATTTGGTGTTTTTCTAAGTTCATCATGTGCCATTCCGCTCAAACCACAGTCTGGCAAAAAAGAGTAGAAATTAAAAAGTGGCAATACAGTAGTGTCGCATAGATTAGAAAGGGACGACACTACAGTATTGCCACTTTTTTCTACTCTTTTTGCCAGACTAATAATCATTAATTTGATAACGAGAGACTGTATACATACATACAGTCCTCAAGCTCTTAGAATGTGATTCGGGTTAGTCTTGCTGTCTCACTCACTCTTATGGGTTTGATACTTGAATCAGCCGAGTGAGGAAGATAACAAGATAAACCCAAATGGCATTGAGTACATAACTTTATTAAACTAAAATATAACTTTCAACATGAAACTACCATGAGAGTCACACATAATTACAACACAACGGATAACTCACGTATAAACCCCTGCCTCCCTGATGAAGGGCTTCGAAATAGTCCGAAACAATTGTCGGAGCAATTCTTCGGCTTTTATACGTGAGTTATCCGTTGTGTTGTAATTAAAATATAACTATTTAGGGACTGTCTCACCAGTCTCTGTTAAGTTTCAGTTATCTTAACTGTCAGTTATCTATGGTTCCGTCTTTATTTATTACTACGAAACAGACAGAGACGTGATCATAGTTAACTGACAGCTAAGGAGTGGTGAAACAGGCTTTTAGACTTATAATTATTTCTTAACAAATACAACTGATGATACCATACTGCCAACTTTACCGCCAAATTTGAACTGCGGTGTTGGTATTACGCATTTTAGTTTTAAACTGTCACTGAAATGTTTGACTAACTCCTCCTCAGTCCAATTGCAGGATGTTATTACGAAAATACCTGGAAAATACCAATATAACTATTAACAAACAATAACACTTCTTTTGCTTGCACTGTTGTGTTCCGGTGTGGAGAGTAAGACAGCCGGGGAAATTACGGGCACAAGAGGCATTTCGTCTAAGTCCTCTAGGTTGGTAACGTACCTGCAATCCCTCCGGGGTTGCGGGTGTCTATGGGCAGTGGTGATCGCTTACCACCAGGTGACCCACTTGCTCGTTTGCCTTTCTATTCACATAAAAAAAAACATACTTAAAAATGTTTAAAAAAACCCCACGCATTAGTCTTATTTACGGAAATAATTTTTTTTTTTTCAAAAATGCCTTACATCATTTTGGTAAAGCTGAGCTGATATTCTTCAAACTGCAGGCACAGAATTTATAATAGTACTAACGTACAGAATGGCCACGCTCCGCCCCGCACCTATTCGAGTTACCCCACCCCTCAAGCGCAGTCTTCCGGAAAGCTGCTGGCAACTAGTAGGGCTTGCAACGCGATGTATAACTTACCAACGTACCAACTTCATTTTATAAAACACTAGCTGTTGCCCGCGACTTCGTCTGCAAAGAATTCGTTTATCGCTATCCCGCGGGAACTACGCAATTTTCCGGGATAAAAAGTAGCTTATGTGTTATTCCAAATC
This sequence comes from Pandemis heparana, assembly GCA_963854515.1. Classification (NCBI taxonomy): domain Eukaryota; kingdom Metazoa; phylum Arthropoda; class Insecta; order Lepidoptera; family Tortricidae; genus Pandemis; species Pandemis heparana. The sequence continues at coordinate 4,792,704 of OY978033.1, forward strand.
ATAAACTATGTCTGTTCCAAATTTTATCCAGATCCGTTAAGCCGTACTGGCGTGAAAGAGTAACAAACATCCATACATCCATACATCCATACTTACAAACTTTCGCCTTTATAATAGTAGTAGGATTAGAAAATTAATGCTTTCTGAAACTATCGCGATTAATACATGAAATAACTACAGAATCATTCGCTTAAGTTTGTTGTCGTACATCTATTGTAATTGAAAATAATAATGCTTAAATACACAGACAGACACATTTTAAGTAAGTTTAAATAAATAGATAACGATTAAGTACACTTATTTGCACACATCTAAGCCATATCTTTAGTATATTTATGTCATTGGTAGTACTTATAGTACTAGGTTTTTGCGATAGACAGCCCTGTGTATCTTACGCACACATTGACGCGTGTACAGACGACGTCGTGCCTATGTTCATTTCAGAACGCGGATTTTGTACGTCGTGGCCGCCGTGTGCTGCAGGACCGATGTTTATCAAACATGGCTAAGAGCCTAAGAACCACCGCAAGTAAACTGTTTTTTTTTTTTATTTTAATTCTTACTAGCCCGCGCAGAATTCGTTTATCGGTATCCCGCGGGAACAATAAGATTTTCCGGGATAAAAACTATCCTATGTCCTTCCCCGGGATTAAAACTACCCCTGTACCAAATTTCATTAAAATCGGTTCAGTGGTTTAGGCGTGAATGCGTAACAGGCAGACAGAGTTACTTTCGCATTTATAATATTAGTTAGATTAGTAGGGATGGTTAAGGTGTATCGGGGTATTTTTTTAATTTTTTTTATGTGAATAGGAAGGCAAACGAGCAAGTGGGTCACCTGATGGTAAGCGATCACCACTGCCCATAGACACCCACAACCCCGGAGGGATTGCAGATGCGTTGCCAACCTAGAGGACTTAGATGAAATGCCTCTTGTGCCCGTAATTTCCCCGGCTGTCTTACTCTCCACACCGGAACACAGCAGTGCCAGCACTGCTGCTTTGCGGCAGGATTAGCGAGTAATATGGTGGTAGCGATCCGGACGGACCTTGCACAAGGCCCTACCACCCGTAATTCCGAAGATCAGTCATATTCCGTTGTAATAAGAGTCATTTCGATTACTAGATTACTTCCGAAATGGGAACTCTATTATACTTACAACGGAATAAGTACGACTGATTTTAATGATTATCAAATAATATTTTTGAAAATAATGTTAAACTCGCGTCAGGCGCAAGACGGAGGGAGAGTTTAAGTACCAGGATATCAGATCCTCTAAGAGCTTATTTTGAAATACGAATGAATCGCGTTCGATTTTCAAAGTGTTTTTTTGCTGAGTCGTGGAGCAAAAGCAATGAGGAAGGAACAACCTACGGCTATATGGAGTGGCCCTATTGTACTATATATACATTTGGTATGCAAATATGTGTAAGATCGATATAAGAATTAAAAAACACGTATTATCTCTTTCTTTCTAAGGTGTCTTGGCATATGAAAACAAAGACGGCATGACATTTATTTTTTCTATACTCGCCAATGGTCTGTCATTATGAGCAGTTTTCATTTCCGGCTGCCATCCGCCATCTTATGCGACAGAGGTTTTGTTGTACGTGAGCTGTCAGGTGAACTGTTAATACGGAGTTTTTTGGTGATTTCAGTGTTATAAAGTTACTTTTAAAATTGTTTTTATGCAGTGGACATCAAGTGATGCAAACACAATATGCCTAAGTGTTCCATAAAACAGTGTTCTTCTCGGAAAACGAGAAATCAACCGAATTTGCCTCTTCATAGGTTAGTAGCCGTTTTTTCATCAAATAGGGCCATTTCATGGTAATATTTACTTAGTGATAATTAATTTTCATAAGCTTTTATCGTTTCTATCAAAGAGATGTTGATTTGTCGCCATTTATTGTTGTATTTTTGGTTGCATTGTATTTACTAAATTTGACAGTCTTCTTTAGTGTTGTACTGAATATCGACATACGTAGAACTGAAATAACTGTAAATTTCGTCCATGGGTTACAGGTTCCCGAAAAATGATGCATTACGGCGGAAGTGGTTGGACGTCATAGGTGCAGATAGTATAAATCCAACAACCAGTAATCAGTTAACAGAAAAGAACAGATTTGTGGAAATCGAAGAAGATGAATCTAATTTGTATGATGAATACGTAGGAGCTATGTCGAATGAAATAAATAATTACGATGATAGCGTGCTGGAGTACATAGCCGGATTCGTTTGTCGGAAACTTTCTAAGAGTTTAAAATGTGACCTTTGTTTGTCGTAAGGGGGTGCATCCGTGCTGAGCTCGCAACGTCGCATTTTTGGTGATTTTTTGCGATTATTTCACAGAAATTGAATGAAAGTATCAAATATCCGTCTGTAGTGCATTTCGTTTTTATTGTATTAATGTGTCTAATGCAATAATTGATCGTGATGAACTTTTATTTTCTTATTAAACGAGATATAGTATTTTATCCCTTGATTTGTGGTGTTCAATAAAGAGTATTTGTATTGTATTGTCTTGTAAATGGCGTTTTATACGTTGTTGTTGTTTTATTTAGTCAGTACAAGGTAACTAATCACATGCTAATTAATTAGTGCAAGTCTCTGAAACAAGCCTAGCTTTCTTTTGCGCGCTCGGCTACATAATACCTTTACGGTGTTAAAAAAATCCTGTACGATAGTAAAATTTAACCCACTAACATTTAAGGCTACTGTTAATAATACAATACAAGTGGAAAACATTGAAATTAAAAAAAAATGAATTGACAATCCTTAACTCTTTTCGATTATTTTTCCGATAGATACACATAAATATTTATTTTTTCTTAAATCATCAATATTTCAGCAAATACGAGATGCCTCTATTCCTTATAATTTCCAAAGGAATGTTACATTACCAATCTCCTTGCGCCTACTTCGTTTCATTTAGCATTAGAAAGAAGTAAGCGATCTTGACGTGTCTTTTTATTGAAAAACACTTTTGAAAAATAAGTCACAGCAAATAATTAGCAAGGAAATATGGTCATTTACATACTTTTGGTTTTATAATTAGTTAAGTAATAGTTAGGTACTATTTTTTTATAAGCGTTTTTAAATAAAATGATACGTCAAGATCGCTTACTTCTTTCTAATGGTAAAAAAACAAAGTATATATATATCTAGTCAAAGTAATTGTGAATAAAGCGAATTTAAAACTGTTTTTTTTCCCAAAAAGAAACCATTGCTGCTCAAAATATTAGCCGCTAAAAATTCGATTATCGATATCAAATATTTTGGTTTCGATATCACATCCCTTGAGCGCCATTTTATGCGACATCTTTAGGTATGCACGCGTATTTTGTAGGTATTTCCAGTCCATAGGTTTAATAGGTCTGTGAGCAAAAGTACTAGGGCATCAGCACATTGTTAGAGGTCTGTCAATATAGATAATACGTACGTTTTTTTGTAAGCGGCCAGTACGGTACGCGTCTTGAGCGTCAGCGTAACATTAAAATCTAATCTAAACTGCTGTTTTCACTTCTGACGGCACTCCCGGAGTGCTACCCGTTCTTTTTATTACCTGTGTCCTCAAGCACGGAAGCCACCTGCCCTATGTACTTCTCGCGGCGCCCCTTGGGGTCTTCCGGGTGGAGGCTGATGGCGTCATACGTTCCCTTGTCATGGACGACCCCAAAGCGCCCCAAAGAGGCCAGCTCGTCTTGAGTTATGTCAAACACCTGTAACAATAAAAATATACATTCATATATACGTAAGTATAATCTGACATTTTATGCCCAGAAGTATAAAATACGGTATCCGTGGGTGCGCAGATCCCCTCCACGTGACTCGTCATCGTTACACTTACGTGCCGGCACGTATACCCAAGAGGCTGACATGATCACCTGGAGTGACCAAAGCCTTGTCAAAAATCAGAAAAAAACATACATAAATCGCCTCTATTTCCCTGACATGGCAAATACTACAGCTGGATGCAAGACACTGAGAATGGGGAAGAGTATTTGCTGGAATACCTCCTGAAACTCCCACTGAATCATAAAATCTGATTATGGCTGAATAGCCGATGGAAGATGAAAATTGGAAAAAAAAGAAATATCCCTGACGGGGTAGACAGAGCTTAAGGTCTCGTCCAGAAATCATGTGATTGTTTATGGGGGGGTGGGGGTCAGCAAAATATCACGAATGATCACGATGGGGGAACACAGCAGGAAATTTAAAAAATAACGAAACTACTCAATAATTTTCTCATATCAAAATATTCTGGTCGGAGCGCGTTTGTTCAAATAATGATCAAGTTCATTAAAAACAAACCAAGTTATTGCTTTTTTTTAATTCAGTAACTTAATTTATACTAAGTCCGAAAAATACACGTGATCTTGAATGGATGGGGGAGGGGGTAGCATTAATAATCACCAAATATCACCAAATAGCATTAATAATCACCAAATTTCAAATAAGGCCAAAAGACTGCTAACAACGTGCCAAAGAGGAATGGAGAGGAGCATGATGAACATTAAAAAAATACAGAAGATAAAACACTCAAAAATCAGAAACAAAACCAAGATCATAGATGCACTTGGCCAGGCCAAAAAACTTAAGTGGAAATGGGCTGGCCATGTCGCCAGACTGCACGACGGGAGACGGACATCCCAGACAACAGCCTGGAAGGGTCCAGAGGGAAAGAGGAAGAGAGGTCGCCCACTGGCTCGCTGGGCTGATGAAATTGCAGAGGCAGCGGGGAAAAACTGGGCTTGGAGAGCCCAAGAGAGAACTACATGGACTTCTCTGGAAGAGGCCTTCACCTCATAGGAGGGTTCTGGTGTGAAATAAATTATATTTGTCCTATCATAATATTATTAATTTCTTTGTCAATCACTAAAAAGTTAAAATGATTAGTATGTAAGCGAAAATGTTACCAGAAATAAAAGGCTTTTTTATTTATTTATCACCAGGGGGGGCAAAAGTAGGCTAAATATGATCACCATGATTTCTGGAGGAGCCCTCATATTTAAAAATTTATTTAATGGCACATGACATGGGCCCCGATTTTTGAAAGCACATCACTCGAAAGTGGTATTAATCTGTTTAGTATCTTCAAAACTACGGCTCTAATCAAATTTTTGACTAGTCTGCATGATTAATGAGAGCCGTAAGTATCTTCTAAGCTACTCGTACTTCAAATTCAGCACAATTTTTCACCACTTGCGAGTGGCATTTTCACACATGTGCTTTCAAAAATCGGGCCCTGACCTCACCTGAAATGCCCAAACATACCTTAAATTCAATAAGAGGGAATTCCCTCTTTGATACTTTCTCTGCCAGCGTCACGGCCTCAGCGCAGTAGTCCACGCCCAGAAGGTTTGTGAAGCCCTCTCGTGCCAACTCGGAAAGTGTGTAGCCATTGCCGCACCCTGCAAGAACAATAGTACATTACTGCAGAGACCGTGAAGTAAGGGATTGCAGGACGAGATTGGGGTACACGGTCGAGTCATAGACGTGGCCGGATAAAACGAGTCCTGCAATCCCTGTATCCGGTCGAGGATAATATAGTGCTTTTCTCAAGCAATGAGAGGAAATACCTATTAAAATTAAAATAAATACCAGGTAATCAAGTAAAAATTGTTTAATTAGCCACTTTTTTAATTTTGTAAACATACCATTTGAACAAGCTATTGCTCGCACCATGTTAACCGCACACCCACCACCGCACCGCGCCGCATTACTTCTTGGCCTAGGCCATACATATGAAAATTCATGGTTTCATTTCGTGACATCAACGCATACATTTCCGAGCATATTTGAGAAAATATACTATACATACAGCGACTGATCAAGAGGTCTATCTAACTGCCCTAGGCTATTTTTTTCTCAGTGTAGGGTAGATAGCAATGATGCTAGATGCGAAGACACGATTTCAGTGCTGGGCTGCAGCCTAATTAGCCTAAGGGCAGGCCCTGCTTACATAAGGGGCCATCCATAAAGTATGTCACACATTTAGCGGGGAAGAGGTGTCTGAAAATTTGTGATACAAGAACAAAATAATTGTAGCCTTCATAGTAAACACTGTGACAAGGGCGGGGGAGCTCTAAAAATAATGAAATTGGAGTGAGATACTACTTTACTTTAGACATCTAATGACGCTGGCATAGTCACACAGGTGCACTTAAACCTCATAAAAATTTAGGAATAAAAAAAAATCCTTTTGAACGTCACCTAAGTCAATAACAGCTGTGTTTTTATCCTCAATATTGCGGCATAACCAGTCAACAACTCTATAAGCGCTGTCCTCCCCGAACCACACGTCGCCGGGATCGCCGTTCTCTTCAAAATTACTAATTTCTTTGATGTAAGCTTGCTGCCAATACGTGTGCGTGCCAAGTTCGGATGAATCCAACTCTGAATCATCCATTTCTTATTAAATTAAAGCAACATATACACTACACAAGAAAAGAAAACCTTTTGTTTTGAGATTTTTGTTCAAATCACATGTTGAAAGTATTTTTCTTCGTTAATTTAATAATATTAGCTGTGATTTGGCCAATCACAAGCATCGAAAACCTACCACATGTCTTATGAGTGGTTAAAAATCAAGAGTATGATTAAATTTCAATTGAAAAGGAAAACACGTGTAGCTGTCAACGTGACAGATTTTTAGCGTTTCGTTTTTCATAAACAGACAGACTGTCGTAATTTTTGGTAAGTCTTGTCTGTTATGTCTCAAAAATCATGCAAGTTACAAGAATGGTTCTTATTTAGTACATAAATAAAAAATAAAAAAGATAAATTAAAACAACAATCATTAGAAAACAATTTCAAATAAATAATATTACGTGTTGTATGAGCTTACGTGAAATGGAATGCTGAATAATTTGACAATTGAATAAAAATTGCCAAAAAAGAAAAAAGTAACGCAATAGTAACTATTATATTGTTTATTATTTTTCTCCTTTAATTTTAAAAGCTGTTTTCAAATCAGAAGGCTTGAATCCCGAACCTTAAAGAACCGAAAGTCTTTGAAACCAATAAGAAAACTTAAAAGTTTTGACTGTAAAATAAAACATTAAGCAAAATCTAAGCATGGCAGTTAATTTGATTAATGGTTAGATTTGTGATGGTAGAAAATAGTAGCAGTAGCGTAGCAGTTATTACATTGAATTATAGGCAGCACTGTCCTATAACTGTCTAGAAAATGTAGGTTGAATATATTCCGTCGCCTACTACTGCACACATTTGCTAATGTTTCGAATTCTCCAACATTGCAAAACTATTTAGACATAACAAGTGCATTAATTTAAGACATGTGACTGCGGAATTACTTTTCTGGTGGCCTAAACTTATACGGACTTTAGCAAAATGTTTAATTCGTCACATTAATAAATTAGTTTAAAATCAATATTTTGGTGCGTGAAAAAATAGAATATAAACAGTTTTAATGTAAATATTTTTGAATCAGGTGGAAGATAAGATATTTAATGGTGTTGTTACAGAAAATCTAAGGTGCTTTGTGAGTGTGTTAAGTGATTATTCAGCTAATATTGCAATATAAGTTGAAGTGCGAATATTTTACGTAACTACAACTAACTACAAACAAGTTTGGTATTCCGACACAGTCTACAGCCTCTTCGTAAACACGGCGTTGAGGTGTTAACTGATAAATAACCAGGTGAGTAATAGTGTTTCTAATTGCTTTTTATATTGTCTAATTATGGGTAACAACCATAAACCAATAAATGTATGAGTATCTACTGAAAAAACCATTCTGTGACCAAACGAATACCACCATAATTTACGATTGTAAATAAATATTAACTTCTAAATTAATCTAGCCTCCTTTTAGCCTTTTTGAGTGGATTTCTATACAGGTTTCTTAATAATGGACAATCTCCATTTTTTTTTAACTAATTAATTACTTAGTGCAATTTGTATGTTTATTAAGGTCAAGTCTTGCATATCTACTTTGTCCTATTTCTAGAAGTCAGATTTACTTTAAATTTATTATAATTATGTAGGGTTGAAAATGCACTAAAGTCGTCGCAATTTAAAAGGCCAGTTTTGACAGTTCACGCCCATGAAGTTCTAAATTTTTTACCAATCGAAATGTTCTGAAGGTAATTGCATTTTTCATTGATGGGTATCGCTCACTCAGCGAAGTGCTGTGCATAATGATTTTTTCATATTGTCCACAGATTATTAATAATCGGTTAAGGAAAAAATAAATCGATCAAGATAATTTTTTTTAAGGCCGACTTGCACTTGGCCCGTTTTATTTATTTTATTTAGACCAATTAATTACTGAATTTCACCAGCTGTGTAGTGATATTTACTGAAAATTATGACCTTGGAGCTCAAAGCCGTAAACAATGGCAGCACTGATTTCTATAGAATGGCTCGTCTTCATCATCTGAAGAAGATGATTGACTGATGGTTCACTTTTTCTCGTTTTTTTTGTGACTGAGTGAATGTTATTGTAATCAAAATATTAAGTGAAAGAAAATTAACTTTTCGTAACATTGTATCATTTCAAAATACCTATAATATCAATTTAAGTTAAATTTTCTAATCAAAACTTTAATCCAATGCACTTTACAATACCATATTCAAATCGATCAAATACTCATGCAAACTTGAATCGATTTATCATGAGTATCGAGTACCGAGTCATATGGTTACATCACTTGTTACGTTGGGAAGACAAATGTCAAAACGGGCCTTTTATTTTACGACGACTTCAGAATCAACAAGAAACACCCAGCACAATCTTTTATTAAAAATGAAATAGGTATTTAACAAAAACATTTACCTATGTCCTTTTTCACTATTCTGTTAAATTCCAGTTGTCTTAACTGTCAGTTATATATTCCGTCTCTATTTATTACTACAAAACAGACAGAGACATCATCATAGATAACTCACACTTTATATAACTAGAACTTTACAGAGAGGGATAAAACAGGCCCTAATCTGTTTACATAGCAAAGCACTTGCTTTGTATGTAACCTTTGATAAACAATAACTGTAGATACACAAAAAAAAAAATTTCTAAACGACACTGAAAATTAGAACACATAGAAAAATCCGAAAAGTAAAGCTATGGCCGGGAATCGAACCCGGGTCCTCGTCATTCCGTGACGCGTGCTATACCCCTACACCACCCATAGCAGGTAAAGTAAAGCTATGGCCGGGAATCGAACCCGGGTCCTCGTCATTCCGTGACGCGTGCCCTACACCACCCATAGCAGGTGAGTAAGCGTTCGAATTTTTCTATCTATTACTAACTGTCACGTGACCTTGTTACTATGCGATTATTTGTCGCGAAGCGTCATCTATTTGAATGATGTGTCTGTACGACACAATTACACAGAATATGTGTAGATACACAGTCGCGCTCCCGAAAATCTCCGAACCAAATAAGCTCCAATTTAATAAAATTGGCTTAATTTTTTCTCAGTACGTTGTTGTCAATGCCAGCGTAACGATGCCCACGTGTGTCTTCAAATAGTGCAAAAATCCTTCGCAAAAACGGAACAAATCTGATGGAATATCATACTTTCAGTGAATATCTGTTGTTTTTTCTATTAAATTCTAAGAATCGGAGAGAAATATTAATCTAAATTAATTTTAAAACCATTTCTAAATTGCTAATTTTTGCCAGAATTCGACAACATTGACATAATGCCTTGTCTTTGTCACACGCACAGGAAAGCTTATCAGTAAAACGAAACAGATAAACAACAGAACATAGAACAAAAGTGTAGTGGAGTTGCCATCACCCTATTTTTTATTTCTAGAATCTTATGTGTTTTTGTGTGAAGCTTTTATTTCCTGGATGTGTATACGTAAGTCATGTATGTGTGATTTAGTTTTAGACTTATTTACTCATCAACAAAAATTACATAAAAACAAACATGCATGTCACCAATATTTATAAGTATTTCTTTTGAGATCGTCAAAAATTAATAATAATAAGAGCATAATAAATTATAAACTAAAGTCGTCACAATTTAAAAGGCCCGTTTTGACAGTTCACGCCCATGAAGTTCTCTATTTTTTACCGATCGAAATGTTCTGAAGGTAATTGCATTTTTCATTGATGGGTATCGCTCACTCAGCTAAGTGCTGTGCATAACGATTTTTTCATATTGTCCACAGACTATTAATAATCGGTTAAGGAAAAAATAAATCGATCAAGATACTTTTTTTTAAGGCGGACTCGCACTTGGCCGGTTTTATTTATGTTATTTAGACCAATTAATTACTGAATTTCACCAGCTGTGTAGTGATCTTTACTGAAAATTATGACCTTGGAGCTCAGAGCCGTAAACAATGGCAACACTGATTTCAATAGAATGGCTCGTCTTCATCATCTGAAGAAAATGATTGACTGAAGATTCACTTTCTAATCAGAACATTATTCCAATGCGTCTTTACAATACATATTTAAATCGATCAAATACTCATGCAAACTTGAATCGATTTATCGTGAGTATCGAGTACCGAGTCGTACGGTGACATCACTAGTTACGTCAGGAAGACAAATGTCAAAACGGGCCTTTTAAATTGTGACGACTTTAGTAACAATAAAATAAAATACAATGTCAAAAATAATAAGTTTTGTAAAATATTATGTCAATTTTATAATTCTAATAACATTTGAATAAAATTTATCTTGTGTATGTGTTACTGGGAAACATGTGCGATAGTTTGACTGTTTGAGAACCACTCGGACCCTCAGATATCTATTTTTAAGACAATCGGTCCAAAAAGTAAAGATTTAAAAATGGCGGCCACTTTTTCCATTTTTGATAACGGTTTCATGTTTGGGGACCACTCGGACCCTCAGATATCGATTTTGATAGCAATCGGTCCAAAAACTAAGAATTTCAAAATGGCGGCCAGCTTTAAATCTTAATTTTCACACTCAGAAACGCCAATTAACATAATAAGAACTCTGAGTGCTGCAGGGATGATTAATTGAAACTTGAACTTGATCCATGAACATGGTAAAACAATTCTAAATTTCCACTGTCAGTCAATACAACCGACTGGGTAGGTAATTAAAGTTAACTTTCTTACTCAGAGACGTCGATTAAGTTCTAATAATCATAATATTAACTGACGTCTCTGAGAACGGTTTTGATATATTATTATTCTGCAATAATTATATACGTTTCCACTTTAGGCAGCTACGACATTTGTCATGTTTACCGCTATCCCTCGGGAATTATGCAACTTTCCGGAATACAAAGTAGCCTATGTGTTAATCTAGGGTACCAGCTATCTCCGTTCCAAATTTTATCAAAATCCGTCCAGTCGTTTCAGCTCGAAGAAGGAACAAACATACACACTCACATCGTCACATCCATCCATCCTCCTAAACTTTCGCATTTATAATATTAGTAGGATATAGATACGTATCTCGAAAACGGTAAACATTTGGTTTGGAGTAAAGAAAATTAGCTTTAAGATTATCTAAATGACTTCCCCATTCATCCTGTAAAGTATTGGCGTTAACATTAATTTCACCCTGTTTTTTGTTGCATTAATTGTCAAAAACTTTTAAAAAATAAAGTCCTCTCCGAAAGTCCGAATGCATTCTTTGTTCAACAACATAATTTCGTCCGTCAAAGCAACTTCAAACTCGTCAAAGCGTCGCCTTCAATGTAACAAGTGGAATTAATCCCTCTGCCGTTTCTGATAAAGCTTACATTCATATCCGAGTTTAAACCAAACGTGTGTGAAATTGTCAAGTTTAGCTGTCAAGGTGTCAAGCGTTTTGGAGTTTTCCCGCTACCGAAATTCGACTGTAATGAAGTAAAGACTAGGTTCAAATTTCGTCACGTATTCTTTCAATTCGTCTGTGTGGTGGGATTACTTTTCTCTACGCACACGTAAATATATTTTTAACTGTGGAGTAGCGAAATTCAACTGTAATTAAGTAAAGACTAGGATCAAATTTCGTCACTTATTCTCTTAATTACTTTGTGTAGGTGATGATTTTATTTGTTACGCAAACAAATAAATAGTTCGGACATTTTTTGAAGGGGATTTTGTATGGCACTGTGTATCTACAGTTATTGTTTATCAAAGTATGTAACCTTGAAACACTACGTAAAAATAACAATAACATAATTATGATGTAAACAATAGAATGCAAATGCGCTTAATAACAAACAACAATATCATAAGATATAGACAATAGTGTAATAATATGGGCTATAGAATTCTGTAACACATCAGTAATTTTTCACTTAGAACTGTTTTATACTATAATACAAGCACTATTAATTATTTTAATTGTAATGCTTTTCAAGTTCAAGTTTAAATTAGGGTCATTGCACTTCTAGCTTTTTAGTATGTCTACTCTCTATACTTTGTCCTGTCTATTGTTTAAAGGTTTACTGGAAGAGATCCCTTTAAGGGATCGTCTCATAACCTGTAAAATTTATGTGTTTTATGTACAATAAATAGTTATACATACATACACAATTTTTTACCCCTGATGCAAAAAGGGGTGTTAAAAGTTGTGTGTGTGTGTGTGTGTGTGTGTGTGTGTGTGTGTGTGTGTGTGTGTGTGTGTGTGTGTGTGTGTGTGTGTGTGTGTGTGTGTGCGTGCGTGCATGCGTGCGTGCGTGCGTGCGTGCGTGCGTGCGTGCGTGCGTATTGTAGTATACCTACACTGATGAGCAAAAATTACGGGTGACTTTTCATACCACATTCTATCTATGCATAGCAACCCGTTATTGTTGCTCGTAAGTATACTTAAGTCATAAAATTTGTAACAGTATGTCTTTGCCCTCTCAAGAGGTTCCCCTTGACTTGGTGCCTTGGTTAGATGTTAATTAGCTTGACAAGTGGCTATAAAAAATGAGGAACTAATTATAGTTGCTAATGAAGAAGAATTCATATCGCTAGATGGTGTTTCTATATGGTAATAATACTCTTTGATGTTAGAGTATGTCATAGCTGTGTCATAAGTGGGCACAGTTAATCCAAAACTTAACTTTAAAATAAAATTTTCGAATTATTTGACATTCTGCAGTTGTCCCAAAAACTTGCACAACTAAAAGCGCCCGTTTTAGTTTTGTGCAAGTTTTTTGGGACAATCACAGAACGACAAATTGTACACACTAGTTTAATACATATTATAGTATAGGTGTTTCCCTAGTATCTAACCTTTGGAAATTATTGAAAACTAGCTGTTGCCAGCGACTTCGTCTGCGAAGAACTCGTTTATCGCTATCCCGCGGGAACTACGCAATATTCCGGGATAAAAAGTAGCCTATGTGCTATTCCAGACTTTTCTCTATCTATGTGTCAAATTTCATCCAGATCCGTTGGGCCGTTCTGGCGTGATTGAGTAACAAACAAACAAACATCCATCCATCCATCCATCCATCCATCCATCCATCCATCCATCCATCCATCCATCCATCCATCCATACTTTCGCATTTATAATATTAGTTAGATTGATCTAATTGAAAATTGATCTAATTTAGGAAATATAAGAACATTTCCGAAGTGGCGCTACTTACTATAAAATGCGATGCTTACTATGAAATGGTTCCATGTTGGGTTTAGGAATTCAATTCCTTGACTGTAGATGTATACATGTACTCAGAAACATATGCATACATTTATTTATATACTTAACAACTTACTTATATAATTTATATTTCATTTATATACTATTATTCAAGTAGAACAGAACTGCATCATTGGTTCAGTGCAGGTTGAACCTTGAAATGAAAATGCTTAGCTTATCAAATAATTGCTTGTTAAAATGTTATTCGATTCGATATATTTATTGTTAAGTACGCGATTAGATTAATCAAATAGTTGTGCTATGACGACTGCCTAGCGTTTATTTAAATACTAGCTTCTGCCCGCGACTTCGTCCGCGTGGAATTAGATTGAAGAACTGATGTTGATAAGAGTTTTTAATGATTCACGGTTAAGTTCATTCGAAATATTATAAACGGGATGTGAACCGCGATTACCTTTATTGAGCTCCCGATATTTCGATACAGTTGCATGTATCATGATCACGGGTAGACTGAAGAAATTGCGGGTGGATGTTATTGTTGGGTAGACCGAGCTCTGTCTACCCTCATTCTTGCGCGTCGACTGCGTGCACTCTCGTTACCACTGGAACCGTTGATGTTGATAGTTATATTCTGCAATAATAAAATTATTTACGTTGCGACTAGGCAGCTACGACCTTTGACAATTTAATCACTATCCCGCGGGAACTACGCAATTTTCCGGGATAAAAAGTAGCCTATGTTTTAATCTAGTTTACCAGCTATCTTCGTTCCAAATTTTATCCAAATCCGTCCAGTCGTTTTAGCGTGAAGAAGGAACAAACATACACACTCACTCACTCACATCACATCATCACAAACTTTCGCATTTATAATATTATAGGATTAATATTATGTATTTATACGGGTTCTCTATTGATTTGCCGAAAATTTTATTGCCGAATTTCACTTCCCAACTAACGTTTGGCCGAATTTCATTTTGCCGAATTATCATATGGCAACTTGTTAAAATGATTAGTTTCATTTCCCAACCTCACGATTGCCAACTCAACGTTTGTTTTTTTTTACAATATACACTTATTAAAATGTCATTTTTTTATATAGCCAAATTTTTTACATAACCATTAGTAAAAAATAAGACATTCTAAGGTAAAATAAAGACTGTTTATAAATTAAAACAAACATGCTCGCGGCTAAGGGGTGGCCCAAGGGCCACCCCGCCGCACCTAAACCTAAATTAATCCAAATTAATCATAAAACTTTTTCGGCCTAGTGTAACATTTGCCATGTGAAAGATATTCCATTTGGCATGTGAAAAGTTTAAAAGCAAAATGATATTCGTCTTTATGAAAATTCGGCCAAATGAGAGGTTGGCATACAAAAATTTGCCAATTGTCAGTTGTCAAAGTAAACATTCGGTGAAACGTTGGTTGCCAAATGAAATTAGATCAAGAAAAAACGGCGAAAAGGCAGAACACCATTTAATACGGCTGCTAATGGAAAAACTACATATATATGCCCAGTCAGCAGTAGCTTGCAGGGGGGCCGCCAATGTAGGTAACGGGAGGGTGGCGCACCGAAATTTGTATGAGCTGCCTACCCTGGTGACCCCCGGCACGCCCTTTTTTATGTGGAAACTTCTTTAGCGGCGTTGAGCACTTTTTAGGATGGGTAAAAAATGTTAAAACTCGCGTCAGGCGTAAGGCGTAAGACGGAGGGAGAGTTTAAGTACCAGGATATCAGGATCCTCTAGGAGCTTATTTTGAAATTTATACGAATGAAGCTAGAGTCGCGTTGGATTTTTGAAGTGTACGTTGATTTCGTCACTTTAACGTACAGTCACCAGCATAAATATATGACGGTGAACAGGGCTGCAAAAATAAATGATCATCTATTAGGCTCAATAGCATATGACGACACTACCGCGGTAAAAATAAGTGATGCTCTATAGGCGGAAGAAACATCGTCGCACCCTTATCAGCAAAAATATCAATTTACAGTGAAAGCATATCATCGGATGATAGGTGGGCTGCATAAATATCAATTTGCTGTGAAAGCATAATCATCGGATGATACGCGGGCTGCATATATATCTGACGCGTAAAAATCAACTCTATGTTGTTGATTTGCAAAAACGAACCATCCCTGGCTAACATAGAGACGTAAATTGTATGAAATGATTTGACAATTCACGAGAACAGTGCAGACTTGTCATTGCATACGTCTGTCTCACATTGTTCCAATCGCGAATATATGTCAATAATATAATTTTAAAATCTTTATGATGTGTGAATAATTAGTGGCCAGTATCATTTTAGGTTAACTAAAAAGTTTTTATGTTACGAACAATATTATAAACTTCCATACATAGTGTTATAAAAAATGTGGTTTTATAAATATTAACGTTATCACCACCTTACAAAAAATGGCCTAATTATTTTATGCGGAGTTAGAATTTAATTTATTAATTCGGACATGCTTTAATCAAAAATCATCCAGGCGTTCAGGATAAAATAAAAACAACTATCAACTTCGTCTTATTAACTTAGCAAGCAAACAAGCTAAATTTATACCAATAGCTGTTGCCCGTGGCTTTGCCCCTGTTCTAGATTTTTCTTCTTTTTTTTCAATTTTTGTTCTAAGAACCTTCTCCCGATAAATAGCAAACTCATAAAAAAAAGAGTACGAGAAATCGGTGATGCCGTGAAATGAACAAATATTTCTATTTGGCATTCACTATTTTATTGAATCCGCAGCCGTTACATTTCGAAGGTCCATTTCAATGAACAAAAACCATTTTCTTTGCTACTCCGCTACTACACGAGTAAGACAGCCAAAACCTGTGCGAAATATACGTTTTGAAGTGAAACTCCAAAAGACGTATATTTCGCACAAGCTTGGCTTACTTGCACGTGTAGTAACGGAGTAGCAAGGAAAATGTATTTTGTTCACTGACATTTGCTGTTTAGGATCCAAGATGCTAGACATAATTTGACATAATTGACACGAAAATATTTTTTTGGATCCAACATGACAAAAAACATTTTAACGCAAAATATAAATATGAGCGTAACTGCGCGTTGATAAGGCCTACGATGTTTTATCTCAGCAATTTGTATAAAATAAATAATCATACATTAATAGTGTTTTTGATATTTTTTATTTAAAAGTAACGTAAAACGCCATTTAGCCGTCAATGATGACGATGATGATGATAATTAAACTGTGATTGTAGAAAAAGCGCTGTTTAAAATGTTGTAAAATTGGCTCATGATCGCTACCCAACCAACTCGCACATTGTCATAAAGATTCACTTAGAATAGCAGTTGCATAAAATACTATTAAAGTTCACACCCCTTCCCAGGTCAGCGATTCCTATATAGGTAATTTTGTAATTTAGGAATTTGAATCCGTCAAATATGTGATAGAATAAAATGTGAGACAGACGTATGCAATGACAAGTCTGCACTGTTCTCGTGAATTGTCAAATCATTTCATACAATTTACGTCTCTATGTTAGCCAGGGATGGTTCGGTTTTGCAAATCAACAACATAGAGTTGACTTTTACGTGTCAGATATATATGCGGCCCGCGTATCATCCGATGATTATACTTTCACAGCAAATTGATATTTATGCGGCCCACCTATCATCCGATGATATGCTTTCACTGCAAATTGATATTTTTGTTGATAAGGGTGCGACGATGTTTTTTCCGCCTATAGAGCATCACTTATTTTTACCGCGGTAGTGTCGTCATAAGCTATTGAGCCCAAAAGATAATCATTTATTTTTGCAGCCCTGTTCACCGTCATATATTTATGCTGGTGACTGTATGTGCGTTTGGCCTAGTGCTATATGGTGTGGAATAACAGTGTGGGAAAGAGGAGTGACGATATGTATGTATGTATGTATGTATCAGTGGCGTGGCGTCAAGTATATCAGAAGGCAAGCCGAAGGGAACTTAAATAGCCTTTTCCTCTAATTCTGCACAATAAATTACTCAACTGCCTTAAAATAGGCAAGCCAGTGGGAATCGAGTTCTATGGACGCCACGCCACTGGTATGTATGTATGTATAAGTGTGTTCTCCCAGGTGACCGCAGTTCAAATCTCGTGTATTTTTTCTTTTTCTTTTTTTCTCTTTTTGCGCGAGTGCTGCCCGGTTGTTTTTTAACGTGTGGAAAACGCACCTTATGCATTCCCACGCTCGGGGCATCAACAGGGGTATGACGGGCTCTCCAGCTCACCGCTGCCTTCCCTGATGGAAGGAGGGGTGAGGGGAGAGGCCTACCGTCTAAAAACCGACACTGTGAAAGTTTCAACTGTGCTATCACGGTTCATGAGATACAGCCTGGTGACAAACAAACGGACGGACAGTGGAAGCTTAGTAAAATAGGGTCCCATTTAGGGATTGCAATCCGGATAATCCGAAATCTGAAATAACCGGATAAATCCGGATTTTTGTCGCCTTTTATAGATTCGGATTTTTAGCATAAAAATCCGGTTTTTTCGGATTTCAATTACAGTTGACAAAGTTGACATTTAACCAGAATTTCCTATTGAATTTAGTTTCATTTCATTTATTCATGCGTTCGTTTCGTTCCCCGCCACGTAGCACTATCTATCCCTCTCCCCTCCGCGCTTTACTGGCTACCTCATACCTAGCTTTAGATCTAGCTAGTCGGCCGGTCCGGTAGTACTGTACTGCAGACACAGCAGTACTGGACTGATTAAACGCGGATTATCAAGATTTTTGCAGTTTTATTTTATATATTCTTAGGGAAATTTTAAAAACAATAAAATTATGGTTAGGTTTCAAAATTTCAAAATATTAATAAAAATCCGAAAAATCCGGATAATCCGGATTTGTACAAGTTAATAATTTGTAAATCCGGTTTTGAGAAAAGAACCGGATTTTGCAATGCTAGTCCCATATTATGAGAAAACGGGACTTAATCACGTAAATAAAAATAAATAAATAAATGGGGTGCCGTTTTCACCCTTTCGGTACGGAACCCTATAAGCTATCCTGTTGTATGTTGTCATAAAACACTAATAGCTACACTACATTCGGAAAGCTTTTATCAAATAAACCTTGAATCGTCATTGCTACGATTATTTTTAGTAATTTATCGTCAAAGTCAATGAACGTGCGGTCAGTATGCCATTTAATGTGTATGTAGGTATGTATGTTTATGCATAGCTCAGTTATTATACTTGAATACACTGGTTGCTCGTATTATTAATCAAATTAAAAAAAGAGAAGAGGTTCTATTGTACAATCAAGGGCAGTGTTTTGCTAAAACTGGATTGTATTCACTTGCCAAATGTGAACGGAACCCTCGGTGCTCGAGTCCGACACACACTTGACCGGTTATTTTATTTTATCGATGAAACTACACTGGATGCTAGTTTTTAGGGTTCCGTAGCCAAATGGCAAAAACAGAACCCTTATAGGTAGATACATACATACATACATACATATCGTCACGCCTCTTTCCCACAGGGGTAGGCAGAGACTACTTTGTTCCACTTGCTACGATCCTGACATACCTCTTTCGCTTCATCCACATTCATCAATCTCTTCATACATGCTCGTCGGTTTCGGGTACTCTTGACCTGGCCTTTCTCCAAAACGTCCCCAATTTGATCACGGAACGTCCGCCTAGGCCTTCCCCTCCCAACGCACCCATTCACACTCCCCATATAAATCTGTAGATATATAGATTATAGATTTATAAATTTAGATTATAGATTTAATATAGATTTTTTTGGCGACTGGCAACCCATCACTATTTTGATCCTAATCCTAATCTATGTATAGGTGGTCGATATTCGTATATCGATCAACACGCAGCTTAGTCATGCAACAGCGTGACCTTTCCTACCATTTCAACGGTGATGCATCGAAGCGCAACCTCGTTCCATAATAAATGTGCGCGCTGAAAACCTTGTCTGTGGTCATGCCTCATTAGTTGTTACATATTTAAAAAGGTTACGTTAAGACACTGGTATTACTTGGACAGAATGGCTACTCTTCGCCCCCCACCAGTATCTACAGACTTCCATTCCACCTTCCACCCCTCAGACGACGTTTTTTTGACGTGACAACGTCTTATAAATTGGTTTGCCGGGTGACACTTCAAGAAACTGCGTTACGGTCCGCTCACGTTATGCGCTCACAATGAGAGCGAGTGAGAGGCACGCGGGCATGGTTAGCCCGCCTAAGAGCGAGAGAGACAGACATAAAAAGTGAAAGGCACGCGTCCCTTCCACTCGAGCACAGTTAGCCCGCCTAAGAGCGAGAGAGACAGAGCGAGAGAGAGAGAGTGAGAGAGATAGGCATACACACCGGTTCATGTCTTGCGCTTCTATTTCGCTTAGGCGCCTGCATACAAGTTTACACGTCCTTCTTCCTACTATACGAATGAATATTCACATTAAAATTATTTTACCACTCAAAGTCGTTGTCACGTAAAACTTTCGCCCGTATACCGACTTTACAGGCAACCAATTTTTTATTTTTGAAGTGTAAAGTTCTTTAGCGGCGTTGGGCACTTTTTTTGGATGGGTGAAAAATGTTAAACTCGCGTCAGACGTAAGACGGAGGGAGAGTTTAAGTACCAGGATGCCAGGATCCACTAAGAGGTTATTTTGAAATACGAATGAAGCTAGAGTCGCGTTCGATTTTTGAAGTGTACGTTAATTTCGTGGCTTTAACGTATGTGCGTTTGGCCTAGTGGTATAAGGTGTGGAATAACAGTGCGTTCTCTCAAGTGACCGCAGTTCGAATCTCGTGTAGAAACAGTTTTTTTTATATGATAGGGGGAGCAAGCGGGTCACCTGATGGAAAGTAATCACCGCTGCCCATAGACACTCATAACATAGTGTGTTGCTGGCCCTTTAAGAAAATAATAGGCTCGTTTTTACATACATACATAAATCACGTCTTTATCCTTTACGGGGTAGACAGAAGCAGTAACAAGACCTATTAAGCTATTGGGCCACGTTTAGCATGATTGTGGGCGTATCAGGTGACATGAATAGTGATAGGTTGCTAGCCGCAACGCCTATAACATGATTCCTAAGATTACGGTCCATTCCATTTTACCAGAACGGGCAGAGTAGCAACTGGTACATTCTATGTTATTTCTTTGCTCCCAGACCAGTATGAACAGCAAGCTACCGAGACGCACGTGCCACTACAATATTCATATTGAAAAACAAACGGTATCGTCATAGTATTAAGGTTCAATTAAAAAATAATATCTAGAATATCAGTGACATTAAATTTGAACCTTAATACTATGACGATACCGTTTGTTTTCACTATGAATGTTGTAGGGGCACGCGCGTTTCGGTAGCTTGCGATTTTGCGATAGTAGAGACAATGGCCTTTGTTTGAAAGATTAGGGCTTGAAGCGAAAAATTCACCTGGGAAGATTTTTCATCTAACTAATATTATAAATGCGAAAGTATGGATGGATGGATGGATGGATGTTTGTTTGTTACTCAATGACGCCAGAACGGCCCAACGGATCTGGATGAAATTCGGCACATAGATAGAGAAAAGTCTGGAATAGCACATAGGCTACTTTTTATCCCGGAAAATTGCGTAGGTCCCGCGGGATAGCGATAAACAAATTCTTTGCAGACGAAGTCGCTGGCAACAGCTAGTAATATATAAGTAGAAGTTTTTAATCTAATAGTTTCCGTTACAGTAGGTAAAACGCGACGGAAACAAATAATTACTGGTTCACTTAACACAGTCCTGTCCTGAAGGTTTGTGTGTCACGCTATACACAGCAAGTACAGTGTAAAGCCAGTAGGTAATCTGCGAATGACGCGTCAGAACACGGGCCTTACCATGACGTCTTAATGCGGTCAGTTTAGGTTCGCTCGCTGTCAGAGTCATACTGAAAGTAACAGCTAAAACTTGAACTGAGTCGGAATTAAGACGTCATGGTCAGGCCCCAGTAGGTACTGGTCCAGGCATATATAGAACTGGCGTAGTATACTCGATTGTAAGGAGAACAGCTGGAAACAGCCCTCAAAGTGACTTTTAGAATTGTTTTGCCAACACACTTTCGAATAGCCGCGTATTCACTGACCGAGCCGCCTCGCGAGGCAGCCTCGGACGTTTGCCGCGCAACGATTGCCGCGCGAGGCAGCCTCGTGCAAGAAATCCTACTGATCGAGGCTGCCTCGCGCGGCAAAGCGGAGCCACGGTGAGGTGCCTCAGCCATTGCGCGCTAATATTTCTACACGCATCTTCTCTTAGTCCTCTATTTGTATTAGGGCATGTTTGTATAATCGGGACATTGCACATCCCATAATCGTCTATATTTTAAGACACCGCTCTTTATCCACGACGCTAATAAAACACAACCGTCTTGAGTGAGCGCGGCAAACGTGCTGAGGCGCCTTTGAGCATGGACAAAAACCGAATACGCGGCTATTGGTTTATGTAATAAACTAGGTGACCCACTAGTTCGTTTGTCTGGCCTCTCTAACATAAAAAAAAAATCTTAAGCAACGGATACACTAGGGGGCAAATGTCCTGCGACACGTGTCGTTTTCCGAATATGATCCTTCAGATAAACTCCGAGCGTAGGTAGTTATTCCGATAGTTCTCTGAGTGACTTTTGAATTTGTGGACCAGCCACAGTCACAGTGCACGTCTCGGCACCGTATGTCATGACGTGTGTAGAATGACGGATTACTGGCAAAACTAAGATTGTCGAGTGCTATCCTTAAAAAAAAGCGACGCGTAGCACTCCGAGAGTGCTGGCAGAAGTGAAAACTACACACACGCACACTCGCGCAAAAAGAAAAAAAATCTTTTTCTACACGAGATTCTGATCTGCGGTCATTTTAGAGAACGCACTGTTATCTATTCCACACCTTATACCACTAGGCCAAACGCAGATTCGTTAAAGCGACGAAATCAACGCACACTTCAAAAATCGAACGCGACTCTAGCTTCATTCGTATTTCAAAATAAGCTCTTAGATGTTCCTGATATCCTGGTACTTAAACTCTCCCTCCGTCTTACGTCTGTCGCGAAATTATCATTTTTACCCATCCCAAAAAGCGCTCAGCGCCGCTAAAGAAGTTTTCACTTCAAAAATGGGTTCCTCAGAAGAATACAACAAATAGCGCGCTTGAGCTGCATATTCTGCGCGTTGTGGATTGCCTACTGGCCATAAACTGTGACCACCTTCAACAATGGAATATTTAACACGTAATAAATTTGCCAATTACCTATTTAAATTACAACTTTTCCCGTAGAACCGTTGACTAAGCATAACTTATAATATTATTGTCAACAGGATAGACCGAGTAAAAAACGTTTTATTAATAAACAAAATGTAGGTATTTTTTGGTAAGTGTGGACATTGAAATAAAGCCGAGCAGAGATATGTATAAATAAACCATACAATATATTTGTTTATTTATTTATAAGCCTTTTTATTCCGAATTCGCTACAATTTCAGTAAGTACATGTTCTTGTTGTTGTTGTTTTTTTTTTTTTTATTACTATTATTATTAAATTGTCGCGTAATTCGGCGTGCCTCATGGCATAGGCCTCCTCCGTGTATTGGAGGGTATAATACAATATATACATACATATATAACCCCGTCTTTATCCCTTACGGGGTAGACAGAGCCTGAGGTAGGATTAAAATCTCGATTTAAATCAGTGATTTAAATCATATGAACCCTAATACATAGTAAGTATCAAAAGCATGTAATAAAAAACAATCCCACAGGCCTTAGTAAAATAAGTAGGGAAAGATAAAACTAAAACGTATTTACAAAGTGTTTACACGCACATGTTCACCTACCTACATTATTATAGTGATAAATCTATGAAAATCCGTCGGGAGCTGCCATTACTTGCCTTGAATTTTAGTAAATTGCGTAGTTTAAAAATGCAACCGAATCGAGAACCTCTTTCTTTGAAGTCGGTTAAAACTGGGAACATTCGCTTTCTACAAATACGAATACCTAGCAGTTGCCAGCGACTTCGTCTGCAAAGAATTCGTTTATCGCTATCCCGCGGGAACTACGCAATTTTCCGGGATAAAAAGTAGCCTATGTGCTATTCCAGACTTTTCTCTATCTATGTGCCGAATTTCATCCAGATCCGTTGGGCCGTTCTGGCGTGATTGAGTAACAAACAAACATCCATCCATCCATCCATCCATCCATACTTTCGCATTTATAATATTAGTTAGATTGCAGCGCCCCCTAGCGGACAAATTCCGTAACACCTACCTAAGAACCACCGCTAAGGAAATACGAACCTAATGCATAGAATAAGTAAGAACATAGTAGAACGGAATCTCCCGCTCCGGCCGGACTCAAGGTCACGATTTACAGTACTTGTTAAACGAGCGGCTCAGTCAGGCTGCCACGGCCGGCGTCGCCGCACGCGCGTTTGGCATTTTTGCGCGTTCCGTCCCGTAGGTACTCATCTAGTTTTACGTGAGCCTGTATGTATTTTATTTTATATTTGTCGGTAAGTAATACTTACTTAAATCATCTTAAATGGCTTGATTTGGTATGGCACTTGTAATAACTTCTTCCTTAATTTAATATAATATGTAGGTACGTACCTAATGATTTATAAATTTCATATTTTGTAAAACTAGAATAAAATAATGATTTCAAAGTAAATAAAAACTTATATTTTAGCGATATATATTGCACCAAATAAACCTTTTCCTTTCTTTCTTTTATATTATCTTTAGACGTAAGTATAATATTTAACGGTAAGCAACCCTAACAATACGCCTAGACGACAGAGGGGCGTAACGACGTGAAGGGGGAAGTAGGTATATAAATGGCGGCGTTTTGAACGCGGTCAAAAGAGATTCCCTTCTACCCTGTTATTATCTATTCTATGCCTAATGCCCGGTTCATATTATTCCAGTAAAATTGTTCCAGCAGCATTACATTGCGACGTGCGGTGGATCAGTTTGACACGTTACCCGTGACGTTAGCCCCGCAATGTAATGCCGCTGGAACAATTTTACTGGAATAATGTAAACCGGGCATAATACAGAAAACCGCATCTAAATCGGTCGAACCGTTCTCGAGATAAATGGGAGCATACGTTTGCGGACCAACAAACAAACAACCTATCACCCTAAATGCCTTCTCCGTTCCGTCGTGGGTAAAAAGATCGTCATTGCCAAGAAGAATGCGTCACAAAAAACATTGATAGCCAGATTATGTAGTCACAGGATGTGCATATTTAACAAGTCCGATAAAATAGAAACTACATGGTTGCCGAGCGAGTAATCCTTGTATCAGATAAGGGCTTAACCGAATCGAGATATCGCCGAAGTTTTACAACAGTGTTATGGGAAGCGAGGTGACCCACTTTTGTTTGTATAGTAATAGTATATATGTATAACTCACTATTACTTATTTACTGCTACTGTATGTCCTCGATTGAATAATATTATTAAAATACAATTTATACATAAAAAAAAATTATCCACTTTTTATTGTACATAAAACACATGAAAAAGATTAATACAGATCAAGTAGATCAACGTACACTTCAAAAATCGAACGCGACTCTAGCTTCATTTGTATTTCAAAATAAGCTCTTAGAGGATCCTGATATCCTGGTACAACTCTCCCTCCCTCTTACGCCGGACGCGATTTTAACATTTTCTACTTATCCCAAAGAAGTGTTCACTTAAAAAAAAATACCAAGCCAACCTTGGTCATCCAAGTACTGTGTTTTAATAGAGTGTTATCGTTTATTCCAAGTCACATTACAGTTTTAAGGTGTGATTACTATGCAATAAGGGTGCGACCAAACCGCCGCGTATACGCAGTGACGTGTCGTATGCGTCACTTTTTCTCACCGTTTCTTCATACATTTTGTTGCGATTCCGTAACGTCACCGTTTTTTAAGCGGCGGTGTGGTCGCACCCTAAATGAATTATGTATTATGAATTAAGGTGGGAATCAAAGTCATCGAGTAGTATAGTGAGGATGTGACATACCCTGCAAGGGCATAGCAATATAAATATTTTAAAACTGGAGCTTCGTGTTGTACAATTTGAACTAAGCATATTATAAAACATTCACTGAATTATACATTTAATAATATTACTTAATGAACAAATAGTAGATTGTACAACAAGAGCATAAAACAAGCCATTTTACCCGAGACGTTCATATAGCCACCCGAGCCGGTACGGCGAGGGTGGATAGACACGTCGAGGGGAAAATGGGTTTTATGAACGAGTTATACACTGCTTTTCACTTAGATTGCGAAGAAACAAAACAAAAACATTGCAAAAAAAGTTAATTAAAAATAAATGTGACATTGGAACAATTCGATATATTTAATGGTTTTTCCTGGCAAATTGACTGGGTTAGGAGTCAGTGTTATTTCCTCTTCACTTTACGAAATTATTGAATATTAATCGTAAAAAAGTAACAAATTGTAACATAAATCCTACTAAGAGAAAATAGGACGTTCCCGCCTATTAACTTTTTTTTTCTTTTTTTTTTTAAACGTGATACTGCGGTAAGGTTCGAGTAGGCAGGTGTTTATTTATATTTTAAAAGGTTTTATTTTTCATGTACTTATTTGTTTCAATAATAACTTGTCAAATTATTGTTACCTAGTTTTAGGTACTAATTAAACAGTTTAATAGACCGCTGACTATAATAAAAAAAAACTTAAAAAAATAAACAAAATATGCTGTCGTAAAGTTTTAGTGATTGTTTGTGGCTGTTGGCACCCGATTGTCTTGGTCTTAGACGAAGATATTACTTTATGCACAAGAGCATAAAATGCCATTTTATGCAGCCTACATCCAGCATAAAGTCGAACTTTTTGAGCATGAGACGTGAAAAAATATTTACCTTGTTCCGTCCGCTACTTACGTGGAAAATAGCCAAGCCTGTGCGATATATATATTTTTTTCTTGCTAACATATATATTTCTCGCAGGATTGGTAATCTTGCACGTAAGTAGTCTAGTAGCAACGTAAATATCATTGAAATTGACCTCCGGAAAGTAACACCTAAAATATTATTTAGCTTACTTATGACAAACTCAATTAATAAAGAAACAAAAACAATTTAAAAAAAAACTACAGATAAAATAGCTTGTCACAAAATGGTCCCAACTCCCAACTCGGCATTTGCTGGCCAGCGCTGGTCTTCCGTTGGAGCGATAGGATGATGCAAACAATTAAAAAGATACTACAATAAAAAACAAACATAATATAATAATACTTCGATGCTTCGTTTTCTGTGCACAAACCCCTTTGCCATTCAAAGGAGAGAAAAATACTAAATAATAAATGGAGGTAATACGTATCCCCTTATTATTACATAGTATAAAACATAGTTGCTTTCCGCTATCTGTCCCTATGTATGCTTAGATCTCTAAAACTACGTAACGGATTTTGATGCGGTTTTTTAATAGATAGAGTGATTCAAGATGAAGGTTTATATGTATAATTCTACGCAGACGAAGCTAGGGAAAGGAGCTGTTTATGGAGTCCATCTTGCACTTAACCAGTTTGTTGCTTATCTGTTATTCTAGCACTTAGTATGACCGGAGTTGCCTTAGACTATTTATATGTATCCTACTAATATTATAAATGCGAAAGTTTGTGAGGATGGATGGATGTATGTGACGATGTGAGTGTGTATGTTTTTTGCTTCTTTCTTCACGCTGAAAGGACTGGATGGATTTGGATAAAACTTGGGACGGAGATAGCTGCTAGTAACTTTATAAAAAAAAGTGCTCGCGTACCGAGGGTTCCGTACCATTATCTATAAATATCTATAAACCAATGTAAGCAGAGCCCTGCTGCTCGCTAATCGTGTTCATTTTGACACTTCATGTATGGGCTGACAATTGGCATCGGAATCAGCTAGCTGTCACATTCATACAAGAACTGTCAAAATGAATGCGATGGCGATTGCGAGCGAGTTAGACAATAAGCCTACGGAGGGTTAAGCGCGTTGTCTACTGATAGAAAATGAGTAAAAGCAAGATTCACGGTAAATCTAACTAATATTATAAATGCGAAAGTATGGATGGATGGATGGATGGATGGATGTTTGTTTGTTACTCAATCACGCCAGAACGGCTCAACGGATCCAGATGAAATTCGGAATAGATAGAGACAAGTCTGGAATAGCACATAGGCTACTTTTTATCCCGGAAAATTGCGTAGTTCCCGCGGGATAGCGATAAACGAATTCTTTGCAGACGAAGTCGCTGGCAACAGCTAGTAATATTATAAATGCGAAAGTTTGTGACGATGTGATGTGAGTGAGTGAGTGTGTATGTTTGTTCCTTCTTCACGCTAAATCAACTGGACGGATTTGGATAAAATTTGGAACGAAGATAGCTGGCAACAGCTAGTAAAATATATATTAAAAGGAATCACTGCACACACGACAAGCAATAGAAGAGCGAGTGACTTTGTCATGTCAGTAACAAAAAAAGACGAGTAATAATACTTTAAATAAATATGAGTTAACATCGCGGTAGTTTAAAATTAAAACATTATAATAGAAAAAGAAATTCAACCTATATAACTAGGTTAGATCTTAAGAGGCTGACAACACCTAATTTTGTTGAAATTGATGTTATTTAAACACTTTTTTAAGAAAAACTACACACAAAAAAATATACAAAAAAAATGTGTTAATTTTCATCATATTTCAAAAACGCTGGACGGACTCGATACATAATTGAACAAAATCGGCTCGATAGAAAATAATTGCAAAGATTGGTCGTAAAATCATCATTAAACGGTTCTATGTCTTTATTTTTTCGACGTATGGGTCTGCAATTAAATACATGAAGTCAACATATTCATACCTAAACGGCTAACAACTCATATTTCACAAATAATCCATACTTTTTTTTATTTCTTATTATTTGTGTCTTATTTGCAAGATTTTAGACGCGCGCCAAGCTGCCGGAATAGTTTCTTCTCTTTCACTAACAGGCACGCGAACCGTATGTGTGAAGAGTGGCTGTTGACAGCGCCTTAAAAAGTTCTAACATCTACGCCGGTCGTAAGTGCTTCACGCTGCCGGTTACCGTTAACGTTAACTTGCTATTTAATATGTAAATGACCAGTGCGGTCGTAAAGATAAAATAGGAACATTACAGTGCGAACGCATTAGTCTATATAGAACGGTCAAGCGCGAGTCGGACTCGCACACAAACGTCAAAAGACTTAACCAAAAAGTTTTATTTGTAATTCATTTTTGCTGAGTGTACTTTTTTCCACCCTCATTCCCACAGTACTAAACTTGGTGAAATAGGGGTTTGCTCAAATATTACGGAACAACCACAATCACAGTCTTATTATCACCCTACAGAACCCTTAAAACCGTTGACCTGCTAGAATTTAACTACACACATAAAAAAAGCAACGGGTAGCACTCCGGGAGTAGTGGTGGTCGTTATTACAACAGCAGATAACGTAATGCATTATTTGCACGCAACGAACAACACATTATCGAATCGTCAACTATCCTGTTATCATTATTCGTTGTCTGTTGTTAACGTTGTTCATACGCGCACTGTTGCCGCACTTGGCATTGGCATAGAAGCGCAAGCGAGTGCGCAACAAATCAAGTAGGTGTGTGCGAGAGATAGCGCCATACGCGCGAGCTCGCATCGCAATCGCATTTCAAATAACTGACTTTTGGTAGCATTATTAGCTGTTGCTGTTTGTTGTCAGTCAGTAAATAACAAACAAGGTAACAGAGCATTGTTTTGCTTTTGTTCCCGTACGTTTTGAATACGCTGCGATCGCGACGAAATAAGTATAACAATAATTTAATAATAAGTTCATTATCGTTTTGTAAAACAGCAATATAACAGGATAACAGACAGCAGTTTACAATAAGAGCTATTTAAGAATAACACAACACTGTTATTCATTATTTCAAAACAGCCGTTATTGCCACCACTATCCGGGAGTGCCGGCAGAAGTGAAAACAGCAGCTTAGATTAGATTTTAATGTTGTAATCCATGACGCTTAAGACGCGTACCGTACTGGCCGCTTACAAAAAAAACTTACGTATCATCTATTTTGACAGACCTCTAACAATGTGCTGATGCCCTACCCTAGTACTTTTGCTCCACGACTCAACAAAAGAACACTTCAAAAATCAAACTCGATTCATCGATCGTATTTCAAAATAAGCTCTTAGAGGATCTTATATCTTGGTACTTAAACTCTCCCTCCGTCTTACGCGTGACGCGAGTTTAACATTTTTTAGCCGTCCCAAAAAGTGCTCAGCGCCGCTAAAAAAGTTTTCAGAAGTAATATGCCTATGCTATGCCTATCTATATTGAAATGGTCAAAACTATTTAGGGTTTATTGTATTGTTATATTACTGTTTACCAAGTCAAGCCCTCTATGATTTTTAAACCGGGACAATTTGCTTATCGGCCGGGACGCCAGGACACCATGCTTCAAACATGGCGTGGTATGGCAACCCTAAACTAGAATTAAACCAGTTACAGTTATAACGGATGTACGTAATTCATCGTTCCCACGTTGCGAATTATCTCAATTTAGATAATTGGAAGCATTCTGTGGTTAATTCATGATGATCATTGGAACCAGCTGTGTTATCAGCCGCCGCAAAACACGTCCAGTGTTGCCATGCCAATTTAGCAAGGCTGTCGCTAGAAATGGCGACAAAAAAGTTTTGGCGGCAAAATTATGTAGCCGGTTACTATTTACGATAGTATATTAATGTTATTAGTACCTACCTAGACTTACGTTGCATGCAAGTTAAATAAAATCTTGTAACAATCATCGATGTTTCGTGATATGTATCGCGATGTACATGGACGACACGATAATATTATATTGATAATGCCATTGATAGAAACAAATCAGTTGAATGTCGTGTTCTGCTGTTTCAGAAAAATGACGTACTCCAGCGCCATCTGTGATCAAGTTCCGGTACTATAACGCCA
This sequence comes from Pandemis heparana, assembly GCA_963854515.1. Classification (NCBI taxonomy): domain Eukaryota; kingdom Metazoa; phylum Arthropoda; class Insecta; order Lepidoptera; family Tortricidae; genus Pandemis; species Pandemis heparana. Next base: position 4,823,259 of record OY978033.1, read on the forward strand.
AACCGCTGCGCACGCCCAGCGATGCGATAGAAAGCGATTGACGACGCCACTTATCCATCCAGAGATGAACGATGCCACGAATAAGATATGCTTCCTTTCTACGGGTGATCGTCATCCTTGGACTGTTCTGCGTATGGCTGCAAATCATGCTGTCGGCGAGCAGCGGTGGGTTGGAGAGAGATGGAGGTATGTAGTGTGAGGTTTGATAGAGATGTGAGATTGCCGATGGTTTGGTTTGGAGTGAGCTTTGCTTGATTAAGGGGCTGTTATACCACTCTGTCTTAAGTTCTTGAATTCTTGATATCTTAAACGTATTTAGGTTACAATCGGCTATTTTTAGTGTTCCTTTTGACAGATGTCAATCCAGTATAGCTGTCAAATGGGACAATGATTCTAGGAGTTTTCAATGATTCACGGTTAAGTTCATTCGAAATATTATAAACGGGATGTTTACCCGTGATCATGATGCAGGCAACTGCGTCGAAATATCGGGTGCTCAATAAAGATAATCGCGGTTCACATTCCGTTTATAATATTTCGAATGATTCTAGGAGATTTTGATGAATATACATATAATGATGAATCGATGATCGATTCCTGATACATCTGGATAGCTAGCATGATTTCATGAGTTGTTGAGGATTAATAAGGCTTGGATACCTACCACTGCCTACCCTGGCTACAGACACTGCACGCCACTTACGCCCCTAAGGAGCATGTTTTATGATCAAAGTTAAGGGTGCGTTCCCGTTGAAGCGGAACTGGAGACGTTCAGAATGAACTAATCGCATTAGTGGGAATGGGAATTCACATTGTTATATTGCTATAGCGCCTGGGTGACGTGGATGATCAACCAATATGATTGGTCGCATTCTGTTCATGTCCGTTTCTTAATGCAAGTCCACCCTTAAAATAGCGTTACTACCATAGCGTAATAATAATAGTAGCTGCAAGGCTGGCACGAGGGCGCTTGAGAGCTGTGTCGCGCGCAAGATTGACTGCCGTCTCTCTCTAGAACGAACAGTAAGAAAAAGACGGGTAGTGTATCTCGAGCGCACTCGTGCTAGCCGTTCTGAATGCGTTCCGAGACTGACAATAGAGACTGTATGATTTTTTGGATTGCTGCCCATAAATGTATCAAAAAATAATAAAATATTTATCAAAATAACCGAGATATAGCTTTAAAAATAACTGAGATGTAGCTACCAAAGATTTGTCTTTCTAGAAAAACAGAATTTGATATAGAGTTTATTAGACTCATTTAAGTGGTCGCTCTATAGAAGTTATTGTTATTACGCTATGTAACTAGGTACTAACAAATTAACACATTTTTTGTTAATTTCAGGATATAAGTTTTACAAGCGTAGCCGTTATAAACTTAAAGGCTTGCTTATGCATGAAGAGAGCAGTAAAGGTTTAATATTGTTTTAATTCTTTTTTTTTTTGGGCTCGATAACTTTTATGCTAACATGGCTTTACTTAAATGCCTTTACAGTTCGCCAAATTTAAGAGGTACCGTTTGACAGTTCTCATTTGTACCAGCTAGCTTATTACGTAACTCGCTCGCAATCGCCATCGTGTTCATTTTGACAGTTCTTGTATGAATGTGACAGCTAGCTGATTCCGATGCCAATTGTCAGCCCATACATGAACTGTCAAAATCAACACGATTACGATTGCGAGCGAGTTACGTAATAAGCTAGCTGGATTTTGGAAATGTTGCGTTTTTTCTGCTCAAGATCAATAATGTCGTTTTTGATACAAGAAAAAAAGTGTCTCCAATTTTATATAAGTAGTGATTTTTGTTGTCGGTTTTGCTACATCCATACGTATTTATACCTACCATGTATATGTAGTAGTTACGTCATTACAGTCTCATTCTCATTCCTCCACTGACTGCCTATGGCAGAAAAAAACCGGTTGTCTATAAAGTCGGTTTACGGACGCTAGTTTTACGTGATAACGATAAATGGTCGCTTTTGGGGGTAGGCTAAGTTACGCCATCTATCGGCACTTGGTTAAATCGCTTAGTATCTATCAAATCAATGTATCGACCCTCAAAGTGAGGTACGCCAAGTGGTTGCGACAACAAGCAACAGATGTCGCTATTTGTTTCGCTTTGACCAGTAGAGACTTATACATCTCTACGACCAATGTAATTTAAGGTACGGGCTCAACTTAGGGACTTTTTACATCCCTTTTATAAAATGTATTAATTGTATTATAGGTAAGTTAAGTAGAATTTAAGTACTATTGTAAATCTATTTTATTTAAAAAAAAATGACTGCCTAGTTTCTTGCGGCGCATTCTTCTTGGCAATGATGGTCTTTCCGAATGCGCTGGTAGATTCAAAAATGACATGTAAAAGAGCCCTTGGCGGCCTATTTGCAAAACAAACTTTTGACTTTTGACTTTTTGCGACACACACTGACGTCAGTATGCTTAGTGCAAGTTTTCGATAGCGAAATACGTCTCGATAACGTTTGCGTTAAACTGTCAAATACTATGAGAACTGTTTGTTGCCGTTTCGTTCCGCTAGCGGCGCTGTCAATTATCCCATAGTAATTGAGACGTTTACGCAAACGCGTTCCATACGTTTTTCGTGTCAAAAACTTATACTAGAGGCTCTGTAACCTTAGTATGAGTCATGCTTCTTCGTGAGTACGGAACGGACGGCTGGCGTTCATCGATTTTATCACGTCAAAAATTTTTGTACTCCCAGTCTTAGGGTGCTACCACACCGCCGCTTAAAAAACGGTGCCGTTACGGAATCGCAACAAAATATATGAAGAAACGGTGAGAAAATGTGACGCATACGCATACGACACGTCACTGCGTATACGCGGCGGTTTGGTCGCACCCTTATTCCACCGAGGTGTAAGTACCTCTGTTTAACAGTTTTTTTTTTATTAAAATTGTGTGAGTTACGCATACGAAGTATTAAAATTAAATGTCAAACTATACCTCTTATTTGGTGGACTGTAGTAGTTTTTACTAAATTAAATTTTATACCATGTTAACGTATCGTAGTGTTTTTAGTTAATTTTACTTTATTATGGTATGTTATTTTTGTCATTTTATTAAGTAGTTGGGTTGTCTTCTTGATAATTTTGGGTGTGTACTTATCATAAAGGCGCGGCTACGCTAGACTAGCCGAGCGCGAGCGGAACACGAGCCGAACACAAATTCGTCTAACTTAAATTTTTTTGAATTAGAAACCACAATAACATTATATTGCGTCTGGTCAACTATTTCTTACCTCTTTCAACATGAAGCGAAAGGTGTGTCAGGATCGTAGCTAGTGGAATTAAGTAGTCTCTGCCTACCCCTGTGGGAAAGAGGCGTGACGGTATGTATGTATAGAAAAAAGTATGCTTAGTTGGTTTGGTCACGTAGAGAGGATGGATGAAAGAAGATTAACTAAACAGATTTATATGGGGAGTGTGAATGGGTGCGTTGGGAGGGGAAGGCCTAGGCGGACGTTCCGTGATCAAATTGGGGACGTTTTGGAGAAAGGCCAGGTCAAGAGTACCCGAAACCGACGAGCATGTATGAAGAGATTGATGAACGTGGATGAAGCGAAAGAGGTATGTCAGGATCGTGGCAAGTGGAACAAAGTAGTCTCTGCCTACCCCTGTGGGAAAGAGGCGTGACGGTATGTATTGTATGCATAGATTATGGTCTGGAATAACACATAGGCTAATTTTTATCCCGTAAAATTGCGTAGTTCCCGCGGTATGTATATTTGACCTGATCAATTCTCCTGGTTAACGGTTAATAAAAAACCGGCCAAGTGCAAGTCGGACTCGCGCACTGAGGGTTCCGTACAAATTCGCTAAGTTATTATAAAATCCAGTGTTAGCAGAGCCCTGCTTTTAAGCAAAATGTAGGCAGTGGGAGGTCACTTTATATTGGTTACTTATATAGACAGACAAATATTAAATAAAAAAAAAAACTACTTACTAGATCTCGTTCAAACCAATTTTGGGTGGAAGTTTGTATGATAATGTACATCATATATTTTTTTTAGTTTTATCATTCTCTTATTTTAGAAGTTACAGGGGGGGACACACATTTTATAACTTTGGAAGTGTCTCTCGCGCAAACTATTCAGTTTAGAAAAAAAATGATATTAGGAACCTCAATATCATTTTTGAAGACCTATTCATAGATACCCCACACGTATGGGTTTGATGAAAAAAAAAATTCAGTTTCAGTTCTAAGTATGGGGAACCCCCAAAATTTATTGTTTTTATTTTTTATTTTTGTGTGAAAATCTTAATGCGGTTCAAAGTATACATCTACTTACCAAGTTTGAACAGTATAGCTCTTATAGTTTCGGAGAAAAGTGGCTGTGACATACGGACGGACAGACAGACAGACATGACGAATCTATAAGGGTTCCGTTTTTGCCATTTGGCTACGGAACCCTAAAAACATATATATGTATTGACTGCGGTCTAAGTTTAAGTATACAGGCTGATCCATAAATATTGATGTGACGTCGTTTGGCCGAGAACATGACATTTAAAGTAATGATGCTTAACCATAGAGGATACAACGAAATAGAGTGGCAATAAGAACTATTCATGGCAGCACATCAGTTTATTTACACTTATACCATACGAACACGGATTTTTCGCGATTGTTTTTCTTTTATCAGTTATAAAGCCGTTTAAGTAATTAGAGTTTTGATGGTATGTTTATAAATTTTTTGCTTTTTATAAAAAAACTAGCTTCTGCCCGCGACCGTCCGCGTAGAATTAGCAATTGATATGTTTATCGCTATCCCGCGGGAACTATACAATTTTCCGGGATAAAAAGTAGCCTATGTTTTAATCTAGGGTACCAGCTATCTTCGTACCAAATTTTATCCAAATCCGAGACTCAATATCCTACTAATATTATAAATGCGAAAGTTTGTGACGATGTGACGATGTGAGTGAGTGAGTGAGTGAGTGTGTATGTTTGTTCCTTGTTCACGCCAATAAAACAATAAAAACGCCGGAATAGCACATAGGCTACTTTTTATCTCGGAAAATTCCCGCGGGATAGCGATAAACGAATTCTTTGCAGACGAAGTCGCAGGCAACAGCTAGTTTATAATATTAACAGAATTAATGACATGACATTTTTTTTATATATAAACAAGACATATACATGTCTACTCTATTAGGTTGTTTGCTGTATGTGCTTAACATATCAGTCACGTATGACTATGTCATACCTTTACGAATCCATCTGCGTATGGTGTGGTTGAGGAAATTGAAGGTGCCTTCCAATTTATATTGAAGCAGAGGAGAGATATGCAGTTTCGGACTTAAAATAACCTAATCTAAAAGTTTGATTTTAGACTATACTTCATTTAATTTAGAATGAGAAACCACGACAACATTATATTGCGGCTCGTGAACTGTAATCTCTTTACAATTTGTACTAGAGTAACAAATGACGACATGCAAATAAAGTGACATTAAAACAATTTTATTTTGCGGCTGCCAAACTATTGTGCTGCACTATTTGCTAGGTAAGAAATAGTTGACCAGACGCAATATACTGTTATTGTGGTTTCTCATTCTAAATTAAATGAAGTATAGCTGTTGCCCGCGATTTCGTCTGCAAAGATTTCGTTTATCGCTATCCCGCGGGAACTACGCAATTTTCCGGAATAAAAAGTAGCCTATGTGTTATAGAGGTCCACGCCGCGCCGACGCGCCGCCGCCGAGCAACCTCAGCGCGCCGCCGCCGCCGCCGGGTCGTTAAAAATTTCGCGCCGACTTGGAATAAATATTTTACCTATGACCAAACCGAACAAAACAATGCGCTGTTGCCATACTGGCCTTTTGATGATCCAATCTTGGATGTAGGCCTCTTCCCTCTTCTTCCACTCTTGGCGATCTTGTGCCCGTCTCATCCAGTCTTGCTCGACCTCCGTGCCGTCGAATGTCGTCTATTCAGCGCTGGGGTGGTCTGCCGCGCCCTCGCGTATCCGGTCTGGGTCTCCATTCAAGGACTCGCCTTGTCCAGCGACTCTCTTTCATGCTCGCAATGTGTCCTGCCCGTGTCCACTTTTTCCTTGCTATGACAGCCATGACGTCTTTCACCTTCGTCTTATTTTCGTCTTATTTTGGATCCATTCGTTACGTTTCCGGTCACGAAGGGTGATCCCGAGCATCACTCTCTCCTTACCCCTCTGCGCGACTCGGAACTTCTCGGCGAACTTTTGTGCTCATGTGGTCTCTGTACCGTAGGTGAGCCCGTGCTCACCCATGACCCACTGCTTGAAGACTTGAACACGTTCACTGCGGGAAAGTATTTCGAAGACTTTCAGTCGGTACGTCATAGGGTATATAAGATCCGACAAATAACTTTCTGTTAGAGCGTTTGGGGGTCGAAAGGACCTGTTTGACTTGCTCGTCTATAAGGGCCATTATCCGCATAGGTATGTTGAATATTGGTAAAATATGAATTGTAATACATAGACATAGAGTTACTCTTGGCACAGCAAAGTTCGTAGGTATGTGGAGCCTTTCAAAACTAATCAAATGTATGTTTACAACTGTCGGATCTTGTATGCCCGATATCCGCACTAACATAAAAAAGTATCGATATAATTTTAAGGCGGAGGGTATTAAAGAAAACATCGATATCGAGCAATATAAAGGCATTGCTTTGGAAAGTTCTTTTCCTACTTTAAGAAGTAAGTAGAAAAAAAAATGGTCTTTACCGATGAACACTCTTGTATTTTGAGGTATTTCTTCCCGATTTATTTAAGCTTTTTTTGTAATCAATTTCAGTTTTTTTTTTAATTTTTAGGCGTTGAAAAAATGTAACACTCATCTTCGCCAGATTCCGAAAAAAAGATCGATCGCGGTGTGTTTACTTTGAACTTGGGTAACCACTATATTCGTTGCTGGTTTCATTACAATGTCATGTAATATCTCAATATGCTGATTACGAGGATAACTAGTCGACGAGAAGGGTATATCAGACGAGCTTGGTGCATTTTGCTACGTGCATCCTGTAGACGGGCTGGTATAAAACAGTAGGTTGATAAAAATTACTCTTACCCAATGAGTTTTTCAGTTTAAACATATCGATGGGCAATTTTTGTAAATATTCTTTTATTTTGGTGTTGTTTGCACTTTCGTCACCACTAAGCATTAACAATTTACGTATAGATCACTTCATTTTCACTCATTTCAAAAACAAAAAAGTCCCTGCGTTAATTTCGGTTAATTTCAGAAAAACAAATAGGGGCATTTATCTTTTGTTCTGCACACGAGCACTGCACTAGACAAACTAGCGTATAATCTAGTGCGGCTATCGGGTAATTGGGCATCGGGTCACTAAGATCCTATAACGCACTAGACGATATTTTTTTACGTTCAGTCGGCATAGGGCATAAAGGATCCGATGAAGTTTTTTTACAGTAACAGACTACTTTTGCAGAGGTAATTCCAAAACAGTAACTATCTCACTTATACTCAACATATAACCTGTATTAGCTTGTCCCGCACCAGCGGTGAGTCAAGGAATTTTATCGCCGCACCGTAGGCTAGATGTGCATAGGATCTATTCGACCCGAAACCGCAGTGAACGTGTTAACTTTGAGATCCAGGGATATTTTGCCACGTAGAATCTGCTTATTGGCACCGAACGCTGCCCAAGCCTGCGCGATCCACCTTTCCACTTCCGCTACCTGGTTCTCAAAGCCCGGTGTAACCTTATGCCCCAAATATTATGTATTCGGTTTTCGGTTACTCTATATCCACTGGAAGCTGGTAGTCTGTGACTTCGAGAATGTTGATCATAATTTTAGTTTTTACCATGTTCATTTTAAGACAAGTTTTCTCGGATTCCACTCTTAAATCCTTCAGCATCGTCATCATCTCCTCAATGCTCTCTGAGACCAGAACCGGGTCATCAGCAAACCTCAGATTGGTCATTCTCTCTCCATCAAACATCAGCCCCTTCCCTGCCCATTGCATTCGTTGGAATATACATTCTAGTGCTAGGGTAAACAGCTTCGGTGATATTGTGTTGTGTCCCCTTGCCTGACACCTCTCTAGATGGAATTTGTTCGTTTTCTTGTGCAGGGAGACACAAGTAAGTAGTTGCGTTCTGGTGGAGGTGGTTGAGGATCTGTATGTACCTTTCATCGATACGGCATGAAACTAGAGCTTGCTCTATATGCCAACACTCTATGGAGTTGAACGCTTTCTCGTAGTCGATGAAGGCGGATAAGCGGTTTTCTGTACTCATTGCATTTCTCCACGACTGTTTTGAGAGTTTGGAGTTGGTCAGGTTGGTGCTGAAGCCTGAGCGAAAGCCTGCCTGTACTCTGGGTTAGTAGACTGATAGGTCTGTAGTTTTCTTTTGATGTCCCCTTTTTGTGGATTAGGGTGATTACTGCGTTATGCCATTATGTAGGTCTTTACCTTCCAGGATGCACTTTGTGAATAGAATTGCCAGGACTTGACTGACTTCAGAAGTATTGGGAACAAAATAAAAAATGATTCCTTGGCTTGCAGGATTGGCGCGGATTTTTATTCACGATTAACATGTGTTTTCTTTAATTACTTATTCCTCCTAAAAAATATCCTCACGCCGGCGACGCCGCGCCGCGCCGGGTTCAAAACCCAGCGCGCCGCCGCCGGGTTTTTTGGCTGCGGCGTGGACCTCTAAATGTGTTATTCCAGATCATAAACTATCTCTGTTCCAAATTTCATCCTGATCCTTTAAGCTTAAGCCGTACTGGCGTGAAAGAGTAACAAACGTCCATCCATACTTAAAGTATTTCCATTCTTACCTGTCTTATTTGGTAAACAAAATTCTAACCTCAAAACGTCTCATTTTTGCTATTTTTTAACTATTTAATCGCAAATAAAGGAACTGAAGATAAAATATCAGCAAAACTATGTACAAAATGTTACCTCAGGTTTATTTGATAACATATACACCTCATTCTATTCTATAAACGATTCTATTCTATTCTATTCTATTCTTTACAAAAATTTGCACATTGAGGTTAGAATTTTGTTTACCAAATAGGACAGGTAAGAATGAAAATACCATACAAACTTTCGCATTTATAATATTAGTACGATAGGATACAAGCTTTTTGCTGACTGTAATTTTTGTTGACTGTACTTGCATTGTCATCCGTCCTACATAATGTGAACCAAATTTCAAGTCAATCAGACCAACCGTTGAAGAGTTCCCTCCTGCGGAGACGATCCTGGCTGGACCACCAGAATTGTACTACCAGATTATTGTACAGTCATCTGACTTACGCAAATTTCAGCTCAATCGGATGATACTTAAATGAAGTAAGTACAACATACTATTCACCTACCTACCTTCCCCTTTACCCTTCCCTTCCCTTTTTGCCTTTTTACCTTTTTCATGTGTTTTATGTACAATAAAGAGTTATACATACATACATACTATTATAATGAACATTGTGCTTGGGAAACGGGCAACCGTTCGGGATGGAGACGGAATGGAGAGGCGTATGCCCAACCGTGGGCGTCTACACGCTGAAGAAGAAGAACATTGCGCTTGGACTTTAAGGACTTTATAAACCAATTTATGAATTTTAATAAATACTCGTACCTAAGTAAATTAATAAATTATCATTATCATTACTCGCGCCACCCCTTGGATTACCCTACGCTCCCCACGTGGGATGCGCCCCACTGGGAACCCCTGCTGTAGCAGAAATACCCATAAAACTCCTGTCATTTTGTCGGCCTTTATACTTCATTTAATTTAGAATGAGAAACCACAATAACATTATATTGCGGCTGGTCAACTATTTCTTTCCTAGCAAACAGTACAGTGCAATAGTTTGGCAGCCGCAAAATAAAATTGTTTTAAGAGGGTGCATCCGTGCTGAGCTCGCAACGTCGCATTTTTGGTGAATTTTTGCGATTATTTCACAGAAATTGAATGAAAGTATCAAATATCCGTCTGTAGTGCACTTCGTTTTTAGTGTATTAAAGTGTCTAATGCAATAATTCATCGTGATGGACTTTTAATTTTTTATTAAACGAGATATAGTATTTTATCGCTTTAATACGAAAATAAAAGTCTATCACCATTAATCATTGCATTGGACACATTAATACACTAAAAACGAAGTGCACTACAGACGGATATTTGATACTTTCATTTAATTTCTGTGAAATAATCGCAAAAAATCACCAAAAATGCGACGTTGCGAGCTCAGCACGGATGCACCCTCTTAATGCGACTTTATTTGCGTGGCGTCAATTGTTACTGTAGTACAAATCGTAAAGAGATTACAGTTCACGAGCCGCAATATAATATAACATTGTTGTGGTTTCTCATCCTAAATTAAATGAAGTATAGGTTTTGCTACCATTGGCTCTGTCTACTAAAGACGTGATTTATGTAAGTATGAAATAACGTCGCGAAAATAACAAGATGACCTCTAAAAGCGGTCGGAATGTGTTAATTATCATTATTTAAATGCAATGTTTCGAGGCCAGTCCGTGCGTGTCCGATGACAAAACCAAATACACACAGGGTGTTGATCAGGGGCCTTACCATGACGTCCTAATTCCGACGCAGTTCAAGTTTTAGCTGTCACTTTTAGTATGCATCTGACAGCGAGCGAACGTAAACTGAAACGCATTAAGACGTCATGGTAAGGCCCCAGGCTCCTATTTCACCAACGCGACAATTGTCTGTGACAAGTGACAATTATTACGTAACTCGCTCGCAATCGCCGTCGTGTTCATTTTGACAGTTCTTGTATGAATGTGAATGTGACAGCTAGCCGATTCCGATGCCAATTGTCAGCCCATACATGAACTGTCAAAATGAACACGATGGCGATCGCGAGCGAGTTAGACAATAAGCCAGCTGTAATGCTTAGTGTAAGTTTTCAGTCACAGAACACGTCTCGACTCGACCGCGTTTTCGTTAAAATGTCAAATACTATGGGAACAGTTTGTTGCCGTTTCGATCCGCAAGTGGCGCTGCCAATTTTTCCATAGTAATTGAGACGTTTACGTGAACGCGTTCGAGACGTTTGTTCGTGTGAAAACTTATACTATAGAGCAGAGGTTCCCAAACTCTTGTTCCATAGACCACTTTCAAAATTTATTACCACTAATTTCTAAACTAAATCTCGAAAAAAAAATTAAGATTAGCTCTATAATCTATGGAAACTTGCGTTGTTGCTGAGTTTCAACGATAAATTAACAGTTTTCGAAAAAAAATGATTAGAATTGATTGCTTGATAGGGTTAATTATTTGAAAATAAAGTCGACTAAACAAATTTTAAATTAAATTATATTTTTGTGCTGCGAGTGACTCCATCCTACTTTACTTTCTTGAAATCTACAATGACTCACAGCACAAGAACCAATCAATTCTCACAAATTTTATTAAATTTTCGTGCACCCCCGCTTGCGATTGTGGACCCCCATTTTTGGTCACGCCCAACGTAGACCCCCGTCGAGTCTTCCGTGGACCCCTGGGGGTCCACCTGGATCACTTTGGGAACCACTGCTATAGAGGCTCAGTTCAGCGTATGTGACGGTTATGCAGCCATATTGCACAGAATAAGTAATAGTACTAACGTACAGAAGGCTCTCCGAAATGAACACGATGGCGATCGCGAGCGAGTTACTTAATAATAAGGTGTAGTGGTACAGTAGGACCCTATTTCATAAAGCTACAGCTACAGGTTACAATTTACAAGCGGAAGTCTCTATCTAACACATAGGGTCAAAAAGAGACTTCCGCTTGTAAATTGTAACGTGTAGCTTTATGAAATAGGGTCCAGCCATTGACTTAAGATAAACAACTAGACTCCCAATCGCAAACAAAAGTGCCTCAAGAAACGTCCGAACGGCGTTGTCTATGTATTGTGTGTGTCAACACATCAACTTACACAGATAACATTAACACATTCGTTCAAATTAACACCTTATTTCGTGGCAGTAATGTTCAATGTCAGTTGCATACGATCGTGAGAAGTAATAACACGACGCCACGCGCTGGAAACCTGTCTGTCTCTTGTTCTCAAGCGTTTGAGATTACGGTGCAAAAGAGACATGTACATTGTTATCGAAGCGCGGTCGAAACACGACTGAACCAAAACTCTGCACAATAGACGCGTCGTGCAGTCTTTTGCTTGCGACAGTTTTTGAGCGTGATTGTGAGTCTAGTTGTTTATCGTAAGTCAATGGGTCCAGCCCTAAACTCCTACCTAGAATTTAGTAAATTTTTTCACCGCTTTCGAATTGTACCTTTCAGTGATATACTTTTATCGGTTGGGAACTATTTACTATGTAGGTACCCTGGGTATCTTTCCAATGGACTCTCGTAGTTAGCTAATACTAATTTACAGAGATCGGAATTTTCACGGCAAAATTTAAGACTGTCGCAATCAAGCTAGTGTTAGAATCATTTTTTTATCGATATCGAGTATTATTAATGATTAAAATCTACTCCTATCAGTATCACAAACCAAATAAAATTACATGTGCTGCTGCGACTGACGCGGACTTCGGAGAATAAATTGCATCTGTCTCTATATAATTTTATACAATTCTGCTGACCTAAAATTCTGTATTAAATATGTTTTTTTATTTAGTAGACCGTTTTTTTCTTCTATTGCACAACTATCGATATCGATAAAAAATTGGTTCTAACACTAGCTTGATGGCGACAGTCTCAGATTTTGCCGTGAAAATTCCGATGTCAGCTAATTTATTAATACCACTAATTTTCCTACTAATTTTCAGATCCTACTAATATCGAAGTAGACACCCTAGGAATGCTAGAAACTGTAGAGGAGTCTTTGAGAACGGATTTGATAGCTGAAGGTTTTTTTTTGTTTTTACTTTATGTTTTTTGTTTAAGGCCATGACAACAGAATTACCCTGTTTACGATGGCGAGCTAGTCTAGCACTCTCTCTTTCACTCTTACGCACTTTTGTGTGAAAATGAAATTGACAAAAGATCAGTGGGTTTATGTATTTTTTGAGTTGGCGATTTTTCGACCCCACCGACTTCGTGAGATTTGGTTTGACTCCTTCCCCCCTTCCAAATACGTGAGATTTTTAAAAACTGTATTTTATAATATAATTTGAACTTATTTAATTGCCTCTAGAGTCATAAAAAACAACCTTGTTTATTCGTATAAAACCGCGATAAATTTTACTGTGTAAGGTTTACCATATTTTAATATACTCAAGAGCAAAAATAAAGTGTCGCTTTTCATAGAACTTTGTATGAAAAGTGACCTGTTATTTTTGCTCGTCAGTGTAGTAGTCATGATTTACTTAATTTAAAACACATTTCCCACGCAATGTTTGTTTTTTCCGGAGAAAAAATTACGTCATCACGTGAGATAGTGTGAGATTCGATACATCCTCCGCTCCAAATTTTGCTTGTAATTTACGTGAAATAGGGGGGAGGTCGAGCCAAATCTCAAGACATCTCACCTTGGGGGAGAAGCGCTGACATCGCTGACCAATCACGTGCTTTCTAGGTTCTTTAGTACTAGCTCGCTAACTTAAATACGGTAGAACAGTGAAAGGAATAGAAATGCCACTTTTTTGGCATGTTAATTCTTCGCGGCCTTGCTTTTTGTTTTGTTTTTTATGTTTTTTGGCATAAATATGTTGAGGAAATATTGACGTAGTTTGCCTCTGAGTGTAAAAAGTAGGGGTGATGGTAGTTATAGATGTATACTGTGCTTGTTATAAAGACGTAATCTATAAAATCAAAATGTCTTAAAATCTATAATCGTTCATATTGGCCTGAAATAAGAACGCTCAAAATGTTTATTCTCAACTATGCAGTTTTTCAAAGCTGAACATTTTCGACATTTTGTACATATTTGATTTTGTGCATTTCTAATTTGTTAATCATCTATAAAAAAAATACCGGTAAAATACCGATATTTAGGTATCTAACGATATTTGTATACGTATGATACCGCTATCCACGTATAGAAAAATCCCGAAATTCACAATTATATAATTCATATTTAAGAATAATTGTGAATTTCGGGTTTTTTTCTATTTGAATCGTTTTATTGTAATGGAATAAAAAAAAATACAAGCAATACAATATCATAGAATAGATTTGAAGTTTCACGATGCGACGCTGCCATTCCGGGCTGCACTCCATTTGGCAACGTCGCGTCCCTGCCTATCAACTGACATACACATCACTACCAATATATCTGTAGTATCGGTACTAAGTACTGACAAAGTTGTCGATACCTAACGATGTTTAATACAATACACAGTGATGATTCTTTGTGCGGTATAGTTGTCGAAATTTACCACAATACCCACTGCAGTTAAAATTCTGACTCCATGGCCTTATGGTTCCAGAAGAGCTGATGAACGCCAACGAGACCTCGGAACAGGTCCTGGCGCTGGTGCCCCAAGAGCTGCACAAGTACCTGACCGTCCATCCGCGGAATAACAGCGGTGAGTACTGTAGAGTTAGGTAGCATAGGGCTTCGGGGTTTAGGCGCATAACGTCCTTTGTAATTTTCGCGAAATGTCCCTTTCCTAAATGCCCACTACGCAAAACGACCCTTCTGCAAAAGGGCCCGTTCGCAAAACGTCCCTTTCGCAAAATGTCCCGTTCGCAAAACGATCCTTATCCCATGAGAAGACTCCTACAGCCTTATTCATACAAAATCCTTAATTGAGGTTTGATCAGTTCATTAGTTAACAGACTGATTAAGCTTATTTGACAGTTGTTAAAAAGTATGATTCATAAACGCTTGCTATGAGTCTGTTAACTAATGAGCTGTTGATGAATGGATTAGACGCGTTATGTTGTCACCTTGACAAATTATAGACCATAAATGGCTTTTCAGTGAATTTAAAAAAAAAAATTGACAGCAGTGGCAGCGATTTAGCGGGAAACCAGCAAATTAACACGACAGACGAGGCAGTGTGGATCTGGTTTCCTTTACCTTTCTCGAAGGGGATACAAACTTAAAACAAAAAAAACTCAATTCTGAGCAGGTCGTACTGAGAGCAAAACGTCCTGTGTTGCATTTAGTCTGCTAGGCATAATGTCCGTTAGTGAGAAGGACCACAGGGAAGGAAGGCCGGGGAGCAAATCGTCCGCAATTAAAAATGCTCAGAGATCAAATCGTCCGCAATTAAAAATGTTCTTGAAGCAAATCGTCATCAACAAAAAATGACAAAAAAACAAAACGTCCTTAAGGCATAATACACTAAGTATTATTAACCGATTTCAAAAATTAAAAAAGGGAGTTCTCAGTTTCACTTGTATGTATGTTTGTCCGTGATTTTCTCAACTATATTAGATCTCGTTCAAACCAATTTTCGGTGGAAGTTTGCGTGGTAATGTACATCATATATTTTTTTTAGTTTTATCATTCTCTTATTTTAGAAGTTACAGGGGGGGGACACACATTTTACCACTTTGGAAATGTCTCTCGTGCAAACTATTTAGTTTAGAAAAAAAATATATTAAAAATCTCAATATAATTTTTGAAGACCTATCCATAGATAACCCACACGCATGGGTTTGATGAAAAAAAATTTTTTTTGAGTTTCAGTTCTAAGTAGGTATGGGGAACCCCCAAAATTTGTAAGTCGTTTTGTGTGTAATATGTACATAATACCTATGCTAAATATTATTCTAATAAAACGGTCAAGTGTGATAAGCGTTCGCTTTTCTAGATCCTCAGATGTCGTGTGTGTTTAGAAATCAATCGGCCCAATAACTAAAGATTTCGAAACGGCGGCCATTTTTTCCATTTTTAATAATGGATTCATTCTAAGTGAAAGTGACCAATCGGACCCTAAGATATCGATTTTGAAATCAATCTGCCCAAAAACTAAAGAATCAAAAATGGCGGCTACTTTTAAAAATTTTGACAACGGATTCATGCTTAGTGACCAGTCGGACCGTTCGATATCGAATTTGAAAGCAATAGGCCGAAAAACTAAAAATTTCAAAATGACAGCCACTTTTTAAATTTTTGACAACGGATTCATGCTTGAGGACCCTCTGATATAGATTTTGAAAGCAGTCGGTCGACAAACTAATTTATTCTGTACAATTTAATCGTATCAAAGTGTGTGATGTATTTAAAATTCTTTTTGTAAATATTTTTCCAGTAATTTAATAATTATTTTTACCTACGGTTTTCCCGTTAGAATCAATTTCAAAATATTTTTGAATTGAAACAAAAATACAAAAAATCCAGAAAATAAACCGAAACACAGAATTAAATGTGACTTATCTAATCTGATTGAGATTTAGTATAAGAAAAAATAGATACCTACTCAATTTTCTAATTTATTTGTATTTTTTATTAGTCCTAAACCATTACCCTTTTTTTTGTAGTCGAGTAAGTTAGCGTGATTTTTGACAACCCTATCGAAAATACAGCAAATGTATGAAACTAGCTTCAGATTGGTACCTGTCTTCGCCTACCATCGTTTTCTTTTAAATGTGACCTATTTTGGAATGGTTAAGGTTCATAATCGAAATACACGTTAAAAATGTATAAGATTGCTGTAGGCAATTTTAAATTTTGTCTATAATTGACGCCCCAGGCATATGTAGGCGAAGACAGGACATTTTGCCTATAGATACTTCGCCTACCACCTTTGGAGTCCAATTGTAGCCATTCCTTATCGAAATTTAGACCTTATGCTACGATAATCTATGGCCCTGTCTAGGGCTTAATTAGTTTTTTGATCTTAACAAGCAAAAATACGTGTAAATCTGAGAGGAATTTTCAAAAAAGTGTCAAAACCTAGGCGAAGATACGGAACTCTACGGGTACCTAATGAAAGCATATATAATTTTAAAATTATTGTTAATCAAACAGAATAAATAACTGGGGACGTTTTGCTCCAGTGGCCTTTGTTTAATATAGCGAAGAAAGCAAGAGGTATTACTTGAATCACATTTTATTATCACATATACAACAGAACCAAACCATTAACCAATAACAGATATTCAGACATTGACATGACTTAGGAGTACCTAACACAAAAAGCATGTGGCCAGTATAAAACTAGTATACAACCTCAACACGCCTCCTTAGTTTTATATGGCAACACTATCAACAATATTTAAAACATTTTAAGTAAGTACCGCAACATTAACTCAAGTTATATTTAACATTTGCCTGAATTTGAAGAATTTAATGTTTCCTAAAGATTTAGTGAGAATGTCTGCAATATTATCTTCCGAATCTACTTTAACAATATCTATAGTCCCATTCTTAACATTCTCATGAACGTAATGATAATGCACTTCAATATGCTTTGAGTTCTTTGTGAAATTACCATATTTAGCAATGGCTACAGCACCTGAATTATCTTCGTAAATGTTTACAGGAGCATCAAGAGTTACAAAAACATCATCTAGTATACTACGTAATAGGCTGATCTCAGTTACTGCTTCTGACAATGCTATGTATTCCGCAAACGTGGAAGATTTCGTCACACTCATTTGTTTTTTAGACTTCCAATAAATTGCATTACCAAATAAACGAATCACAAAACCTGTGGTAGACTTACGGTCTACTATATCTCCAGCCCAGTCGGCATCTACGTAACAATCCATTATATTAGCATTTATGTTCTGATAGTATGTGAGCTTAAGACTTTTCGTTAAGTATAAATACTTTAAAACACGTAATGCATATTTGAAATGAATTTCATTATAGCAATTCTGAAATCTGCTCAAATAATTAACGCAAAAGGCAATGTCTGGTCGAGTACCAGAACTAATATATAATAGAGCTCCAATCAAGTTCCTGTATTTTACGTCCTCATTTAATTCACATTTCTCAAGTTTCACGTTAATCTCCATAGGCGTTTTAAATAATTTAGAATTTTCAATTTTATACTTTTTTGCTAACGACTCTATGTATTTTTCCTGGCTTAAAGTCAAAACATTCGCTTTTGCATAATCATACTCAATATCAATACCTATGTAGTTCTTAACTTTTCCCATGTCCTTCATTCTAAAGTAGTTACTTAATTTGTTTTTAATTTTAGTAACCGTTTTTTCGTCTCTGCAAGCTATTAACAGATCATCGACATAGACTAAAATGTATATAGTTTGGCTGTCATCTGTTTTTACATAAAGACAATAATCATATTTACTCCTTCGAAAACCAATAGTTGTTACAAAATCATTAAAACATTCGTACCAAGCACGCGGGCTTTCTTTTAAACCATAAAGAGATTTATAGAGTTTATATACTTTGTCAGTACCATCTTGGTATCCAAGAGGTTGTTTTACATACACCTCTGATAAAACTTTACCATTCAAGAAAGCTGTCTCTACATCCATTTGATGTACATGTAGTTTAAATTGGCAACAATAAGATAAAAGTAATTTCAAAGTCTGCATCCTAGCAACAGGTGAATACGTATCTTCAACATTGGTCGTTTGTTGAAAACCTCTAACCACTAACCTGGCTTTATAAAGGTCAGTCGATTTCTTCTTGTACACCCATTTTACATCTAGTACCTCTTTATCCTGTGGCGCATTTACTAGGTTCCAAGTATCGTTCTTCACTAGGCTGTTCATCTCACGGTCCATAGCCTCCTTCCATTGTTCAGCCTCATCACACGTTGTCGCCTCCTGAAAAGTATCTGGAATCATCGCATCACAATAATTAACCGTTATACAGTAGTAGCCGAATTCATCATCAAACCTCTGTGGTGCTTTTATTTGTCTCTTAGACCTTCTGTTATCATTATTCATTATCTCTTCATTATCATTATTATTTGTATTTTCGGTTTCAATTACATCTAGAGTATCTTCCCATTTTTCTTCATCTACTTTATTTTCTTCTTCATTTTCATCAAAGGCAATAAGCTTAACATCTTCCTCAATTACATCCACGTGTCTTGCAACTATAATTCTATTATTCATCAATACTTTATATCCAACATCTGTGTATCCAAGTAAAATTCCCATTTCAGCTTTTTTGTCCCATTTTGATCTTCGTTTTTCTTCGGGTATTCTTACATAAACTTTACTACCATACATTCTTAAATATTTTGCAGTTGGCTTCTCATTAAAACATATTTCATACGGTGACTTTCTTTCTGGGGTATTAGACAATATACGGTTTTTTAAATAAGCGGCTGTCTTAACAGCTTCTGGCCAATAACGTCTATCAACCTTTGCTTCAGCTAACAAGCATCGTGCCATGTCCATTATCGATCTGTTATATCTTTCTGCAGTACCATTTAATTCATGAACATATACTGGGCAAGGTTTGATCATTATACCCTTTTCTCTCGCGAAGTTAAATATTCTGTTATTTATGTATTCCTTTCCGTTATCGCATCTTAGCTCTTTTATCATTTTTCCTGTAAGATTTTGCATTTGGTTGACGTATTCTACGAAACAACCATAAACTTCTTCCTTTGACCGAATACAATATACTCTTGCTATCTTACTATAATCATCTATGAATGTCAAAAAATATTTTTCTCCTTGGTATCCTGTAGTTCTATGTGGCCCATTAACATCCGTGTGTATAATCTCTAGTATATCTTTTGCCCTGGTCCGGTTATTGCAAAATGGCAAATTGTGCATTTTATTCTCGACGCAAATAGCACATTTCATATAATCTGTCTCTATGACTTTAGGTAATCCTTCCAATATTTGGTTTTTACACATCATGTCAATATAATTGAAGTTTATATGACCAAATGTTCGATGAAGTTTTTCTTTCAATGTCATATTACAACTTGCTGTATTTACGCCTATTTCTTTACAGACAAAACTGGTTACTTTGTACAGTCTCTCATCTTTCTTGGCAATCGCGATCAATTCTCTATTCATGTTATATATCTTTGTCAAATATCCTGTCGAAACTATTGTGTGATTATCTGTTATCTTCGAGTAGCTCAATAAGTTAGCTTTCATCTCTTTCACATAAAATACGTTGTCAATTATTACTTTATTTCTGTTCCTATAAACTGGAAAATAGGTTGTTATGCTTCCAACCTTCGTCGCTTTCAATACTCTTCCATCACCAACTCTTACTTTTATTGGTTCTTTCAATGTTACAAATTTATCGAAGTATTCGTCGGTATTTATTATGTGGTCTGTACATCCACTATCTAAGAGCCAATCTATTTGTCCTTTCTTAATAGGAGCATCTTCATTAATCGTCGAATTGTTCACAATGCATGTGTGAAAGCTCTTTTTATTATAATAATTTCCTCTTCCTCTATTTGGTCCAAAATTATAATGACCACGTCCACGACCACGACTTCGAGCGTAATGTCCGCCTCCGCGACCGCGGTGTCCATGCCAACAGTCTCTCTGTACGTGCCCAACTTTTCCGCAGGTAAAACATGTTTGTTTGTTCGCCGACTCTACATTAAATGCGTTCGAGGTACCTGGCACTTCTTCGTCTACGCTTTGAATTTTCTTCAATCTTATTTTACTTTTTAAATATTCTACGGTTCTCTCTTTCTCTGGCAAAACATCAATTAAATCTCCGATATAGCTGTAGTTTGCAGGCAACGCTTTTAGCATATAATTTAATTTTTCACTTTCCGATATCATGGCGCCGGCTTTTTTCAAATCGTTGACACATCTTTCAAAATCATCGAAGAAATTTGTAATATCAGAATATTTCGCTAGCTTTATATTTTCCAAATTATTTCTGCATACAATTTGTAACGCTGTAGATTGCTTTAAATACATTTCGTCGAATTTTAAAATAATTTTGTATGCCGACTCTATCTCGCTAATATATTCCAACTGTTGATTTGTAATCACGCTGTATATATAATTCGTAGCTTGAATATCCATCTCATCCCATTTAATGGCATCATCTTTCTCAGTTTTCAATCTAATAGCTACTTCCTTACATTTCTTAAATTGAAGAAATTTCAATAGTCGAATTTTCCAGTTGACATAATCGGTTCCGTCAAATATTGGTATTACGATATTATTACTCATATTTACAACTTACTTGTTTTCCGCTTCTTGTTTAAATATAACGATCTGCTACCATGTTTAATATAGCGAAGAAAGCAAGAGGTATTACTTGAATCACATTTTATTATCACATATACAACAGAACCAAACCATTAACCAATAACAGATATTCAGACATTGACATGACTTAGGAGTACCTAACACAAAAAGCATGTGGCCAGTATAAAACTAGTATACAACCTCAACAGCCTTTTAAATTGCGGACGTTTTGCTCCCGTGGTCATTTGAATTGCGGACGTTTGATCAATAGTATATTTTGATTTGTTGACACAGGGCCTTTTAAATTGCGGACGTTTTGCTCCCATGACCTAATACGTTACGGACTTTTATTCCACGAGGACGTTTTGCTTCGAGGACCTATCAATCCTAACCCAAAAAACTGTCTTGCGTATGGTTTCGCTCTTGCCAAAATCAGCTGTTCACATATGTGGCGGCCATTTTGTGAGTTAGCAGAGAGATAAAGGAGGGTCTACGGTCCACTAACTTTCGGAAGACTTAACAGACCCTTGAAGGACTGATTAGCGCTAATTGACGTTTATGAATCATGTTTTTTTGCATCGGTCCTATAGCGAGCTTATAGCGAGCCTCTAACTTTTTATGAATAAGGCTGCTAGTCTTTACTGAAAAAATCCAGACGGGACATTTTGCGAATGGGTCATTTCGCAGACGGGACGTTTTGCGAAAGGGGTGGGACCATTTGAGAAAGGGACGTTTTGCGAATGGGGTATTTTACATAAGGGACCATTTGCAGAGAAGACGTTTTGCGAATGAGACGTAATTTTGGTGGAGGGACGTTTTGCGAGTGAGACGTTATCTGCCCAAACCGTCTTCGCTGGCTGGCCCTTATTTCGCCAATTTGACAAATCGACAGCTACGCATAAGGTCGTAGCGCGTAAAACCATACAATGTATTAGTTGTTTCTCTTCCCGCGCAGACGGTAAAAACCTCAGGGAATCCTCGAAAATCGTCGGAATCGTGTTATAGGCGATGCGGCTAGCAACCCATCACTATTTTGATTTCCCTTTGCTCATACGCCCACAATCATGCTAAACGTGGCCTTTAGGTCTTGTTACTCTGTCTACCACTTAATGGATAAAGACGTGATTTATGTATAATAATAATAATAATAATAATGATTATGATGTATGTATGTATGTTTTCCGTCGCTTGCACTTTAGACCGTCCGCATAGATGACTCATTGGTGCGACCAAACCGCCGCGTATACGCAGTGACGTGTCGTAGGCGTCACGTTTTCACACCGTTTCTTCATACATTTTGTTGCGATTCCGTAACGTCACCGTTTTTTAAGCGGCGGTGTGGTCGCACCTTTAGCGGTCGGTCTGTAAATGCGACCACATCTCCGCTGGCTTGAGTTCTTCATGAAGACGAAAGACATGCCCGTTTTGAATTTTGAAATATTGAACACGTTTCTTTCATCCCTTATCTTTTATTGTTATTGTTATTATTTATCACCGCAGCAAACTCAACAGAACTACCAAAGAACATCACCGAAATACGTCGCTCCATCAAACGTTACAACGACGCGCAGACAATCTATAACGAAGATATATTCGGCCCCGTACAGAACGACACCATCATCATAGCTATACAGGTCAGTGATAACATCATCATAGCTATACAGGTCAGTGATAACATCATCATTGCTGTACTTACAGGTCAGTGATAACATCATAATCAAATTTCTAAATGACACTGAAAATTAGAACTCCGAAACATCCGAAAAGTAAAGCTATGGCCGGGAATCGAACCAGATGGCTTATTACGTAACTCGCTCGCGATCGCCATCTTCTTCATTTTGACAGTTGATGTATGAGCTGACAATTGGCATCGGAATCAGCTAGCTGTCACATTCATACAAGAACTGTCAAAATGAACACGATGGCGATTGCGAGCGAGTTAGACAATAACCCCCTTATTCATAAACGCGCTATAGGCCTCTGTTAACTTAGTAATCGTTTGTCCTTATCTGTCACTTTGACATTTACCTTTCACAGATAAGGACAAACGATTACTAACTTAGCAGAGGCCTATAGTGCGTTTATGAATAAGGGGGTAAGCCTACAGCCCCTACAGGATGCCGTTTAAAAAACATTAACGTTTTTGACATTCGCGGACCGATTTTGGAATGCAGCCACGCTATTTGGACTGTTGGAAGTCTTGGAAGGCTCGTCAGTGGCCACCTTTAGTTATCAGATATAGCAAATATCGCGATTTGTATTGAACCTAGTGTTTGACCGAAACATGTCTTATGCTGAAACCGAAACCGGAAACCGAAGGGTCGCTTTTGATTCGAAACTTTTGTAAATGTGATTGAATGAAATGTTTGTGGGATCCCTTCCAGATATACACCTACGCTAGATATAAGTTGTAAAGTAACTTGTGGTGCACACTTTTAAAAGAAAATAAGTAGCAAAGTTATCAAAAATAAAAGAATGAAATCGGAACTGCTAGTTTATTTTTACTCCAGATAGAACTTGGGCTTGGCCATCTTCCTCCTAGCCAGAAGGAGATGCTTTCCCGTCAGACCCTCGATAGAAAATGGCTTCGGGAATAGCCTGGTCTCACGTGGCTTCACTCTTACCTGAAATATCACTACATAGTATAAAACAAAGTCGCTTTCCGCTAAAGCCGCTTTCTGTCCCTATGTATGCATATCTTTAAAACTACGCAACGCAACGGATTTTGATGTGGCTTTTTTGAATAGATAGAGTGAATCAAGAGGAAGGTTTATATGTATACCCCCTTGCAAAAAAACGGGTACCCATGGTTTTTGAATTGTATGTGCATAAAAGCTTACTTTCTTAGCTTTAATGCCTAAAAATCTGAAAACCGTAGGTGCCCGATTTTTTGCAAGGGGTGTATAATTCTACGCAGATGAAGTCGCGGGCAGAAGATAGTAATAAATAAAATAACCTAACCTAAGGAAAAGCCGTGGTAGCCTAGTGGTTTGACCTGTGGCCTCTCAAGCAGAGGGTCGCGGGTTCGAATCCCTGGCTTCGCACCTCTGAGTTTTTCGGAATTTATGTGCGATATCTCATTTGAAATTTACCATGAGCTTTTCGGTGAAGGAAAACATCGTGAGGAAACCTGCACACAACTGCGAAGCAATTCAATGGTGTGTGTGAAGTTCCCAATCCGCACTGGACCCGCGTGGGAACTATAGCCTAAGCCCTCTCATTCTGAGAGGAGGCCTGTGCCCAGCAGTGGGACGTATATAGGCTGGAGAGAACCTAAGGATTTCGTTTTCAATAGGTACCAAGTACATGATTGTTTACTGGGGCCTTACCATGAGGTCTTACTTAATGCGATTCAATTCAGACTCAGTTCAGGTTTTAGCAGTCATTTTTGGTATGGATCTGACAGCGAGCGAACCTAAACTGAATCGCATTAAGACGTCATGGTAAGGCACCTGTACTTGTATTGTCATCTTACATAATAGTATAATAGTATACCAAATTTCAAGTCAATAGGACCGTCCCGTCCGTATGCATACACATACATACAGGTCACGCCTCTTTCCCATAAGGGTAGGCAGAGACTACTTTGTTCTACTTACTACGATTCTGATATACCTCTTTCGCTTCATCCACATTCATCAATCTCTTCATACATGCTCGTCGGTTTCGGGTACTCCTGACTTGCCCTTTTTTCAAAACGTCTCCTGTTTGGTCCAGGAACGTCCATCTAGGCCTCCCCCTCCCAACGCAACCATTCACACTCCCCGTATAGATCTGTTTAGTTTAGTAGACACTAAACAGACCGCCCGTACCGCCCCGTCCGTGTGACCAACAAAAATTATGAACTTCAATTTTATGGGACAAAATATAGTCTAACGCATTCGCTGCCAGCTGCCAAACCCGAGACATCTTCAGGTGCCTAAGACGCACATGTGCGTTCATCAGATAAGGGTTCTTCCTCAACATAAAGAACATCATCGTTCCTTGTGCTCTAGGCCCAGCTATAGTCTGGCAGCTAAACCACTGCAGCCAGATGACACTTCCAAATGTCATTTTACGAAATAATGATACCACATTTATTTCACTAGTGCTCGACTAAGGTCACGTAATGAATGATTTTTTCAAAATAAGCGCGATACTTTTGAGGCATTCAAGGTTCATATTAACATAGTAGATAAAATGTGCGATGACTTTGTAATACACGTAAATAGTGACAGCAGCAGTGAAACTGATTCGGAATAATTTAAGTTTTTAAGTAAAAGTACAAAGGTAGAAAAAAATATTAATGTGATAATTGTTGTTTAATTTATGGCAAAACGGGGAATGAGTTGAAAACTGGTAACTGATTTGACATGCTTCCGCACATTTCCAAATCGCGCTCTTACACTACTGACTAGAAAACATCCAAAAAAAACCTTATTGAACAAACCATTTTATTAAATACGCTTTGAACATTCTCATTTATGACGCTAATTAATTTCAGTACATCGTTCATTCTTTCATTCACTCACTAAGTCACATCACTATTTAATATTTGCCAAAAACTGACAACACTGAAAGTGTCATCTGGCTGCAGTGGTTTATCTGCCAGACTATAGTTCGGGGCCCCGCAGAGCTACGCCACCCTACTATACCACTGTCCTCTTACCTTCTTCATTGTCACCTTTTTCTTCTTAACAGGAGATTCTGGCCTTTCCATCCAAATGTACTGCTGATCATCAGGGATGCATCTTTCAAATTTAAATTTTCTCGGCGCCTGTGCATCGTTAAGAATATTAGGAATTATCACCATCTCTAGTGATCATACTGCGTCCTCCACTGCTGAACGCAAACGTGGAATGACAGTTTTTTCAATCCCTTTCTCATCCCGGTTTATAGCAAGGGGTGTACACTCCGCAGTTTAGGTACGATCAACTGGCGCTCCTGTCGGGCAGGATAATGGCAGTAGGTTGCCGCTCGCCTCGCACTCTAGTGTTACCTAGTTACCTAGCAACGAACAATGACTACTACAACCCTACTAAGTTCGCGGTGACGTCAACGGCCATGATTGAAACGGTTAAACTAAAAGAGGCGCTCTCGCGTAGAAATACGGTTTATTTTTGCATGAATGCTTTGCGGGAAATGTTATGGGCTGTAGGCTATTATCGCTGTAGGTAAATTTATCAGGAGCGAGCTAGATTGTGCTTTGTGTGTACGCGGCTAGAGTTTTTATTTATTTAATCGACTCCAGAGAGAGAGCCTTCTGTACGTTAGTACTATTACTTATTGTGTTTATAGTATCCGCAAAACCAAATGGCGAGACAGGCCATTAGGGTCCCCGCACACGGGCCACTGGCCGCAGCCACAAACGCCGCCACGAGAAGCTACCGTGTGGCAGCCACCGGCGTCAACCGTGTGCGTGTCCATATCCATATAAAATGTATGAAAACTACAGAAAATATGCCGGCGTTTTTTTGTGGCCCGTGTGCGGCGACCCTTAATCACCGGAATCATGCTATCTCTTTCGCACCTGCACTGCCTTATGGAGCGGGCCGTGCAACAATGCAGTTAGCGTTAGGCATAATCATCATGATCATAAGTTATCGATATGTTACTAAAACCCTACGGTAACTGAAGTTTATGCCTCGCCACTTGATTTTGCGGATACTATACCTATAGTAATACTCAGTGTCGCTTTGACTATGCTTACCTATTATATCGCTCTTTGCGTTGTCGATCTATATGTATAAGAGATTGTAATAATTATATTCACCAAGTACTCTCGACAAATCTCCACCCTAGGCGGCTTGTAGCGTGGCACCCGTTCCTTCTCGTGACTTCTTCCGACCCTCGCGTATTTCACTTTAGGGAACTCCGGTTCGTGATACCTTTAAGAGTTGATAGAAAAATGGGTGTTCAGTCAAACTAAAGTAGGCCACTGACGACCATCCAAACGAATACCGCTACAATGTATTCATCCAATTATTTAGTACACTGACGATCGATCCATTTCATACGTCCATAGGTGCTGTCGTTTTTACGATGAACTCGTCGCGTCGTTACTTGGTGGCAGCGCCATGCAGACTGATTAAAAATGGACGTAGTTATGCACATTCACGGAGCGTTTGGAGTGCGTCCAGATGGCGTGGAGCACGTTTGGTATTCGTTTCTAGCATTGACGGTCACTCCAAAGTCGCCACGCCGATACGTCCAAATGGAGTGGCGTGCTGGATTTCAATCCAAATGGAAATCGACGATCAGGATGCCGTTTAAAACATTAACGTTTATGACATTCACGGACCGATTTTGGAATGTAGCCACGCTATTTGGATTGCTGGAAGGCTCGTCAGTGGCCACCTTAATCCAACCACCAGGAGTATACCGAACTAATTTTAGTACAGTGTGTAGATACCAAAAAGTTTATTGGAAGTGCACCAGAATCAAGATGAATCAGATGTCGTGCAAAATCGTTTCCCATCGTATTGTCACGGAAATATTCGTATTTTTATGTCGGAATCATTCGGATGTAAATCGTGTGTTCTCGATGGGAAAGGATTATTTACTACGTCTGTACTGTTATTTTAGTTACTATATTCTTAATTGAGGAAACAAAATGCATTTTTGTTCGTTTGCGGTTATCGTTTTTAAATGAGGAAAAATAATGGGTTATCAAAATATGACACATGTACCGTGTACATGTGTCATATTTTGTTGATCAGAAATTGTTTTTTTTTTTACCAAACCAAGTCCCAATGGTCCATGGCCGACGGTTCAGGCATGAGGATCTTCATCCACCGTAGAACGTCACACCTGTAAAAAAAAAAAGCTTACTTCCAGGACGCCAGGCCTTTGCGCTTTTACACTCTTTTTTTTCAAAGAGCTTCATTGGCAAGAAGAATGCGCCGCAAGAAACTTAATAAACGTAATTTTCTCTAAACAAATCCCTACAAATAATATAAATGCGAAAGTTATTTTGTCTGTTACGCTTTCGCCGAAACCACTGAACCGAGTTTAATGAAATTTGGTACCGAGATAGTATCATTCCTGTCCTGTGGAAGGACGTAGTTAGAATAGTTTTTATCTCGAAAAATCGCACCTTTCCCGCGGGATTGCGATAACTGAATTCTGCGCAGACTCAGTCGCGAACAACCACTAGCTAACTATAAATTAATACATTCTGATAAAAACACTGATACCTCATACCAGTAAAACTAACTAAATATGAAAAAGCGATGGGTAGCACTCCGGGAGTGCCGGCAGAAGTGAAAACAGCTGCTTAGATTAGATTTTAATGTTGTAATCCATGACGCTTAAGACGTGTACCGTACTGGCCGCTTACAATAAAAAAACGTACGTATTATCTATAATGACAGACCTCCAACAATGTGCTGATACCCTAGTACTTTTGCTCCACGACTCAACAAAAAAATACTTCAAAAATCGAACTCGATTCATTCGTAATTCAAAATAAGCTCTTAGAGGATCCTTATATCCTGGTACTTAAACTCTCCCTCCGTCTTACGCCTGACGCAAGTTTAAGAGGCTGACAACACCTAATTTAGTTGAAATTGATGTTCTTTAAGCACTTTTTTAAGAAAAACTACACACAAAAAAAAAATACAAAAAAAATATATTGATAATTTTCGTCATATTTCAAACACGATAGACGGACTCGATACATAATTGAGCAAAATCGGCTCGATAGAAAATAATTGCAAAGATTGGTCTTATAATCATCATTACACGGTTCTATGTCTATATTGTTTCGACGTATAGGTCTGCAATTAAAAACATGAAGCCAACATATTCATACCTACACGGCTAACGAGTCATATGTCACAAATAATCCATACTTTTTTTTATTTCTTCTTATTTGTGTCTTATTTGCAAGATTTTAGACGCGCGCCAAGCTGCCGGAATAGTTTCTTCTTTTTCACTCACAGGCACGCGAACCGTATGTGCGAAGAGTGGCGCTGCTCAAGGTCATTTGCTGTTGACAGCGCCTTAACATTTTTTACTCATCCCAAAAAGTGTTCAACGCCGTTAAAGAAGTTTTCACTTCAAAAAGGATTTGATCAATAAAAATGAATCGGTTAAGGCGCTGTCAACGGCAAATGACCTTGAGCAGCGCCACTCTTCACACATACGGTTCGCGTGCCTGTGAGTGAAAGAGAAGAAACTATTCCGGCAGCTTGGTGCGAGTCTAAAATCTTGCAAATAAGAGACAAATAAGAAGAAATAAAAAAAAGTATGGATTATTTGTGAAATATGACTCGTTAGCTGTGTAGGTATGAATATGTTGACTTCATGTTTTTAATTGCAGACCCATACGTCGAAAAAATAAAGACATAGAACCGTTTGATGATGATTTTAAGACCAATCTTTGCAATTATTTTCTATCGAGCCGATTTTGTTCAATTATGTATCGAGTCCGTCTAGCGTGTTTGAAATATGATGAAAATTAACACATTTTTTTTTGTATATTTTTTTGTGTGTAGTTTTTCTTAAAAAAGTGCTTAAATAACATCAATTTCAACAAAATTAGGTGTTGTCAGCCTCTTAAGGAAATCATAGCATTTCGGTGGTTATGGTAGTGGTACCTGCTCCAGTTAACGTGGATGCCCCAACTGGGCCCAGTCCGGGACTTGAACCAAGTACAGTGCGTGAGAGGCTTGCGAGGTGGAAGCCCGACACTGCGACTGAACTTGATGAAGTCGGTGGAGAAGAGCTCGCGCACTTTTGAGGATATCAACTGAAATTGTATTTCACATCAAGCTCATTATTTCACCGGGACGTTACTACATTAAGGCGTTCAAAATGTCGTTGTCTTTTTCTTTACGTGTGAGGAGTAAAGAAAATCACACACTTTTGCAAATTTTCTGTGTTTTTGCTGTTATTCGTGATGAGAAAGTCTGATTTACAAATGCTACGTTGTGTATAAAGTACATGTGATTCTTTATTTATTAACATGGAGCAGTAGGGAATGCGAGCCAAAAAACACCATTCGGTTGAACTTTATTTAAATACGGATATTTTGCTAATATCTAAACGATCTACGTTGCAAATGTATAAGAGTTGATAATTCATATATGCTTTTTTCAAGTTTTTTGGCTCAGCCGTTTGAGAGGAATAAGCTTTAGAAAGTAGGTAATTTACAGCATTTGATTTGAAGGCACTAAGTTCGAATTTTAAACGGAGTAGCCCCTCCAGACAGACTGTTGCGTGAGCGTGCGTTGGTTGGTGGAAATGTTAACAAACGCAGCTAGACCAACGGACCCACGTGGGCGACGTGTTTAGCGTGTGCGTGCATTGGTAGTGGAAATGCTGACACACGCAGCTAGACCAACGGACCCACGTGGGTGATTAGCGTGTGCATGCATTGGTAGTGGAAATGTTGACACACGCAGCTACGAACCCACATGGTTGACATGTTTAGCGTGTGCTTGCATTGGTAGTAGAAATGTTGACAGACGCAGCTAGACCAACGGACCCACGTGGGCGACGTGTTTAGCGTATGCGTGTATAGGTAGTGGAAATGCTGACACACGCAGATAGACCAACGGACCCACGTGGGTGACGTGTTTAGCGTGTTGCGTGCATTGGTAGTAGAAATGTTGACAGACGCAGCTAGACCAACGGACCCACGTGGGCGACGTGTTTAGCGTGTGCGTGCATTGGTAGTAGAAATGTTGACAGACGCAGCTAGACCAACGGACCCACGTGGGCGACGTGTTTAGCGTGTGCGTGCATTGGTAGTGGAAATGCTGACACACGCAGCTAGACCAACGGACCCACGTGGGCGACGTGTTTAGCGTGTGCGTGCATTGGTAGTAGAAATGTTGACAGACGCAGCTAGACCAACGGACGCTACGGACCCACATGAGTGACATGTTTAGCGTGTGCGTGCATTGGTAGTAGAAATGTTGACAGACGCAGCTAGACCAACGGACCCACGTGGGTGACGTGTAAATACATACTTGTATATGCTCGAAGTTCTTGATGCCAATCGCTGAAACTCGCGAGGGGTCTTCAAGCGTGATCAACCTGCGTCCGTTGACATAGTTTTCTATTATACAGGGCTGTAAAAAAATTGGAACCAATGTAATTGCGCCATAAATTTTAGGATTTCGGACCCAAAGGGTAAAAGAAGGCCCTACTACTAAGGCTCCACTCTGCCTGTCTGTCGCCAGGCTGTGTCTCATAAACCGCTGAATTTTTCACACATGATGTACCTATTTCTATTGCCGCTGTAACAACAAATACTAAAAACAGAATGAAATAAATATTCAAGTGGGGCTCCCATACAAGTTAAAATTTGTCTGTGTAGGTAACCAATATAAAATGACCTCACATTTTGCTTAGGAGCACGCATATTCAGCGTAAGAGACAGAACGAAGTTGCGGGCAGCAGCTGGTATACTATAGAGTCCTCGCCCGCGCGAGTACAAGGACGCGGGGTAGGACGACAAAGGGGACCGAGAGAGGTGCGGGCGGGTAGAGCGCCTGCCGCCTGCGCTTCACTCGGCCCCCGCGCCCCTGCACCGCGTGGGCAAGGGCGCTTTAGGCTTAAAACCACAAAATTTCATAATACCTTATTCACAAATTTTCAAATTACCATGGGTTCATAATACCCAAAAATACCTGAAAAGTCAAAATGTCTTGTAAAAATTTGATATTTTAGGTATTTTTAGGTATTATGAGCCCATGGTAATTTGAAAATTAGGGGTATTAGTGAATAAGGTATTATGAAATTTTGTGGTTTTAAGCCTAAAGCGCAAGGACAAGGGCACCCGCTCGACCCAACCCGCTCGGTATTCTTTGTATGAAACTCCATACTGCAACGCACACTTATCTGCTTCGGAACGACAACGCCTCTCGGCATAAGCTAGCAGCGCGTGGGCAACTCGCCGTCACCGCGCTTACGTCTCGCCGCCGCGGGGACGGCGCGCGGACCTCGGGTGGTTCCCACGCCCTGCCGCTTGCCTCTCTGACATCGCCTACTGTCGACGTTGACAGCTAGCCGCCAACCAGTCGCCGGCTCGCGGAGAGCGCTGTAGCCGCGCGGACGCCTCGAAGGCACCGAGTCGAGGTTAGAGCTTGCGTATGGTTGACGGTTGACGGCGAGCCGACGAGGCGAGGCGCTGCCGTTCCGGTGCCGAGCGGTTGTCTGAGATAACCTTAAAGCGGTCGGTCTATATATCTATGAAGACCTGGTATTGCGGCAGGCCAACATTGTTGCTTATCCACTCAGCAACTTGTTCCTCGGTCCATTGAAATTCTTCTGGAAACTTCTGGCGATCCACCACCTCCGCTGCGTATTCGTACAGCGTACGCGGTGATTTCAGGCAAGGTATGAGTTTTCTGCAAGAATAGGTAGGTACATGAAGGGATATTACGGAAAGCTAATTATTATTATATGTATTAGCCTAGGTATATTTGTGTCCCACTGATGGGCAAAGGCCTCCCCTCTCGACCTCCACATCTCCCTATCCAGCGCTATGTCCGCCTTGGCCTGCCTTGGAAAGCTAATTATAATTATTATTAGGTATTATGAGTCTATTGTGTCCCACTGCTGAGCAAAGGCCTCTCCCCAAGTCTTCCACTACTCCCGGTCTGCTGTAGTAAGTGTCCAGTCTTTCAAGAAGGCGTCTAACTCGTCCCACCATCGCCGTCTAGGTCTACCGGGCCGCCGCTCGAAAGCTAATAAAGGGAATAAAACAATTTGTTTCCAGGCACTATACACTATTGTATATACTAACTTGTTTTTCACATAAGGGTCATCTATGTCCGGTGGTATGAATATGACCTGTGAACAACAATAATCATCATAATCATAAAGAGTTATACATACATACATTGTAGGTGATATAGTAGGTTGTTATAGTGGTACCTATAGGTGAAAAACTTAGGTAAATGACCTGGCCAATATTTCACCAAAACGACAATTGTCGGCCACATGTGACAATTCGAAATGTAAGGCGTAGTCAGTGGTCACCAACTGGTAGATTCTGGTCGAGTTGTCACCGACAATTGTCATATAGGTGAAATTGTCGCCAGTTGGCTTCATATTGACTACCTACGCCTTACATTTCCATGTTGACTACGCCCATCTATATACGCCTTAGCCTTACATTGTCATAGTGTTGTATGTAGTAGTGTACAGAACTGATATGGGTCTTACTTAAGTCATTTTTCTAATTTGGATCGTCAATTTGTCTATTCGCACAAATTACTCACACATACAACAGGTCATTTACACGTGCCGGCACGTAAGTCTAGCGCTGACGTTTCACGTGGAGGGGATCTGCGCATGTGTTCTC
The DNA here is from genome assembly GCA_963854515.1 of Pandemis heparana. Lineage (NCBI taxonomy): Eukaryota > Metazoa > Arthropoda > Insecta > Lepidoptera > Tortricidae > Pandemis > Pandemis heparana. The sequence goes on from OY978033.1 coordinate 4,856,575, forward strand.
CCTACGGATACCTCATTTCATACTTCTGCGCGTACATAAGTTTTTCGCCTATACTAGGGCCTGTCTCACCATTCCTTAACTGTCAGTTATCTATGATACCGTCTCTATTTATTACTACGAAACAGACAGAGACGTCATCACAGATAACGAGTGGTGAGACTGGCCCTTAGTGAAGTACCGGGCGGGGTGGCACCACTTCGGACGGCTTGCGGCGTGGTATCACGATCTTCTCCGCCTTCCGCCTCCGTTTCGGTTTGATTTCGGACTTCTTTTTCTACAAACAAGATTTCATTTATATACGACCTTTGTGATGCTAAGACGCTGCGCATCCGCAAGTGCAGTGGGGGGGTCGCCAGGGTAGGAAGCGGTAGGCACCACAATTTGTATGCGCTTGCTATTCTGGCGGCAACCTTGGGAACCTATCATTATCAGACGTCCACTGTTGAACAAAGGCCTCCCCCTTAGAACGCCACAATGAACGACAACTCGCCACCGGTTCCCGCAACTCTCACGGTGTCGGTCCACCTAGTGGGAGGCCTACACTGCGTCTTCCGGTTCGTGGTCGCCGCTCGAGAACTTTTCTTCCCCTACGGTTGTCTGTTCTACGAGCGATGTGGCCTGCCCATTGCCACTTCAACGTACTCTTCCAGCTATATCAGTGACTCTAGTTCTTCGGCGACTCTCCGTATTCCGGATTCTGTCGCGCAAAGAAACTCCGAGCCTAGCTCTCTCCATAGCTCGTTGAACGACTGAGAATCTCCAAAAAGTCAGCTGTCAAGGACCGTGTGTCAGAGCCATAAATCATCACTGGCAATGGCACTGATTATAGACTCTTGTCTTCTGGCACTGGGAACCTATGCTTTGAGCTAATGTTGCGTCAAAGGACAAACTTTAGACCGACTGCTTAACTGAGTCCTCGCTCGAGTAGGGTAGGACGACAAAGGGAACCGAGAGCGGTGCGGGCGGGTAGTGCGCCTGCCGCCCGCACTTCTCTCGGCCCCCGCAGTCGTCTACCCCGCGCCCCTGTGCCGCGCGAGCGAGGACTCAATTAGCGGTTGGTCTAACAACTTCACGAATATAATATTAGGGATTACTTAATTTAAATATAGCCAACCTCTACCGGCTGCTCTTCGTCTTCTAGCATTATGTTGTTACAAAAACTAATGTAAAATTAACTAAAACACATCTTATCGCGCTTTGTTTTGCTTTCAAAGTTTGTTGACGTGTGACAGATTGAGTTTTTTTTTCTGTCGGCCTTGGCTGATTGAATTCAGCCATTACGTGAAAAAAAAATACCTCTTTTAAATAATTTTGTTATGTTATGAGTGTAATTAAGCCGTGGTAGCCTAGTGGTTTGACCTGTGGCCTCTCAAGCAGAGCGTCGCGGGTTCAAATCACGGGCTCGCACCTCTGAGTTTTTCTGAATTTATGTGCGAAAATTACATTTGTAATTTGCCATGAGCTTTTCGGTGAAGGAAAACATCGTGAGGAAACCTGCACACATCTGCGAAGAAATTCAATGGTGTGTGTTAAGTTCCCAATCCGCACTGGGCGCGCGTGGGAACTATAGCCCAAACCCTCCAATACACGGAGGAGGCCTATGCCATGAGGCACGCCGAATTACGCGATAATTTAATAAATAAACGACAATAACAACGACAACAACAACATGTACTTACTGAAATTATAGCGAATTCGGAATAAAAAGGCTTATAAATAAATAAAAATGAGTGTAATTTGATGACGAAATTGTTTCTTGGAACATTGTTTACTATTTTAGTATTTTATGATATACCGAGGTAGGCAAAGAATTCTTCTCAGCTATCCGGATAGTAAAAGGGCGAACGAAAACTAGCATAAACAGTGTGTCTTGTAAATAGTACGACAAACTTATGGGGTAGATAGGTGGGCAGGTTATTGTTATTTTCAATACGTCTCAGTATAGTTCTGGAATATTTAATAATAGCTTTATATGATACGTACTTATGGCAACTTTCCTTTTTCCAGGTCCACACGCGTCTGACGTACCTCCGTCATCTCATAGTGTCCCTGGCACAAGCTAGGGACATAGAAAGGACACTGCTCGTGTTCTCTCATGACTACTATGATGAGGAGATTAATAGTCTCGTGAGGACTATTGACTTTACCAAGGTTAGTAAATTATAATTCTAATTAGTTATTTAGTTATCCACTAATATTGTAAATGCGAGAATTTGTTTGATTAGTACCAATAAAGTATTTGTAGAATTAGGGCGCTGTCAACAGCAAATAACCTTGAGCAGCGCCACTCTTCACACATACGGTTCGCGTGCCTGTGAGTGAAAGAGAAGAAACTATTTCGGCAGCTTGGCGCGCGTCTAAAATCTTGCAAATAAGACACAAATAATATGAAATAAAAAAGGTATGGATTATTTGTGAAATATGACTCGTTAGCCGTTTAGGTATGAATATGTTGACTTCGTGTTTTTAATCGCAGACCCATACGTCGAAAAAATAAAAACATAGAACCGTTTAATGATGATTTTAAGACCAATCTTTGCAATTATTTTCTATCGAGCCGATTTTGTACAACTATGTATCGAGTCCGTCCAGCGTGTTTGAAATATGATGAAAATTAGCATAATTATTTTTTGTATTTTTTTTGTGTGTAGTTTTTCTTAAAAAAGTGCTTTAATAACATCAATTTCAACAAAATCTTAAGAGCCTCTTAAGAAAGAGTTCGACTCGCGCATCGAGGGTTCCGTACAAATTCGCCAAGTTAATATAATCCAGTGTTAGCAGAGCCCTGTTCCTAAGCAAAGTGTATGCAGTGTGAGATCATTTTATATTGGTTGCTTGTATAGACAGACAAAAGTATTCTGTTTTTCTGTTATAATCAAGGGAATGGGCATAGGAATCGTGTTATAGGCGATGCTAGCAACCCATCACTATTTTGATTCCCTTTTCCACCTCTACGCCCACAATCGTGCTAAACGTGGCCTTTATGCCTCGTTATCTTAGACTCTGTCTACCCCGTGAAGGATACAGACTTGATTTAAGTGTGTCTTATTTTAATTTGTCTTTTGTTCCAGGTGATGCAAATCTTCTACCCCTATTCGATACAGACGCATCCGAACGAGTTCCCAGGGGTGGATCCGAACGACTGTCCCCGGGATGCAAAGTTTGAACAGTAAGTATATCGACCGCTTATGAGTCCCCGCCCGCGCGGTGCAGGGGCGCGGGGTGGGACGACAGAGGGCCGAGGGAGCGGGCGGCAGGCGCAATACATATGTATATGTATATGTTGTGTTATATATTTTATTTATTATGTATTTATTATGTATTAGTTTATCGTATTTATCTGTTATATATTATATCTTACATTAAGTATTTAAAATTTAGGCATTTAGGATTATTTTAGGTTTTGATCAGTTCTTTTACTTTTTCTGTGTGTCTACTCTTGCTTAATACCTATGTTCTGTCAATCGTTCAAAGGTTAACTGGAAGAGATCCCTTTTAGGGATAAGTTCGCCTTTGTGCATTTGTGTTTTCCTGTATTCATCTTTTTCATGTGTTTTATGTACAATAAAGAGTTTTACATACATACATACATACAATACCCGCCCGCACGAGAGAGCTCCCCTTTGTCGTCCCACCCCCCGCCCCTGACCCCGCGGGCGGGGACTCAGTTAAGGCGCTGTCAACCGCCAATGACCTTGAGCAGCGCCACTCTTTACACATACGTTCCACGTGCCTGTTAGTAAGTAAGTAATGCTTTATTGTACAAATATAAAGAAACAGATACAATTCACAAAATAATATAAATAACAAAGAAAGAAAAGAAAGAGTGAAAGAGAAGATGCATATAAGACACAAACAATAAAAAAAGTATGGATTATTTGTGAAATATGACTCGTTAGCGGTTTAGGTATGAATATGTTGATTTCTTGTTTTTAATTGCAGACCCATACGTCGAAAAAATAAAGACATAGAACCGTTTAATGATGATTTTAAGACCAATCTTTGCAATTATTTTTTATCGATCCGATTTTGTTCAATTATGTATCGAGTCCGTCCACGGTCTTTAAAATATGATGAATATTAAGATATATTTTTTTGATTTGTTCTAGACAAATAGTTCTTCTTAAAAAAGTGCTTAAATAACATCAATTTCAAAAAAATTAGGTGTTGTCAGCCTCATGTATGCCTTAATGTGTGGGGTTTTTAAATTGAATGTTATTGATAGTGTGTTTGTATTTGTATGATTGCAGAGCTATAAAACTGAAATGCAACAACGCTCTACACCCGGATTCGCACGGCCACTACAGGGAGGCAAAGTACACTCAGACCAAACACCACTGGTGGTGGAAAGCTAACAGGATCTTTAACCAATTGCAATGTACATCCACACACACAGGTATATATACCCCGTTATTCATAAAAGCTCTATAGGCTTCTGCTAACTTAGCAATCGTTTATCCTTATCTGTGAAAATATCATTCTTATAATCGTCAACTATGTCTGGATGAAATATATGCCCGTATGAAATTTACGCACTGGCCCCCTTATTCATAAAGGCTCTGTAGGCTTCTACAGGGTGTATCAGATAGCCCCTAACAATAATCAACTGGGGTATATTACCATAGCTATAGCAGATAAAAAAAATATTGAAAAAAAAATGGAGTATTTTTTTTTTATGTTTTCTATAGGAATGATTACAGTTAATACTACCATTCCTATAGAAAATAAAAAAAAAATTACTCATATTTTTTTAAAATATTTTTTTAGATTGCGCAAGATTTTTGCAGTTTTATTTTATATATTCTTAGGGAAATTCTAAAAACAATGAAATTGAACACCTTTAGGTTTTCAAAAAACATTACATGAAAATTTCAAAATATTAATAAAAATCCGAAAAATCCGGATAATCCGGATGTATACAAGTTGATAATTTGTAAATCCGGATTTGAGAAAAAAACCGGATTTTGCAATCCCTATGAGCGAGTGTGTATGTTTGTTCCTTCTTCACGCTGAAACGGATGCACGGATTTGGATTAAATTTGGAACGGAGATAGCTAGTACCCTAGATTGAAACATAGGCAATTTTTTATCCCGGGAAATTGCAGTTCACGCGGGAAAGCGATACACAACACATGTTCAAGGTCGTAGCTGCCTAGAGTCGCAACGTAAACAATTGACAACATTTCATTTTTATAACACCTGAAAATGTATATATGGTTCGAAAGCATTTTGCCTCCTGATCACTGCAATATGTTTATATAATTTTAATATCGCTTATTATAAAAAATAAAAAAAAATTAATAATATGTCCTAATTTTACCAAAACTACCACAGGATAGGTGAAACGCCTTTGCTTTTTTCACGAGAAAAAATAAGCGATCATAATTTTGTATTTTTGACAACTTCAAAGTACAAGGGGGGCAACTCTGAAATTCTGTTTTCGAAGTTCGTTGCATACCTTCTCTCACTCTCAAAATAATGACTATTAGTATGAGCGGAACAGCACGAAGCGAACCTCGAAAATCGAATATTGGAGAATAGGGCCTGACATTGACAATTTGAAATTGACGTCAGTTTTTTTTCTATAGAGAAAAGACAAAAGGATAAGTGTCTATTCTGCGATAGTATCGGAGTTACGCCCTTATAGAATAAGCAAAAATTAATAAATTAATTATAATTTAAATACAAACCCTAGCGAAAAAATTTAACTGTCAGCATGTTCGTCTTTTCAAACAAAATATAGAGAACCATTAAAATTATAGGCTCAGAAATATGAAATGTTGTCAATTATTGCAGAATATAATTACTATCAACATCAGTTCTTAAGTTTAATTCTACGTGGACGAAGTCGCGAGCATAAGCTAGTAAATAAATTAATTAAATTAACACAAATATGTGAAACACATATAACCCTCATTTTGGACCGCATTCGGGTAAAAACGGCCCCCACTCATCATAACGCCTTACCTTACCTTCCAGGCATGGTGGTCTTCCTCGAAGAAGACCACTACGTCGCCGAAGACTTTCTCCACGTCCTGAACCTCATGAGATCAACAGCTGACAAAAGCTGTCCGCAGTGCGAGATATTGTGTCTCGGGACTTATCTCAAGACTTATCAGTACCATGCCACCGGTGATAAGGTAAGTACAGAGTGGTTATTTGTTTTATAATAGTTATACAGGGTGGCCAAAGTAGTACGACAAACTTAAGGAGACAGGTGGGCAGTAGGCTTATTGTCTAACTCGCTCGCAATCGCCATCGTGTTCATTTTGATAGTTCATGTATGGGCTGACAATTGGCATCGGAATCAGCTAGCTGTCACATTCATACAAGAACTGTCAAAATGAACACGATGGCGAGTGCGAGCGAGTTAGACAATAAGCTTACAGGTCATCTATCAAATATAGACAACCGGCCAAGTGCGAATCGGCTTTGCACTCCGGATTATAAAATCCAGTGTTAGCAGAGCACTGGCTTCTGAGCAAAATATAGGCATTGTGAGATTATTTTATATTGGTTGCTAATATAGACAGACAGACATAAAAATATTCTGTTGTTAGTATTTGTTGTAGCGGCCACAGAAATACATCATCTGTGAAAAAATCAACTTTCCAGCTATCACGGTTCATGAGATACAGGCCATTAGACAGAGAGACAAACGGACAGTGAAGTCTTCGTAATAGCGTCCCGTTTTTACCCTCTGATTACGGAACCCTAAAAGTGTCCTTAGAAAAAGCATTACCATTGGCAAGCATTGGCATTATTCTTTGGTGTTGCGGGTATCCAGGGGCAGTGGTGACCACTTACTATCAGGTGACCCACTTGCACGTTTACCTTCCTTTTGGTATAAATTACCGTTTTCCAGATATTTCGAGACTTTTTTTTGTATTTATTTGGCTATGGACAAGCTTTGGTCACTTTCAATGAACGACCTTGAATTGCCATGAGCTTTTCGGTGAAGGAAAAACATCGTGAGGAAACCTTACCATCAGGTGACCCACTTGCTCGTTTGCCTTCCTACTCACATAAAAAAAAAAAAAAAAACCTGCACACATTTGCAAAGAAATTCAATGGTGTGTGTTAAGTTCCCAATCCGCACTGGGCGCGCGTGGGAACTATAGCCCAAACCCTCCAATACACGGAGGAGGCCTATGCCATGAGGCACGCCGAATTACGCGACAATTAAAAAAAAAAAAACTGCCTGCAACAACAACAACAACATGTACTTACTGAAATTGTTAGCGAATTCGGAGTAAAAAGGCATAAATAAATAAAATAAATAATGAACGACCTTTGACATATTTACTAAGGTTCCTCTTCCCACCTATACGCCCACAATCATGCTAAACGTGGCCTTTAGGTCTTGTTACCTTAGGCTCTTTCTACCCCGTATGGGATAAAGACGTGATCTAAGGTAAGGTAATTTTTCTATACTTGGTAAATGACCTACCTATCTCACTATTAAATTTGTCGTAACAGTTACGGGACAACCTGTATAACATTATGTTCAATGAAATTTTTAGAAATTTTCAAACAAAAAATACACGGTTTTTTTTACAAACGTGAACTTGAAAGTACTCTAATAATTATGCTTTTGTTGTGTTGATTTCGACAGCTTTAACACAGGCTTTTTACAGCACACCAGAGCTTTTGATGTTTCTGTCGAGTTGCACAATAATAACAATTGAGTGATCAATCAATTGATCAATCAGTCACGATTAATCAATTGATTGACTAATCAATTTTGATTGGCAAATGATTACCCCCTCTTTTACAAAAGCTTGTTTAACTTAAGTTTATTGACCGGTCGCTTGTCTTTAAGTCACAGACAAACAGAACATAAATTTTGCTTAAATTTTTTTTTTATGAATAAGGGGTGTTAATCGGTGGTCAATTTTGTTCGATATGTCAATCACGAGCTCAGATCAATAAATATAAATTGATTAAATCTAATCTAACTGCTTATTAGAAAGTATTAGCAGTCAAAACTGACAGAATGTCGTGTTGGTTAATACGGTTTGACGTCGTCAAGATTCCGTCTATTTTTATTTATTAATCTGAGACCACGTGTCAATTGATTGATCTGTCAATACCAATTGACTGATCAATCAATATGCAATTTAATGATTGAATAATTGATGAATGATGACTAAAACACAAGCTTGCTATACGAGCAAGTGTAGTAGCATTGATTTAATGAAACTACTAATAGCATCATTATTTACATAACAAAATAATAAACAACTTCTTTTTTAGCTTACAACGGATACAGATAGATTTTTTTTGTTTATTCTTGTTTATTACTTGCTGTACCATATTCCGGATATGGGTTCCGATCATTGGTTAGGTAGAGTAGACATCACTTAAAAGTAGTTACGAAGGTGGAAAAAAACTCTGCGTGAATTAAAAAAAATCACAGCGCAATCAACCTTTTAACTATAATCAGTCAATATTTTATGGTCCTTCCGGATGGCTACCACTGTCTTAAAATCCTGTCGCTAACCAGCAGTGCTTAAGCGCTGTATAGAGAGTAAGCAATATAACAGATTTTTACCACTTTCGAATTATATTTTCGAGTGATGTGCTCTCAAAAATCGTGTACCTGTACGTATGTTAGTTTGTCTGTTACGGACCGGTGTACGAAGATGGAACTCATAATAATTCATGTACTTATTAAAAAAAAAGTATTTTCGGACCGGTGGCCATTCATAAAGTATGTTACACGTTTAGAAAAGGGGGGGGATAATATTTTTTATAGTAAATCGTGTGACGTGAAGGGAGGGGGGTCTAAAAATTATCAACTTGGTATAAGTAACATGTAAAAGTCCGAATAGTAAAGCTATGGCTGGTAAACGAAGTGCTTGGTGATTTTTCTATGATAGGAATAACCATCCTTAGCGACGGAAAAAAGTTTCAAATTTTTCCGTCGAGCCATATATTTTATAAAAATAAAAACATTTTACTCAGTCACTCGGCGGCTCCTATACGGCTGATAAGCAGTACGCCAAAGCATATCAAATTTAAAAAAAAAATTGCTGCTTGAATCTGTGGTACACGATGACATTTGTAGCTAAAAGAATCAACAGCTAAGTGGCGCCTTCTGTAGATTGTTCGTGTTACTAAACCATACATGGGCAATTTCAATAAAAATGAATGAATTGCTTATGAGCGGGTACACACCCTATTTACCCAAGTGTTCGAATTTTACCATCTGTACCAGCTGTCACGTGACCTTGTTACTATTCGAATATTTGTCGCCAAGCGTCATCTGTTTGAATGATGTGTCTGTACGACACAATTACAAACTCCCGTGGAACTTCTACTGCTCACCAGGGACGAGAGATGGCGCTGTTTGCAGTTAGTACCTATCATTGCAAACAGCGCCATCTCTTGTCAGGTTTATCAATCAATCGAGACTGGTATGAATTACTTTATGGACGGCCCTTAATGGTTTAGAAATGATACGGTCTCATGAACACAGAGCTTTACTCTTGATGTTCGTTAGATTAGACGACACACGCACACATTGCACAGACACCGCGGTCACTTAGTATTAACAGCGTGTTACATCAGCTTAATGTCTCAAAATCCACCTTTTACGCGCGCGACAGAGAAAGAAGCAGCTGACTCTCTCCTACATACAACAAGTGCGGGCGGCGAACGAGGAGCGAAGGAGACGGAAGATGGACACGAGCAGTTGGAACTACCAAGTGTATCCCAACCTGTATGGGTATACTCAAAAGGTGGAAAGTTGTTACAGTATTAAGTTATAGGTGGGTTTGAGCAAAAAAGACCCTTACATACTTCGCGTTCCAAGCCTTGACAAGAAGTGCCCATGGAGTACGTATTAAAATAAATAAAGTTTGAAATTCATTGTGGCGACATCTGTCTCGCCACATACGAACTAAACTGACGTTTCCTACATCGCGATATCATAGTTATCCGACCGATTGAACATATACAAGAACCCGACAACAACCGTCGGGCAGTAGCCCACCAGACAACACCCGTAGGCTTACTGTCTAACTCGCTCGCAATCGCCATCGTGTTCATATTGACAGTTCATGTATGGGCTGACACTTGGCATCGGAACCAGCTAGCTGTCACATTCATACAAGAACTGTCAAAATGAACACGACGGCGATTGCGAGCGAGTTAGACAATAAGTCTACCGTTTGTCAAACTGATTTAGAAAAAAAGTTTTTTTTCTGCTCAAACTCAAAACTTTGTAAATAAAGTATATTAGCATTTTGCCTATAGCTTAGCATCAGTTTGCATTTGATATATTTTATGCTTGCAAAAAGTTGTACATAGATAATACATACGTAGATTCGTTTGAGAAGGGTGTATTCTGTGATGAGCATTGATTTTAAAAATGCTCATAATTTATGGCCCTATTAGGTACCTACTAAAATTTCGTCCGTCTGTCCTTGGACTGTATCTTTTACCATGTGATGTGTGTACATAATACTATGGCCGCTAATATAAAAAATAAAAATAAATAATTAAAAGGAAATTGCTTTTGTACGTGCGTCAGTAGTACGAAGGTTTCTTAACAAGCCCGAATCGCTCGGCCTGTTTTATTTTGAGCATTTCATATCATTAATGCTCATCAGAGGTCCGTCCTTGGAACAAGGTAATTTATTTAGCTAGCAAATTCCTTGCTTCTAGTTTAGACAATATCAACTGTAAAGTAAATAGCTAAACGCCTTGGTAATGGTACTAAATAATATGCTTTAGGCAGAAACACACTAGGTATTTATTTATCTAAAAATAGTATGAACAGTCAAGGAATTTTATTCCCTGCCCTCTATGGAACCTTTTTATAATAAGCGCCCTAACGATTTTCCTTGTTAAATAATACGATGTGACTATGACATAATGTGAAGAGGTTCCACGGTGGGTAGGGAATTAAATTTCTTGAAGGTACAGTAAATAAATATGACACAAAACACTTATAGGAGTTGTGGCTCTAGTTTATCTCTGCACGCATTTTTTTACATTTACATTTTATTCGATTTCATTTTTGACGTGATAACGTCTTATAAATCGATGAACGCCGGCTGCACTCACGAAAAAGCATGACTCATTGTCACGTTCCGCGTGACGTCAGTGTGCAAGCGAGAGCGCGGAACAAGCGATAGAGGCACGATCTTCTCGCTTGACGTCAGAGCTAGCAGTTCGAATATTTATCACGTAAAACTATCGTCCGTAAACCGACTTTGTAGACAATCGGTTTTTTTTACATCTTAGCCTTCGGTGAAAAGTGGTAGCACTTTCGCGGAAGGCTAAGAATACAAGTACCTCTACAGTCGTTTCAAAATTCGATGCGTGCCTACAAACAAAGTCATGTCAAAACAGTCACAGAAATGTGTACACGTTTGTCATGCATGACCACTGTAGTCATTGGCTATCTTTGTTTGACAGAGTGAAAGCACACTGACCAAGTAGTGACCACTTACTGTCATAAAATTAAATAAGTGTTTTGTGGCGTTGTATAAAAAAATATATTTAGAGTAAGGGTATGACAGCAATTTTTATAGTTCTCTATGTGGCTGGTGCATAATGAAAGGCATTAAAACACGAGTGCGGTTTTGCAAAGATTGCACGAGTCTTGTAATGCCTAATTAATTATGTACAGTCGTATATGGACATAACTTTATCTACATTCATATCATATATTTTCTACAATAAACGTTTTTACATCAAAATACGTAGGTAACGTCATTTTCTGTTTAAGTTCGAAACAGATGAAACGACTGTCATTTTTTTTTTCTTAAATACATAGGCTGAGACATTTTGTTATTTAAGATGTTTTAAGTTTAAATGTAATTAAAGTATCGATATTGATACTCTAATGTAAACATTATAAATTATAATATAACCTCAGTCAGATCTATACAGGATTCTTAATGTAGGCCATTTGCTAATCGTTCCTTAACATATTATAAGGAAGTTATGATATGGATGTAGATAAGACTCATTTTATTATATGTAGGTACTGAACCCTTTATCGGAGGTACAATTTGGTAGCTGGACGTTTCTTGGGATGGGTAAAAATAATTTATATAAAATATTATGACGGTTACCAATGTAATTATCATACATAACATTTTTGCTTGTTATCAACGAAAACTTAAAGAGTATTCTGAAATGAGCATTTCATTTGTGAAATACACCGACGGAAATATCTGTGCACCTGGTTTATTGAAATCAGTAAAGTGGGGGTTAGTTAGCAAAGGAAACGAATGGATAGTGAGCGCGGTGCATACATATTTCCAACAAGTAGCTATTGCTTATAGAAATTGTGGCGGTTGCCTTTTAAATAGTGTGATTATGTAAATATATTGTAACTTAGTAGGTATTTTAATTAGATTTACTATAGTTTACCAACCGACGATTCTGACATGATATTTCATAGATTTTCTGTCAAAAATCGTCAGTTATGGTTATAGTATGTACCTCATGCTAAGTTCAAAAAGCCACAAAGTTAATCAAGACACCTGTGGTTTGTTTATTTAATTTTACTAAGAGTATATTTATTTTCATTTTTGCGAAGACATACTCAGTTCAACACTGATGACTTGAGTCTGTGTTTTTTTGTTTTTGTTTTATTTTTATAAAATAGTTTGTATGCTCTTATTATTTGTGTCTTGCAAAAAGGAATAAATCTTCTTTCTTTCTATTTACATAAAAAGTATTCAATTTACAAATAAAAACATTAATATGACACTTAAAAAACCATTGATAATAAGTGTACAAGTTAAATCAATTAAACTAAAACAAGTCTAAAAACAGTTTTAATTTTACTAAGAAAATGTCCGCTCAATGAAATCCAGAACTTAAATTCGCCGAGCGGATAAAAAATTAATACGATACTTTTTTTTTAAATGCATCTTGTAACTTTATGGCTTTTTGAATTTTAGACTCCGATGACGCAGAGTAGGAAACGGTTGTAAAATTAACTAAAAAATTGCATACAAAATCGTTTTTTGGTATTTGTATTCGGAATATATTCCATTCCAGTAGATTTATAAGCACCATTCACATATTTATCATCATATGTGTAATGAGCATTTGTACACTTGCGTTATTTTCTGTCATAAGTGCTTTGAGCATTTTGGCATGATATAATAACCCTTCATTTTGCAATGCAATGATACAGTTTACATAGTACTTATGTATTTATGGCGGTAATTTTCAGAAAATTTTAAAATTTTGCAAAATTAAGGGTTTAGCATTGTATACACAGTAGAATATAATTATTTTTTTTGCATGTTTTGCTAATTATTTTGGACTAACCTTAACCATTAAAAGTATTAACAAATTTGACCGCATTTGAGAGTTATTTATATAGTTCAGAAGTGAAACTTTTTAGATGATTTTTTAGCATGCGAATGGATTTTGAATTTACTATTTTAAATATTTGTCCCAGTTTTAAACTTTTATTAGAAAAACGTATCCATTTTACTTGCCAAGGGCTTTGAATTGAAGTTAATCTCAAGTTTAATTGCCACTGGAAGGGCAAAGCGGAATGGAAACCGGCAGAATCGAGTATATTACCAATGATCTATTACTATATTTCCAATCATCGAATTAAGGGCGTCGCCAGCCGCTAATCAAGGGGTTGCTAAAGTCGTCACAATTTAAAAGGCCCGTTTTGACAGTTCACGCCCATGAAGTTCTCTATTTTTTACCGATCGAAATGTTCTGAAGGTAATTGCATTTTTCATTGATGTGTATCGCTCACTCAGCTAAGTGCTGTGGCACAACGATTTTTTCATATTGTCCACAGACTATTAATAATCGGTTAAGGAAAAAATAAATCGATCAAGATATATTTTTTTAAAGCCGACTCGCACTTCGCCGGTTTTATTTATTTTATTTAGACCAATTAATTACTGAATTTCACCAGCTGTGTAGTGATCTTTACTGAAAATTATGACCTTGGAGCTCAAAGCCGTAAACAATGGCAATACTGATTTCTATAGAATGGCTCGTCTTCATCATCTGAAGAAAATGATTGACTGAAGATTCAGTTTTTCTCGATTTTTTGTGATTAAGTGAATGTTATTGTAACAAAAATATTAAATGAAAGAAAATTGACCTTTCGTAGCATTGTTTCATTTCAAAATATCAGTTTCAGTTAATTTTTTTAATCAGAACTTTAATCCAATGCACTTTACAATATATAATTCAAATCGATCAAATACTCATGCAAACTTGAATCGATTTATCGTGAGTATCGAGTACCGAGTCATATGGTTACATCACTTGTTGCGTCGGGAAGACAAATGTCAAAACGGGCCTTTTAAATTGTGACGACTTTAGTAGAAATATAGCGTCTGTCGGTAGCTTAAACAGCATGGCAGCACTTAAAATAAAGACTAAGTATAGGTGTAGTGCAAAATGATTTTCCATGACATTTCGTTAAATTTTATCCGGATTTCAACTTTAGTGACATGTTATTAAAGTAGTGTATACAATGCAGCTGACAGATTAAATTGTTTTATAAATAAGAACCTTATTCAAATATCGTTAAAGTTGAAAACCGCATGGGATTCATCGAAATGTCATGGAAAATCATTTCGCACTACATCTATACATTTTTCGATTCTTCTGGGGGGGGTACAGCTCCCCTCTACCCCCCCTTGGCGACGCCCTTGCATCGAATCGTCTCGATTATTTTCTTACGAAAGCTCCTTTTTTTTCAGGTCGAAATAACCCCATGGCATTCGAGTATCCACAATATGGGTATGGTGTTTAATAGGACGTTATGGAACAACATAATGTCGCTCCAGGACCAGTTCTGCGCGTACGACGATTACAACTGGGACTACTCTCTCCTTCATCTCGCCCAGAACAGACAGGGACGGGAGAAGATGAAGGTCATGCTGTGCAAGGGGCCCAGGGTGTTCCATATTGGTGAATGGTGAGTACGGTGTTTTATACGAAGTACTTACTCACGGGTCACCTGGGCCCTATTTCATAAAGCTACGCGTTACAATTTACAAGCGGAAGTCTCTTTCTGACCCTATGTGTTAGATAGAGACTTTCGCTTGTCAATTGTAACTTTTAGCTTTATAAAATAGGGCCCTGGGGCCATTCAAGTATTACGTAAGCAGGTTTTTTACAATTATTTACCCCCCCCCCCCCCCCCTCCTTGTCAGCAAAAGTGATCAAACCTCTTCCCCCCCCCTGGCATGCTTACGTAATCATTGGTACCTATATGCATTTTTCTTTTAATGTATTCTGATTTTTATAAATTTGTGGGTTGCCATTTGTGTAAAAAAGTAAATAATAACTGCTGACGTGATCACGATATCGACCCCCCACCCACCATGTCATCAAAAATAAGCAAAGCAAAGACCCCCTTTTTAGGTATGTATGTATATGTTGTGTCTATTTATATCTCTGTTTATAAATGTGTGTTTCATGTAAGTATTGTGTATTTTCGCTACTTAGGTATATTAATATATATTTTAATTTGCACCACCTACTCAGATCTGTTCTTTTCTCCAGTCCGTTATGGTTGCCCGGCAGAGATCGCTCTGTAGCGATAAGGCCGCCTATTGTTACCTACCTTGTAACATTTTGTATACCTTTTTTCCGTTTTGGTTGTTATATGTGGTTTTCAAAGTGAAACTACCACTACTATACTTCATTTAATTTAGAATGAGAAACCACAATAACATTATATTGCGTCTGGTCAACTATTTCTTACCTAGCAAATAGTACAGTGCAATAGTTTGGCAGCCGCAAAATAAAATTGTTTTAATGCCCCTTTATTTGCGTGGCGTCAATTGTTACTCTAGTACAAATCGTAAAGCGATTACAGTTCACGAACCGCAATATAATATTGTTGTGATTTCTCATCCTAAATTAAATGAAGTATACTTACGTTTGTGTAATTATGTTATAATGTGGTGTTCAATAAAGGGTTATTGTATTGTATTGTATTGTATTTCCTTCACCAGCGGACTCCATCATAAGAAATCCAACTGCAATGCCAACCTTGTCATCAGTAAGGTGCAAAAGCTCCTACAGACCACGAAGCACCTGTTGTACCCTAAACGGTTGACGGCGTCCATCAACCCTGGCGGCGCGAAGCACAACAAGCGGCTGGTCAAGGGGAACGGGGGGTGGGGGGACGTTAGGTGAGTTTTTTTTTACATACTACCTCCAACATAATCGGAGCCTATTTGAACAATAATTGACAACATTTCATATTTCTGAGCCTATAATTTTAATGGTTCTCTGTATTTTGTTTGAAAAGATGAACATGCTGACAGTTTAATTTTTTCGCTAGGGCTTGTATTTAATTTATAATTAATTTATTAATTTGTGCTTATTCTAAAAGGGCGTAACTCCGATACTATCACAGAATACACACTTATCCCTTTGTCTTTTCACTATAGAAAAAAAAATTGACGTTAATTTCAAATTGTCAATGTCAGGCCCTATTCTCCAATATTCGATTTTCGAGGTTCGCTTCTCGATTATCTTGAGAGTGAGAGAGAAGGTATGCAACGAACTTCGAAAATAGAATTTCAGAGTTGCCCCCCTTGTACTTTGAAGTTGTCAAAAATACAAAGTTATGATCGCTTATTTTTTTTCGTGAAAAAAGCAAAGGCGTTTCACCTATCATGTGGTAGTTTTGGTAAAATTAGGACATATTTTTTATAATAAGCGATATTAAAATTATATAAACATATTGCAGTGATCAGGAGGCAAAATGCTTTCGAACCATATATACATTCTCAGGTGTTATAAAAATGAAATGTTGTCAATTCTATCATACCAGTAGGCTTATTGTCTAACTCGCTCGCAATCGCCATCGTGTTCATTTTGACAGTTCTTGTATGGGCTGACAATTGGCATCGGAATCAGCTAGCTGTCACATTCATACAAGAACTGTCAAAATGAACACGATGGCGATTGCGAGCGAGTTAGACAATAAGCCTACAGTTCTCGCTTGTGCTACTGCTCGTACTTTCATTCTTCATACTGGATCTTTCTAACATGCATCATCTTTCCTTTCTTGCTTTTTTAATGAGGGTTTATTCCTCTCTAATCTACTAGTTTTTCTTAACTTAATATTTATATTCTTAATATTTATATACTTAATACTTAATATTATTCATTTTTCTAAATGTGTGGAAATAAGTTCAGGCAGGACCTCGTTTATAAAGTTACAATTGACAAGCGGAAGTCTCTATCTAACACATAGGGTCAGAAAGAGACTTCCGCTTGTAAATTGTGACTTGTAGCTTTATGAAATAGCGCCCAGTGCCCTGTTCATCAAAACTTACAAGCCTTGTATTACAAGCAATTTTCCTGTAAAAAATTTCATTATTACAAATATGTGTTCATCAAAACTACACGTGTAATTTACGAGTTACAAGTGTCATAATTTATTTCACAAGTATATTTTTACACTTGTATTCGTGATTTCGTTCATCAAAAAATCCCTTGTAAGTTACAATTTGTAGAAAATCATGTCAAATCCTGAGAGCGTTTGGCGACTCTCCATTCAGTCTTACCAGTTTACAAGTGTCGTGCTTAGTACCGCAATAAAAAAATTAAATTTGATATTCTTGGATTTATTTTTGTTTGGATATCCTGTCGCTAAATGCACCAAACAAAATGTCTTTTTTGTCGCGAATCAGTGGCAAAACCGTTATTTTATTATCATTTCTAGACATTTTTCAAGAAATCTCAAAACCTTGCCCCGAATACTCTTCAAGCTTCAAATTATAAAATAAATAAAAGGCGGGAATACTGTCGCTACTACTTTTTTTAATGTCCGGTCATTATTAGGCACAGATAATATACCATTCAGCCATGCGTTTAGGTGCAAAAAAATGGCGGGAAAGGAATGCGGCATACATTTTCGATTTAGAACTTACAAGTACAACCTACAAGTGTTTTAAATTTTACAAGCCCTGTAGATTTTTTTTGATAAACGTAATTTACACGAACGTGTAAAAACTTCTTTGTAAAGTGTAACTTGTGAACGTGTAGACTTGTAAGTTTTGATAAACAGATTTTATTTTTCTCAAACTTGGTTTACAAGTCTAACAGTTCATTTTGGTTTTTATTCTAAGTTGTATACATTTCTTAAAACTGTTCATCATAGGTGAGTAGGTATTTACTGATTTTGAATTCTGTTTCTGAAGTCTGGACAAAGAACTCTTATTGGCTCACTCTTGTCTCCTGTTTGTCTGTTCAGATAAGGCTTTAGAATTCTAAAAAAAATCGATTCATTAAATAAAAATAAATAAATATTAGAGAACAATTTACACAAATTGAGCTAGTCCCAAAGTAAGCGCTAGTAGTAAGGCTTGTATTATGGATGGGTACTAGAAAATTCAAACACTTGCTATGTGGTACTCCACATAAAAAAAAGCACGCTTCACTGATTGATGAGGATTCGGGTTCGATTCTCGGCCATACCTAGCTTTACTTTTAGGATTTTTGCGTGTGTTCTGGTTTTATTTTCAAATCTCAAATGGTCTTTCGAGCATTTTTATTTAAGAGTGCTTTGAACGAATCTAATTGGTGCTCATTTTTCTTTTTTTTTTTCAGGGATCAAGAACTGTGCGCGAATATGACCAAAGTGGGTAGGCAGGCGCGAAAGTACGTATACTTTGCGTAGAAACAATTGTTTTGCAAAACATACATATACATGTAAAATATACATAAAGGTATGACTTGTAAAGTCACAGGTAACTAATGTCTTAGGATTGTTGGAATTTTTTGAATGGAATCATTTAAAAACAAATTGATCGCTAAAGCAGATCATAATTTGCCCGACGTGTTTCGTACCAGTCCGGGGCCTTTGTCATGGACTCGCGTAAAATGAGTTAATGATCAATATTTTTAAGTATACAAACGCAATCATTTTGTTAATGCTTTTAGTTATAGTTGTTGTGGAATTTGGTTTAAGGTATTGGTGATTTTGTTTTTTTGTGTAATCGACGTCCGCCATATTGTTTTTTTACGACGTCACTGAGCGTTTGTGTTAGAGGTACGATAGAGAGTAGAAATGGAATGAAAGACAAAAAAAAATTTTTTTTTTGTTGAAATATGTGACATTTCAACAAAAAATGGCTTCCATCATTAAATTTCTACTCATTATTGTCGGAATATTGCAATTTTTTTTTTTAGTTTGGCATTCTGATATTTAATCTGTTATTAGAAAAGACGATTCGTTAAGAATGCGAGATTTTTTTGAAATTCAGTGTAAAATTTAAAAATTTGTAAAGTATTATTTTTGAAAGTATTTAAAATACGTATTCGAATTGTACTTAAAAGTAGATAGGTGAA
Organism: Pandemis heparana; assembly: GCA_963854515.1. Classification (NCBI taxonomy): domain Eukaryota; kingdom Metazoa; phylum Arthropoda; class Insecta; order Lepidoptera; family Tortricidae; genus Pandemis; species Pandemis heparana. Next base: position 4,875,904 of record OY978033.1, read on the forward strand.
TCGTATGTAAAAATTAGAAAAGTTGTTAACTCCCGACATTTTAATTTAAACGTCTGATGTTTCATGAAAGGCTGGCCCGATTTTGATGAAAATAAGCCAAAAATAATGACGGCAATTTTTTTTTATTTAAAAAATCACGTCTGAATCGGACCATTCGTTTTGGCGTTACGATGTCACAGATAGACACACAGATATACAAAACATGTACATAAAACACTTGTTGGCTTCGGGGGTTATAATAATAAGTCGAAAATGTTACCACTCGCCATTGACAACAAATTTCATATTATATTTAGTATTATTGTGTTTTTTTTTTAAATATTATTAAATAATATCGGTATTAAAGAGTCATAATCGAGTCGAACATTTTGTCCATTTTTTAGTTAATAAGCGTTTTTTTTTTTTACACTATTATCTTAAGATTAGTAAGTTGTAATTACAGTCGAGAGCAATGAAACGGGGGCATTTGTAACAGAGTGAAGAAAATTAATATGGAGATATTAATTCAGAAGAAAATTAAGCAAAATAATGAAAATAGCAAAACTACATAGGAGAATTTTTAGAAAACAATTATTTTAACTCGAAATATTGTTAAAAATTTGTCTGTCTACCATGCACAATTTTTTTTATAGATTTAAGTACCTATGTACTGTCTGTTTTGCTAATTGTATTGTTAATATAATTGTATTTTGTTTATTCTTTTATATTACTTACCTAAGTTCAAGATAAAAATCTTTGCCCAATAAATCGTACCATAACCACCTACAGCCACATACAACCAGTACAGCTTGGCTTGTCTTATTAGTACGATTAGACAAAGCAAGATATACTAGTGACGGTTACGGTCATAGTATGGGACGGTGTAGTGGGGTGTAATTCTACCACAAAATGGGTTGTCTTATTTTTTGTTGTCATTGTCATATTTTTAAAAGTTTTCCTGCACCTTTTCATTGTTCTTGTCTTGGTATTTTTGGGAAAATTAAAAAAATAGTTTTTTTTATAATAATTTTGGAAAATTTGTTTTTGTTCTAATCAGAAGCATACGGATTCTCCGTAGGAGTAAAAATGTGTTCTTAAGTCAGTGTTACAGTGTAACAGAATGTAAATGTAAAATTGTGGACAGTTTTTTTCCTTTGAGAAACGGTTCATACCTATATTGAATTCTGAGCAAAAATAAACCAAATTTTCCGAATTTCGCCAAAATATATTTTTTTAAGTTTTCCTTTCATGCGATGTACAAAGTAAAAAAAAATGTTTTTATTTTGAGCACTTTTTTGTATTTAGCGCACAAACCGCCTGTTTGCATCGAAATTAAATAATTAAAAAAAAAAAAAAACATTAAAACCGAATTGGACATGTATTGGCCTTAAATTCCAAATTCGAAGTTCGTTCGTTCGTGCTGTTCCGCTGACACATATAGTCGTCAACGTCGTCAATAAGAAAGTGAGAAGGACGGTATGATATGAGCTTCGAATTTCGAAGTAGCCTCTCTGATTGGCAAAGAGTAGAGATAAAATATGTGTTACGAATATACCCACAAAAAAGAACAAAGCCAAAATTATCGATAAGTATCGATGGAGATTTTCTTTTTTAATCTAATTGATTGAACAACCTTTCGACTTAAGGGTTAGCCCTGTGGCTATTGTAACACTCTATATAAATATAACGGAAAATTAAAAAAATATACTTCTTCTTAAAATTTTGAAAATTTTCGTTAAATTCTGCTGTCGTTTCTCGTACAAGAAAAAAAAATGAAAAAAAAAAAAACTTTTACAGAGTAATTTTCGCTGTCGGTAAAAAAGCTGACCTGGGGACAATTTAAATTTCTTCTCGAATTAGTATCAGTATTGTTGGTTATGAGTAGAAACTTTTTTTTTTTCAAATCGTGCAACTTTTTATGAAATTCCCCATAAATAATAGTAAGTAAATAATAAATTGGCAACCATTGACCTAGTCCTAAACTAAGCATAGCTTATTGCCAAACACAAACACTAAAAATAAATGACCGAATTTAATTTGTCCGAAAACTATTCGAATTATTATTATTATTACTATCGTTTCGTAAATGCTTTTTATTATATCACTAGTAAATTGTGGGTGAAACAAACTGCAAAATATATATTACATTAATTTTATATATAAACAATCGCACAACCAATTATATACTGTATACACTTAGATATAAAGGCAACTTTTGTTAAACAGCATGTTTGATAACAAAATAAGCAGGGTGTTTTTCCGAAAAGGTTTTTTTTTTCTAAATTGAACTATTTTGAATTTTTCTTTCTCAGAATATTCCTATTCCTTTTGCAAGAAAAAATGTATCCCAAAATTTACATTCCAGTACATAGGTAACGTTTTTGTTCGTTTTTTTATTTGTATAGGAAGCAACTAACAAAAAAAACTATAGTAAAATCTAGGACATTATTTTTTCTTTTACAAAAATCAACTGGGTAAACGATTCTGAGTAAAATAGAGATACGGAAAAAACTGTCTATTTTTTGTTTTTTTTTGTGACATCGAGAAAATAGAAGCACCCTGTACTATGTATTTATGATTAGATTTATGACGAATGTGTGAATTGTTTTTGTGACATCCGGAATAACACTGAATCAACTAACCCGTTAAGTTGTAGGTATTGTATCAAAATGTGTGAAACTGATCGCAAATGTTTGAAGATTTAATTTATAAGTTATTATGTACCAGTAAAAGGTAACGTGAACAAACTCACACCAATACAAAACAGTCATGCGAAACACGCACATAACAAAACATTTTTTTTGGTAAGGGTGGCATAGCCATGCAGCCAAAAAAAATGTTGCCATTGCCTGTCGTATTTTTTGAAAAAAGCGCATGTTGCCGTCTATTTTCAGAAATGTTGAGTAGCAGTATACTCTGCAAAAAACGGGTACCTTTGATCATTTTGACTTTTAGGAAATCATTCATTTTGATTAAAAAAATAAGATACCTCAATTGACTTTGTCCTTTATCTAGTAAAGTTACAAACAATAAAAGAAAAGAATAATATCGAATGTGGCCTCTGGCAACTAACTGCTGTGATTCTTCGTGGCATGAAAAGTTTTGGTTGTCCGTTTTTTTGCAAATGAGGTTATATGTCACGCGTCAACGTGAACGCTTTGCGTGACAGTTCGTATGGTATATTCTGTCAAAAAAGTCATGAAATTAAAAAGTGGCAATACTTACTGTAGTGACGTCCCTTCCTAATCTATAGGTTATAAGAAAACGGGACGACAATACAGTTGCCATTGCCACTTTTTAATTTCATGAATTTTTTGACAGAATATACACAATGTCAAGTCAAACGACGCCACGCGCGGGCAATGGCAGCGTACAAATAAATGTAAAATTGAATTCCCTGTTTATATGACTAGTCATCATGTCGAAAATGAAATATGTATATATAATGTATATCACTAGGGCAGTGGGGGTCAACAGGGTAGGTAAAGCATACAAATTGTGGTGCGCCACTCTCGTTGCCTACCCTAGCGACCCTTGCACGCAACTGGTGTATACACAGCTTTATTTGCAGAAATGACAGGTGTAGCTTATTACAGATTGACAGTTTTTTAAAGTACAAGTCTACATATTTGATCTCAAAAGGAAGATGCATTGTTTTTTTTTTAATTTATTCATCCGCCAGGGATAGGCAAAAGAAACAGTCCATACAGCCATAAGAATGGATTGATCGTAGACATTGTAGTTCAATAAAGGCAAAGAGAGTTTGCTGGATAACAAATTTTATTAATATAACGCTTTGTAAATCGGCCCTCCACTCTTTAAAAGGCCTAATTTTCAATGCACTAGCAATTTATGCTGTCACTGTAATAAGCTAATTACATCTTTTTAATTAATATAAGTAGAAATGATATAGCATGAAAAATTATTGTAAGTAAAAATGAGGAAACTTCCAAATTAATGTATAAATGAATCAAAAAATTGCTCATTTTTCCCCTTAAACTGGGGGAAAATCCTCCTAATAGGGCAACCCTAGTTTCCTATGATTTTCTTACACATACAATGCCCTGTAGCTTTTTTAGCTTTTCAAATAAACTTCATACTAGGGCTCCAACTCTGGAAAGTGCTGGGAATAACATTAAATTTTAACCACGCATTTTATTGTCACTGTTACTTTTTTTTATTGAAACTAGAATAGATATAAAGAAAAATCAGAAAATTAAACGTGGGGTGGGGGCCGGGAATCGAATCCCGTTCCCATTCCGTGTCCGAGATATGGTTTGTGACATGTTAATAAAAAAATAAAAATACTTTTATGAAGCAAGATTTAAACGCCAAGCCAAAAAAATTTAACCTACACCTTAAGTTAAAACTGTCTTAAGTCTTCAGACCTTATATTTTGAAATTAGACATTTGAAGTTATTTTAATGTTGTCCCGCTCACACTAATAGTCATTATTATGAGAGTGAAACGGATAGTGTGATATGACGAAGGAGTAGCCCCGCATAACTTTAGAACTTTAACTGCCGTGGCCCTAGATAAAGAATAATACACTAACTAAAACCGGGTCACTTCTGTAGAAAGTTGTATTAAAATTGATCCGGTTTCTTTGCTTTGAGTTTAGGGTTTTCTGGTATTCGCTTTATACTTCATTTAATTTAGAATGGGAAACCACAATAACATTATATTGCGTCTTACCTAGCAAATAGTACAGTGCAATAGTTTGGCAGCCGCAAAATAAAATTGTTTTAATGCCACTTTATTTGCGTGGCGTCAATTGTTACTCTAGTACAAATCGTAAAGAGATTACAGTTCACGAGCCGCAATATAATGTTGTTGTGGTTTCTCATCCTAAATTAAATGAAGTATAGGCTAAGCTGGTGAAAATGGCGCTAAGGGAAGAGCTAAAAAAGGTATAAGGTGTGGCCATACATCGCAAATAAAGAGCAAAAAGCGGGCTAAGTAATTACAAAGATTGTGATACCATCTGTCTAGATAATGCCTGATTGATATAAATATTACCTACTTACAATTGACAACATTTCATTTTTATAACACCTGAAAATGTATATATGGTTCGAAAGCATTTTGCCTCCTGATCACTGCAATATGTTTATATAATTTTAATATCGCTTATTATAAAAAATAAAAATTAATTAAAAATATGTCCTAATTTTACCAAAACTACCACAGGATGGGTGAAATGCCTTTGCCTTTTTCACGAGAAAAAGTAAGCGACCATAATTTTGTATTTGACAACTTCAAAGTACAAGGGGGGCAACTCTGTAATTCTATTTTTGAAGTTCGTTGCATACCTTCTCTCTCACTCTGAGGTTAATGACTATATTAGTATGAGCGGAACAGCACGAAGCGAATATCGAAAATCGAATATCGGAGAATAAGGCCTGACATTGTCAATTTGAAATTGACGTCGGTTTTTTTTTCTATATAGAAAAGACAAAAGGATAAGTGTCTATTCTGTGATAGTTTCGGAGTTACGCCCTTTTAGAATAAGCAAAAATTAATAAATTAAATATAAATTAAATACAAACCCTAGCAAAAAAATTAAACTTCCAGCATGTTCATCTTTTCAAACAAAATACAGAGAACCATTAAAACTATAGGCTCAGAAATATGAAATGTTGTCAATTACTGATAACGAATACTTCAAATTTAAGAGCCCCTTGTCGCCTTTTTTGGCGACGTATTTATAACATATTTCATGCAATTTTATTCAGAAATTATCTGTATAAAGTTTTATAATCCTAACAAATAAAGTAAAAGTGTGATATTAAACTGAAGACATAATATAATTTGTAACGAAATAAATGAATTTAATTGTTGTGGCTGTTTTATTACTGAAGCAAGTGCTCTGAGTTTTGTTGTGGGCGAAGATAAGCAAAGTAGCTATTAAGTCGGTGATATCTAATCAAAGTCCGTCGCTTGATCTTCGATATCGTAGCGTAGAACTTGTCGCTATCCCTCTCGGCGCAGTAGGCTTATTGTCTAACTCGCTCGCAATCGCCATCGTGTTCATTTTGACAGTTCTTGTATGAATCTGACAGCTAGCTGATTCCGATGCCGATTGTCAGCCCATACATGAACTGTCAAAATGGACACGATGGCGTTCGCGAGCGAGTTAGACAATAAGCCTACAGATTAGCCTCTGTGTACGGCGATAAGATACTTTCTCCCCTTATTCATTTTCGTAAATACAAGTTTTCAGAGTACTGTCCTGTTCATTGTATTACCACGTATTACGTCCATGGTTTAAAAAAGTTACCAAATCTGTCAACCACTGCCAACATTAAAATTTAAAGTAAAGTTCCTGTCTTTTCTTTCTCCCAAGAAAGTCAAAAGCAATTACACCCGTACAGCCAAATCATAAGTGAATATATATGTAAAAAAAGTCTTGCCACACACAATCCTCTTCGGATTTAGTAAGTCTTGTTATACATGAAAGTTGCAGTCGCAAACCATTTCTTATTATATTTAAGGGAGTCTTCATTTATGCACTTTCTTTTTAAATGATAATGAATGCTTAGTTTCAATTTCAAGCAGTAAAAACTAAACCTTAAACCGTACAACACTTTTTTTTTTAATTCGACGCGAAGAGTTGGTCAACCTGAACTTTACCGGGTCTTTTACCCATGCTTAGACTAAAGGTTGCCATATAAATAAACCAGTTCCATAAAATAGCTGGAAAATGGGTAAGTGGACATAATAAAAAAATTGATACGAAATTAATAAAATGAAAAATTTCGGATTTCAGATAAGCCCACCTCAACGAAATATTTTGTCAAATAACGAAACACTAAGCGCTGATTTAATAAGATTTATTTATTTATTTATAAGCCTTTTTGTTCCGAATTCGCTACAATTTCAGTATGTACATGTTGTTGTTGTTGTTGTTATTGTAGTTTTTTTTATTATTTACTAAATTGTCGCGAAATTCGGCGTGCCTCATGGCATAGGCCTCCTCCGTGTATTGGAGGGTTTGGACTATAGTTCCCACGCGCGCCCAGTGCGGATTGGGAACAACACACACCATTGAATTTCTTCGCAGATGTGTGCAGGTTTCCTCACGATGTTTTCCTTCACCGAAAAGCTCATGGCAAATTACAAATGTAATTTTCGCACATAAATTCCGAAAAACTCAGAGGTGCGAGCCCGGGATTTGAACCCACGACGCTCTGCTTGATAGGCCACAGGTCAAACCACTAGGCTACCACGGCTTTTTCCCTCACCGAATTTCTTACCTCAACGAAATATTTGTCAAATAACGAAACACTAAGCGCTGATCCAATAAGATAATCCAATTCAACTCAGACGCTGATAAAGTCGAAGCTAGCTATTATTTTTGTAGTATTGGGACCATTTTCGGCATTTTCCATCCCATTCCTTTTTTCAGTTTATGATTTAAGACTTACTTTTAATTGAAGCGTTAGTGTTTTTTATGACTTGACAGGACGATGTTATATGTCAGGATTTTAAGTCTTGCGCTGGCAACTTTCACTGTCTGCTGTCTATCTATATTTATTATGTTTTTATGTATGAATGTACGGTACGATTTGTTTTGCCGCTCCGCGTAATAATACTTTTTGCGCTCCGCTAACCGCTACGCTTATGCAATGCAAATGCCGGCTGTTTGTTGCGAATTTGCACTATAAATAAAGAAATACTTGAATCGAAATGATAAAAATCTGTTAGTGATTATAATTTGTGTTGTGTGGGTTACAATTTGTTGACTTCTATCGTGAATTCTTTGTTGGTATCGTATGCTACTACGCATTATCTTATCTTATTCAGTAAACCCAGTTTGAAAGAAACATTGTGCTGTGATATTCGAGGGAAAGTAATTATTGAAAAGGTAAGTTGATTTTTTGCCGGCCGGCGGCTCCTGTGTAGAGTAACTTCTTAGAAACAAGAACGATTGAACGAATTAATTAGCAAGCTAAATATTAACTTTTCTTGTTAATAAATGATTGATGGATTATCAAGTATAGATAAATAGCTAATTGATTGCAAGGCATAGCTATTTACAGCAGGTTTCTAAAATAACAATTATTCGACTTAATATCAAGGTCGAAAACAAGGTCGTTTCAAATTAAATATGTAAAGTAATTCAACTTCATTTCAAGGTCACACGGAGAACATACTTTCAATAAAAAAGAAAACCTAAGAAAAATATTGAGCTTGTTGCCAATAGTCCCAACACCTTGCTGTCCATTAAAGTATCAACAAAACTTGACTTAGATTTCTAGTTCTTAAAGTCCAGTTTAGTATGCTACTTGCAGAGATTTGCATTTTCAAAATCTGGCTCCTTTGTAATGTGTATTTACAGTATTTAACATATCTAGCTGCATAGATATATGTATCTGAAAGCATTTTTTTTAAGTAATTTAAGCGGATTTAATTTAATAAAGAAAGTTGGCACACTATTGCATCGGGTTTCCTGGTAGTTTCAAAAAAAGATATGTAAAACAGCCCTTGGCGGCCTATATTTGCAAAAGAAACTTTAGACATTTGATAGTGTTGTTTTTTCGTATATAAATAAATATTTTTATACAGTATGTTGATCTTGTAGGTCTATTTTCTCAATTTCTTTTGGCAAATTTTGTATAGTTTTTGTATGTATAGTTGTATGGGTTTACTCACATGAAACACAGTTTGCCGAGAGACATTTATCTTACAGGTAATTGACTAATGGTTTTTGATTTATGGATATTAAAATTTTTGAAATATTGTCAATTAAATTTATGAACAACAATTCTCATTTATTTATAATAATAATAATAATAATAAAATATATTTATTCAACAGTTTGCAATTACATTTAGATATACATGTAAACAATAAAATGCTACAAACTAATATACTATTTCAAAATCATATCATATTTCTATTTCTATTTTTATTTTTACTATTATATTATTTCATAACTCATTTTCGTTCCTATCTAGTCATGTTTTTTTGCAGCTTCCACAATGAATGATTCAGACGACGCTGATGATGACTTCCTACCATCGGCTCAACCATCCTTTTATGCGGCATATGGTCGCTCTCAAAACCATGGAGCATCCACAAGTGGGTCTCAAATTCACGGAGCTTCAATAAGGCAGAACCAAAACACAGCCTCAATCAGCCAGAAAGCTGCGGTTTCAGCAAGCCAAAGGTCCCGAAACGAAGGGTCCTCGAGCCAGAAGCCTCGAAGCAGGGCGCCAAGCCAGAAAAACCATGATGTGCCAGCAAACAGTGATAGGGAACGACAATTGGTGCATCTCACACAAGGGTTGAATTTCCTCACGGAGCAAATTAAGACGTTCGCCCAAACGGAGCAAAGGTCAGTATGATATTACTATAATTGATTGAAGCATTGCTGCTGAGGACCATATAAATCAGGGGTCAACAAGCAGTTTTAGGTGAGGTCCGAATACTATAAGAAAATTTTGACAAGATTCAGAAACAAACAAGTATATTTAAAGATTTAAGGTAGTGGGCGGGGGAGTGTTTGATGAATCTGACCCAAGAGACATCTAATGAGGCTGGCATAGTCACACAGGTGCACTTAAGCCTCTTAAAAATTTTAGATAAAAAAATAAAAAAAAGATTTAAGCATACATAGGGACAGAGAAAGCGACTTTGTTTTATACTATGTAGTGACTATGCACTAGGTAAAAGCGCGTCACATTGCTGAGTCGGCTGCGCGTGAGTCGCGGAATCGATTCCGGGTCAATAAACAAACAATGAGTTACACACTTTCACACTTATAATGATTATTGGTAATTAAGATAAGATAAAACAGACAAACAAACAAAGTACTAAACAAAGTACTTAAAACTTGAGATACAAGTGGACAATGACAGTGGCGTAACTATAGGGTGATAGGGCTGGAAAAATGCCACGGGCCCCCAGCTCTACAGGGCCCCGAACTGGCTTGACAGAAGGAAAGATGATGCACTTCTTTATAGTGAGGAAGGTCCCATCTGATGAGTTAACGCCACCACATACGTTGTAGTTACGTCACTGCTCAAGGAGGCGTATTGCAGGCCATTGGCATAAGAATAAATAAGAACATAGTACAACGGAAACTCCCGCTCCCGCCGGACTCAAGGTCACGATATTAGAGTACCCGCTGAGCGGCTACTCAGTCAGGCTGTTGCGGCCTGCGTCGCCGCACGCGCGTTTGGCTGTTTGCGCGTTCCGTACCTTCATCTTGGAAACAAACTTAATGATTTATAAATCTCATATTTTGTAAAACTGGAATAAAATAATGATTTCAAAGTAAATAAAAACGTATATTTTAGCGATATTATCTTTAGACGTAAGTCATATTTAACAGGTAAGCAACCCTAGTAACACGCCTGGACGACAGAGGGGTGTAACGACGTGAGGGGGAAGTAGGTATATAAATGGCGGCGTTTTGGACGCAGTCAAAAGAGATTCCGTTCTACTCTGTTATTATTTATTCTTATGCCATTGGTAAGGTAAGATCTTCAAAAAATATCAATTCAAAAGTAGGTACCGGGTATAAAATACTAGATATAAATTAAATATGTATGTTCATTTGAAATATTATTGTTATTATTATTTTCTTCAATAAAGGTAATCGCGGTTCATATCTCGTCTATAATATTTCGAATGAGTCAGTGATGTATGCTGATGTACAAACGATATTAATTATGATATTAGTTAGATTTTTCTACTTCCCATCCCATTCTAACAATGCCATTTTCCTCAGGTCGGACAAAAAGGAAGACAAGAAGAAGAAACCGAAAGACAAGGAACACAAGTGCCATCTCTGTCACAGGGTGCTGGCCAACTCCACAAATCTATTCAGACACTACAGGGGCATACATGGTGAATTCAATCCTGAAAGGTTTGGGTATACAGTTAACAATACAATCTTAAGTATTGATGATTCTATGACACAGGAACATCGCTGCGGCATATGTGGGTATGTAACTGCTGACAAAAATGCCTTGGATGCACATACTGCTGTAGTACATAGCAATGACGTTAGGGAATGTTGTAAAGTATGTGGATATAGAGCTAGAAGCAAAGACGATCTCGATAGTCATAGCAGAATCCATGGTGACAATGAGAGTGGTAACAATAATAACGTGGTTGATACAATTAAAGATAAAATGCATAAATGCCACGATTGTTCGTGTTATTTTGATGATAAAAGCAAATTCGATGAACACATGAAAGCGATGCATGGTTTTGAGTTTCTTTGTAGGATATGTAACAAAAATTTGCGGTTTAAAGACTTCAAAAACCATGTCAGGGATAATCATCCTGATGTTTATAATGATAAAGATGAACATGTAGAAAAGAGTAATGTGGTAGTTGAAAAAAATGTGCGTGCGAAAAAGGGGAAAAGTATTGTGTTTAAATGTTCTAAGTGTACTGATAAATTTTCTGATAAGAAAGAGGCACAGAGGCATGTAAAGATGCACAAAAAAAAGCAAAGAAGTGAAACTGTAAGTAGCGGTCAAACAGGCAGTCGCAGTGGAAACTGTGAAGATATAAATACAAATAACGAAGATGGTGATATATTATACATATGTGAACATTGCAATATAGCCACAGCATCATACGACGTCGTAGTGGAACACTCGCAAAAACATATAACAAATCCCAATATACGATTCTTGTCAAACAATTGTGACGTATGTTGCTTAAATTTTGAGCCTATATGTTACGAGAAACATCTAAACGTACATTACAGAAACAAAGCAGCAAACAAAGACTCTTTCAAATGTTTGAAGTATAAATGTCAGCTGTTGCTTACTGATGATTGGTTGAAGTTTTTCAATATGCCGGACGAGGTTGTTAAGAGAATTCTTTCTAGAAGCATTTATACTGAGACACGTAGCATAAAAATGAGAGTAATGTCAGGCGAATCTAACACAAACACTCTGTACCAGTGTAGCCAATGTGACCATTTTGTGGAGCCTTCTGCTGTGAGAGTGCATGCCCTAAATTATGATACTTGCTTAAAAATTCATAATACTTTTACTTGTAATGTGTGTAAAAGGTGTTTCAATACCGAAAATGCTTGCGAAACTCATGAAGGGCTACATAATGACACAAATAATGAAAGTTTCAGGACAGTTATGTTTAACAATGAAAGAGACAAAGAATTCAATCACATTCTTAATAATACAGCACCTACTCCCGAAAGGGTGGTTGCAGCAACTAATGAAGAAAATAATGGCAGCGAAAAAGTTATTTATAAATGCCTTTGCGGCCTTTGCTTTGTTTCTATAGAATCAGCTAATCATCATAGTAAAGTGTGTCCCGGTCGCGAACAGAAGCAAACTTGCCAGAAATGTAATAACTTGTTCACTTTGCATGAACTTGTAATCCATTGCTATGAACATCATTTGGAAGAAAACATTCGGCTGATCATTAAGGATATAGTCCCCGATGTGATATCGGTATCTGATGATGAATCTATGTCTAATGAAGACCGCATAGACGCTATAGAAATTCCATCTAGTGATGATGAAGGCGATCAAGCGAGCAAAAATAATAAAGCGATAGAATCACATGGTGCTGGTGATAATTTAGTTGATAAAGAACATGAACCACAGACTAGCGTTACTGGAAATGTAACACAAGCTAATGCACCTGTCGAAGAAAGTAACATACAAACAAATCTAGTGCTTGCTACTGATACAGATACTGTTAGGGATGATGTACCCATGGAGGAGGATGATCAAGATGAATCAAATAATGATGAAAATTCTGAGCATCTTGATATTGATGTAATTCATGATGATGATTCACAAGACACAATAACCGGTGAATTTTATGATGACCCGAGTATAAGTGATGTTGCTATTAAAAGTGAAATAAAATGTGTGGAAACCGAGCTTCTAATGAATCCTTTCTTCATTAGAAATAGATCTATGACAACAGGAATAGGAACTAAAAGGTTAAAGATAAGTGCTCCAGATGCGTTGAACGTGAAAGAAGAAATTCCTTGGTATGTAGATGAAACTAATGCTTGGACCATTGTACAGCAAAAGAAATCAAATGTTACTAGCACTGATACTGTTATAGATTTGGACGAGATTTTGACAGATGATGAAGATGAAGTAACGGTCGTTAGACGTTCAGACGCACAAGAAAATAGAAACCATTTTTATGCAAACTCGCTTCTAGCTTTAACCGAACGAGAAAATAATTTCACTGAAAATATAACAGAAAATAGTGATAGTAATATTGCAAATAACATACAAAATGGCATGATTACTAATTCAAACATAGCATCGAATGTTAGTGAATATTTTAATAATGTTGATGACGAAGATGCCATGGATATAGATATAAGCAGACCAAATGCAATACATAGTATGAATGTTATAGGAAACGGTAAATCTAGGGAGGCCACAGTGCTGGCAGAAAAACGCACTATCATAAACACTGATAACATTAAAATAGAGGATGAAACTAGAATGAAAATCAAACTCGTGAAAAGCGTAGAAAATGAAAACGTTCGAGACGATGTTAAAATTGAAGAAATATTAAGACCAAATGATGATATTGCGCCATTTAGGAATGGAGTAAATGATTTAGAAAAACGTGTTGTTGTGAATAATTTAGAAATACAGCTCTCTGGTCAAGATATCACTATGAATATGAAACCTAATTGTAATATAGTTTAGAACATTACCTATAATAAAACGCAGTTAAATGCGCTTGTTCCCTGTACATAACTATTCTATTTTACATAACCCTAAGCACAGAATATATAATAGTACTAACGTACAGAATGGCCACGCTCCGCTCCGCACCTATTCGAGTTACCCCACCCCTCAAGCGCAGACTGCCGGAAAGCTGCTGGCAACTAGTAGGGCTCGCGACGCGATGTATGTCGGCCGCACGTCACAAGTTCGGGAACCTATCCTACCTACTTCATTTTATAAAACATTAGAAAATTAATGCTTTCTGAAATTATCGCGATTAATACATGAAATAACTACAGAATCATTCGCTTAAGTTTGTTGTCGTACATCTATTGTAATTGAAAATAATAATGCTTAAATACACAGACAGACACATTTTAAGTAAGTTTAAATAAATAGATAACGATTAAATACATTTATTTGCACACATCTAAGCCATATCTTTAGTATATTTATGTCATTGGTAGTACTTATAGTACTAGGTTTTTGCGATAGACAGCCCTGTGTATCTTACGCACAAATTGATGCGTGTACAGACGACGTCGTGCCTGTGTTCATTTCAGAACGCGGATTTTGTACGTCGTGGCCGCCGTGTGCCCTAAGGGTAAAATAATGACTATTTCTGAATTAAAACAAACGTTTGCGGCTTAGGGGTGGCCCTACACCCCCGCCGCACCTAAACCTAAATTAATACAAATTAATCATCCTACATTGGTTTTACCAGTGCCGGTTATGTACGGGGAACAAGTTGGAAAATATTTTATTGAGTTGCTACTCCGCTACTTACGTGCAAGATAACCAAGCTTGTGCGAAATATATACGTTTTGCATGCAAGCCCTCCCACCACTACTACCACACAAAACGCACACAAATCCCACAAACTTAATTAATCCTAACACCACACAAACACTGACGCGCGTTTCGATCCCTCTACGGGATCATTCTCAAAGTTATTAAGTTTGTGGGATTTGTGTGCGTTTTGTGTGGTAGTAGTGGTGGGAGGGCTTGCATGCAAAACGTATATATTTCGCACAAGCTTGGTTATCATGCACGTAAGTAGCGGAGTAGCAAGGTAAATATTTTGTGTTCATTGAAGTTGGAAAATGTATGAAAACTATTACTTAAATTCGACTAACTGTAAGTTAGCTTAGTTTATAAATGCCTATAATTGTTCTTCTGTCTCTCTTGCCGGTCAAAGAGAGAGAGAGACAGAGTAACGTCTCTGTTTTCGTCGCCACTTCTCTTTGGCAATAAAGGTGCTAATTCTTTAGCAGAGCGTAGAGAACTGATTCATTGTTTGATTTCTTTTGAAATTATTATGTATTCAATATCAAAGAATGAAGATTTTTATTTTTACGGTTTACCCGTTAATTTTTTTATTTCTAAGCAATGAAAACTAGGACATGGAAAAATCCGAACAATAAAGCTGTGGCCGGGAACCGAACCCGGATCCTCATCAACCAGTGATGCGTGCTTTTCCCCCTACACCCTACCTACACCACTCATAGCTGGTGGGTTATAGAATTTTTCCATCTGTTTGTACAGTCGAGTTCAAAATATCTATAAATATCCTTAGGTTACTGAAAATAAGGTCTGTGTATAGTCTATTTATTTTAGCTAGATACTAAAATGACGTTACCTTTGTTGCCTGTTTTTTGCAATTGAAAAATAGTGATGTGCCACCACTATCGAAAGTTAACGATAAATTAAATTTAGTATAGATTTTTGTATGTATAAGCTAGTGTAATAAACTAATAAACCTTTAAATTTGCTTGATTATGATACAATCGTATTTTTTTCTTAAAAAACGACCGAACCTCTTGTATTCAGACCACAGACATAGTCAATGGTTTCGAGTACACCACTAAACAATAAAAGCTGGTATCATTATTTCACAATTTGACATTTGCAATTGTCAATTTAGTATCTAGCTAAAATAAATAGACTTAAGATATTTTTGAACGGTTGGCTTAGATATTGGAGAACTCCACTGTTTTCATATAAATTTTTTCTAAGCGAACATTTGTTACCAAGTCTTATGTATGTTTAAACTTAAGCTCTCTTACGGCCGTACTTACAAAGGCCAATTAACATGGTAATAGTTCATTAAGCACTATTTTTTTTATTAAGTTTTGGCTTATTCTAATTTTAACAAAGTTGTCATTATTTTAGTTTTGTTTACTTGTTTATCCTCCACGTGGGGTTTCTGAAAAGCAAAGCAATTGTTTTTGTTACTGTAAGTTTTTTAATATCTAACTGCCGCACTTAGAGACGTCAATTAACCTTTTCGGCGCCAACGATATATACAGGGTGTATCAGACACCCCCTAACAATAATCCACTGGGGTATATAACCATAGCTATAGAAGCTAAAAAAAAAATATTTAAAAAATATTTGGAGTCAATTTTTTTTTATTTTCTATAGGAATGATTACAGCTAATACTACCATTTCTATAGAAAATAAAAAAAAAATATTCCAGTTTTTTTTTAAATATTTTTTTAGCTTCTATAGCTATGGTTTGTTTTGTATATACCCCAGTGGATTATTGTTAGGGGGTGTCTGATACACCCTGTATAAGCATCGCAGGTTGAACGTCCATTACTTCAATGCAAAAGCAACTTTCGTTCAATTGGGTTTAGTAAATTCTGGCATACGGGTGACGTCTCTTGTATTAGATGTGGCGGCGAAAAAGTTAAAGGCCCTAAACTGCCCATTTTTAACGCACATAAAATTATCGGTACACAACATTGACTTACGATAAACAACTAGACATCCAATCGCAAACAAAAATGCCTCAAGAAACGTCCGAGCGGCGTTGTCTATGTGTTATGCGAGTCAACACATCAACTTACACAGATAACATTAACATATTCTTTCAAATTAACACCTTATTTCGTGGCAGTAATGTTTAATGTCAATCGCATACGATCGTGAGAAGTAATAACACGACGCCACGCGCTGGAAACCTGTTTGTCTCTTATTCTCAAGCGTCTGAGATTACGGTGCGAAAGAGACATGTACATTGTTATCGAAGCGCGGTCGAAACACGACTGAACTAAAACTCTGTACAATTGACGCGTCGTGCAGACTTTTGCTTCCGACAGTTTTTGAGCGTGATTGGGAGTCTAGTTGTTTATCGTAAGTATTGTGTACACAATATTTTATAATTATTCTGGAATATTTCATCAAGCAAGCTATTTCATCAATTCGACAATTTGTCGGTGACCATTGACAATTCAAAATGCAATGTGTATATTGTGTATTCAATATGAAGCCAACCGGCGTAGCTTCATGTCGTAAACAGAATCGAGTTGTTTTCAAAAAACGTACATAGTTAAGGGCCTTAATTTTTATTGCAATTAAGCCCTTATTTATATACATTTTATTTTGAAATCAACTCAACTGTCAATTGTCCCTGACAATTGTCGTTTCGGTGATAAAGCCAAAGGAGGGAGGGTTATGATTTTTTAAGTGCATTGTTGTCAATTGTATTGAATGTTTGTTTCAAATAAATGATGATTTTTGCATATTTTTTATTTCCTTAGTTGTAAATGAAAGAGAAGTACTGTGCTTGCTGCTAGGTATTTGAACGATAATGTTTGGTTGTCGTGTTTCTAGTCTCTTGTCTTGCCCATAGTAATAGTATAGTGACATGCAGACGGGGTGTTACCATTAAGTCAATGAGATTCAATTTTACGTTTTAGCTGTCATTTTTGACATTCTAGTATGGCTCTTGGGATCTGACAGCGAGCGATCCTATAGTCTGGCAGATAAATCACTGCAGCCAGATGACGGTGTTGTCAGTTTTTGGCGAATATTATTAAGTTATTAAATAGTGATGTGACTTAGTGAGTGAATGAAAGAAATGAACGATGTGATGAAATTAATTTGCGTCATTTATGTTGAAATAGAGAATTTTCAAAGCGTATTTTAATTTAATAAGATTTTTTGTATGTTTTCTAGTTAGTAGTAGTGTAAGAGCGCGATTTGGAAATGTGCGGAAGCATGTCAAATCAGTTACCAGTTTTCACCTCATTCCCTATTTTGCCATAAATAAAACAAAAATTATCACAATAATATTTTTTTCTACTTCTGCATTTTACTTAAAAACTTAAATTATTCCGAATCAGCGAACCAAGCCTTTGAAGTTTAGAGTTTGGTTGCAGTGCGGAGTGGAAATGGAAAAGTCGTTTTTGTTCATTAATACTAATGAATGTGGCATTCGTAAAATATTTCGTTCGTTCAATAATCAAATCATTCAACAAGTGACCTAAGTCAAGCACTAGTAAAATAAATGTGGTATCATTATTTCGTAAAATGACATTTGGAAGTGTCATCTGGCTGCAGTGATTTATCTGCCAGGCTATACACGGATCCTACCGATTTTCAACAAACATGGCCACCACCGAAAGGAAAGCTTTCTAATGAACAAATAACCGCGTTACAAATCGGACCATCCGCTTGACAGATTATTTCTCTTCATTAGCGGGTGGTAGGGCCTTGTGCAAGGTCCGTCCGGATAGCTACCACCATCTTACTCGCAAATCCTGCCGCTAAGCAGCAGTGCTTGCACTGCTGTGTTCCGGTGTGGAGAGTAAGACAGCCGGGGAAATTACGGGCACAAGAGGCATTTCATCTTAGCCCTCTAGGTTGGCAACGCATCTGCAATCCCTCCGGGGTTGCGGGTGTCTATGGGCAGTGGTGATCGCTTACCATCAGGTGACCCACTTGCTCGTTTGCCTTCCTATTCGCATAAAAAAAAAAAAAAAAAAAAAAAAGGTACAGGTGGCAGCACGTAAGTCTAACGTGGTGTACGCCCGCCCGCGCCCCCTGCACATACCTTATTTTCGACTGCTGCGCATCAACGGTCATCGCTAGACTTACGTGCCGGCACTTGTACATACAGGGTGTATCAGACACCCCCTAACAATAAGCTATAGAAGCTAAAAAAAATATTAACAAAAAATTGGAGTAATTTTTTTTTATATTTTCTATTGGAATGATTACAATACTCCAATTTTTTTAAAATATTTTTTTAGCTTCTATAGCTATGGTTATATACCCCAGTGGATTATTGTTAGGGGGTGTCTGATACACCCTGTATATTATTATATCGACGTCAAACTAATAACCCCTCTTTTTACGTCGGGGGTTAAAGACGATGATCGCTGATAGGTATTCAAATAAATAAAACAAACTCAAGTAAAAAACTATTTATTTAAATACATATTTATGATACTTGGTAACATTTTTCAAAAGGGTCAAACTCTGTAGTATAATGTACAGTCACGGGCATAAATAGGTATATGTAAGTACGTTACCAAAAAGTCAAAAACAACTATAAACCTTTAGGGTGCGAACACACCGCCGCCTAAAAAACGGTGACGTTACGGAATCGCAACAAAATGTATGAAGAAACAGTGAGAAAACGTGACGCCTACGACGCGTCACTGCGTATGCGCGGCGGTTTGGTCGCACCCTTATGCTACAAACAATAAGGTCGGCGACACCTAATATTGGACATGATGGCTGCAGGTAAGGTACTTAGCGAAACGAGTTTAATTTGACATATACTTTTGTGACAGACTGATGACAGGATCTCTCGATTTGTTTGGCTTTTCCAAGAGTGGACACTTCACAACTTAACTTAGATATCCATGAATCCAAATATTTTTTATGTTAAAATAACGCTAAGGATTAAACATCTTGTACTTTACTTAAGTACCTATCTTTACTTTAAATATATTACTTGTTTTTTTTCGTTCTTTTTCTTTTTTATTCGCGTAATAATAGTGTACTAACGTAAGTAATTCATTCATAATCATAATCATTTATTGCTTGAAATAATGTTACAGAAGATCTTACAGGTAGGTATAACAGTGCACTATTTCACCAAAAGGCATACAATAATTTTAACATTTCAGTTGGACAACCATACATAAAATCATATCAAATAAAAATAAAAAATTATACAGGAATAATAATTTTCACATCTATGTCAGAAAATTATTATATTTCTATTCTTAAAAAAATGCATAATTGGAGTAATTTTTTTTTTTAATATTTTTTTTAGCTTCTGTAGCTATGGTTATATACTCCAGTTGATTATTGTTAGGGGCTATCTGATACACCCTGTATAAATATAGACTATAAAACTTAACTATAAAATGTCATTTCAGAGCTCAACATTCTATAAGATAATTTCATCGTGATCAATGCATTGAATTTAAAAACTAGTAAGTATAAAAATAAACTTTATGTACTTATATGCTTATTGTAAGTTTTCGGTCGCAAAAATCGGTCGGTTAAAATTAAAATGTCAAATACAATGACGACAGGGCCCTATTTTATAAAGCTATAAGTTACAGGTGGCGGCACGTAAGTCTAACGTGGAGTACGCCCGCCCGCGTACCCTGCACTCCCCCGCGATACCTTATTTACGACTACTGCGATCAACGGCCATCGCTAGACTTACGTGCCGGCACTTGTACAATTTACAAGCGGAAGTCTCTTTCTGATCTTATGTGTTAGACAGAGACTTCCGCTTGTAGCTTTATAACATAGGGTCCAGTTTGTTGCAGTTTCGATCCGCAAGCACTATTATATAATCTGTGCCGCAAGTGGTGCTGCCAATTTTTCCATAGTAATTGAGTGAGACATACGTGGATGCGAGCGAGGCGTTTTATGTATAAAAACTTACACCAGAGGCTCTGTTGCTTTTCTTTGGCGTAAAACTAAGTACCTATGAGACTAAACAACAGACTTATTCTCTGCAAGACAAATTCATGGAAACCAATTTGTTTAATTTCAAAAACTCTTCAACGTCAAATCCCACGTCTTCATCAGGAATTAATTCCTGAATAATTTCTCTCGATGACATTCTAGAGTCTACTCGATTTTCAACATGAACTGGATCTTCCACTTCATTATTTGCTTCAGGCTCTTCGTGATTGATCGTATTTGCTTCTCCTCCAACTCCATTTTGACCCTGAGTAATATCTTCACTAAAAATATCTTGCGAAACTTCTGCGACATTCTTTTGACCTTCACGAATTTCATTTCCAGTGTCATCGCCTAAAATTTCCTGCAACTCTTGCGTAGATTGCAGTTCTTCGTCGTCACACATTGACGCTTGGCTGTCGTTTGCACCGAACATCCCACGCAAAGCATCTTCTGGCGATTGCGCGTCATCAGCATGTTCTGTGATACTTTGATTAACACTCAGATTAATATCGGCTTTTACTTCAGTTACAATATGCCGCGGACCTGGGCAGGAGTCGCTGTCACTGTCCCATGATTCAACTGTACCATCACCATCGTTTTCTTCGGTAACGTCATTCATACAAATATCTTCATCTTCAGTTAGCATTCTATTGTCAACAAGATTGGCTTCGGGTTGTTCTGCAGATACTTCTTTAGTTGCATTTACATCATTTACAACACTTTCAGTAGAGGAAACATTGTTCTCACGTGTATTCCTTAAAAGTATTTCCTTTTCTTTCTGATGTTTTGCGTAATGAGCCTTAATTTCTTGAGCATTCACATCTTTGTTACATAGATTACACTTCTGCATTACAACGCTTACCACAACGTCTGAAATTAT
Organism: Pandemis heparana; assembly: GCA_963854515.1. NCBI lineage: Eukaryota > Metazoa > Arthropoda > Insecta > Lepidoptera > Tortricidae > Pandemis > Pandemis heparana. Next base: position 4,897,184 of record OY978033.1, read on the forward strand.
CTCGATACGTCTGCCATCTGTGTTCATTTTTGAATTTTCTTCAATTTCTTCTTCTTCTGGTGAATCTTCAGTTAAACGATTCTGTAGCTGTCCCAAAATTTTATTTATCTGTATATCATTTTTATTATTGAACGTAACAAGTCTAAAACCAGCAGCATGATTTTCTTTATGATTTTCCAAAACTTTGGCGCTATAAAAGTGAGCGTCACATTCGTCACAATAGTACCCTTTAGGTTTATTCTTGGCACATGTTTTATAGTTTTTGCAGTGGTTATCTATCTTCAAAGGGTCGACGAAAAAGTGACACATTTCACATCGGTACGCTGGAATGCCTGTAGAGGACCCTGTATCTTCAGAATGTAGCTTTACACATCTTTTGTACATGTAGATGCTTGAAGATAAAATCATTCCTTCATCTACCGCAACATCGTCAAACATATCGAACCAAGCGTCTGTCAGTAATGTTTCGAAATCATACTTGATCACTTTTAGCACATTGTTGTGACCGATGTCGGCTTCGAATGCAAAGTTGCGGGTGTCTCCCATTTCTTTACCATTATGTTTTGCCACTAGATGCTCCTGTGAATGTTCGACTGATGCGTTATAAGTTTCTGTAGCTTTTCCGCACTTACATTTGTATATTATTTGAGTGTCATTTTTCTTTGGCGGCTTTCCATTAGTTATTACTTTCTTTTTGTCAGATACGTTGACTTTTTTATCAGCGCGTTGCGACTTAGGGTCCGTTTCACCCAAATGCGCGCCAATTTCAGCTCTGAACATGCGTGGAATAATGCTCAAACGCTCAGCTTCGACTTTATGAAAGCCAGCGTAGTGTTTTTGTAAGTCAGCTGTACTTTTCAACTTAGGATCAATCTCGCACAGACGACAACTCGTATCTTTATAGCGACTGTTAGCTTTCTCCAACTGCTTTTTAAACCATGGCGCGTTACCATTATCCGTGTTTATGTCAGACCAACTAAGAACCGTGCCATCATCGAACAGCATCTGTTCCACATTGTCTATGTTATGTTTTGTACCGTAATGCTTGTAAATATCAGCTCGTACGACTTTGCATAGCTTGCAATCGTATCTTTTAGACTTGTTTTGTTCATCACCGACTCCAGCACTATCTGTATGTTTACCTTGAACGTGCCTTTTGAGATTTGCCTTGTAAGCGTAGCTTTTGTCGCATTTGTCACAAGGAAATGCTTTTTTAGGTTCTTCTGGGCTTTTGTTAGCTTTTTCTGGACTTCTAGGTATCTCTGGACTTGTCTCAGCTGTCTTGCATGTTTGTTGATGCTTCTTAAGATCTTCTTTGTCTATGAAGGCTTCGTCACATTCTGCGCATAAGTATACTGCTCTCCTAACTTTTTTGGCTAAATCGGCGAGTGTTTCCTTTGATGGACGTTTGAGAGCTCTCCCGAGCGCGGGCAATGCTGCTATGAATTTAGTGAATGTTACCGTATCTGACGGTTTATTAGAGTGTTTTTGTGCAATTTTAATCAGGCATTTTACGAATTGTGGATCCAATGGTTTCTGGTGTGTGTCGGAATTGGTGTCAGATTCGTTGCTTGTGTCGTAATCGGTGTCGGATTCAACGTCGCCATCCGAATCTGAATCGGAAATGTACCTCGTAGCTGGTTCCGGGCTTCTCATGTTGGCCTGCAAACAAGATTTTTTGTTTAAAATTTCAATTTCCTAACTTCAGCAGCGGCGTAACTATAACTTCTGGGGCCCGTGGCAAATGTGTGCGTGGCGAAATTCCAAAGCGGTCCAGTAGTTTCGGAGACATTATATTCAATGCAAACAAAAAATCTATCTAATCTTTCCTTTTTATAATATAGTATAGATGAGGTATTATTATTATTGAAAGATAGTATAAGGAATAGTGTGGTAAGGGAACGTGCTGGTGTGAAAGAAGATAGGTATAGTGACTAGGATAGAAAAAAGTATGCTTAGTTGGTTTCGTCACGTAGAGATGATGGATGAAAGAAGATTAACTAAACAGATTTATATGAGGAGTGTGAATGGGTGCGTTTAGAGGGAATGCCTATACGGACGTTCCGTAATCAAATTGGGGACGTTTTGGAAAAAGGTCAGGTCAAGAGTACCCGGAACCGACGAACATGTATGAAGAGATTGATGAATGTGGATGAAGCGATAGGTATGTCAGGATCGTAGCAAGTGGATCAAAGTAGTCTCTGCCTACCCCTGCGGGAAAGAGGCGTGACGGTATGTATGTATGTGTATGTATGTATTATGTAGCGACACAAGATTGCTTAGTTTGCGATATCCAATATCACTAACACGCGCTAGCTAAGCCGCCCGCCACTGTAAACTAACGTGTATTAAAGAGTATTGAATAAATGGAGTCAAGCAGAAATAACGTGTATCGCATGTATCAATCTACCAACCACTTCTACCTTCCTACATAAATATACAAGGTGTTTGGTAGCCAGGTGCAAAGCTTTAAGCGGGTGATAACCGAGGTATTTTTGAAAATTTTAAGCCATACATGTCTTAGCCGAAATTTGATGATATTTTTTTTAAATTGAAAATTTAGAAATTTTATGAAAATAAGTACCCAGAATTTGATAGAAACGAGTCAATATTGATGACCAATGAGCGTTAATTTGTAAACAAAATCTTTTATTTCGGATAGTTTAATGTGTATTGGACCAATGAAATAATTTATAAGTGTATGTCTTGCCACAGAAACAAAATGGAGGCTTTCGAAATTACCAAAAATGTTGGGACACAAGTCATTTTTCTGTGCCATATTTTTATTTTTATTTTTTTAAAATATGCCTGTTGCTCTTTCTTTTAAGGTATCACTCATTCAGATTGCTTGCTAAATCTGAGATAAAAAGTAAAAACCAAACTCGGGGGAGCGCTGGCTAAGAATGCACTAGTATTGAAATTTCACGTTTTTTCATGTGGGACATATTTAGAGCCTTAGCGGAACACAAAAAAAGCGTAGGAAGTAACTATTTTTAATATTTTTTATTTTTCTTTGGTCAAGCATTGAGTTACGCGTTTTGCTAACTTTTTTTTGTGTTCCGCTAAATATGTCTGAGTGTATACTTTCGTGAATGTATAATCCATTATAATTAAGGTATATGTTTGTATTTACAAAACTAATTACACAAGCAAATTGCTTTAATTAGCTTGCGTTGCATACTGCACGAGACAATACTAATACGTACGTTATGACAAAATACAATAAGAGTTTTCAATGATTCACGGTTAAGTTCATTCGAAAAATATACGTGTATACCTACGTGTATACCCGTGATCATGATGCATGCAACTGCGTCGAAATATCGGGTGCTCAATAAACGTAATCGCGGTTCACATCCCGTTTATAATATTTCGAATGAAAATAAAATAAACCTGCAAGACAGCTTATACTAACTAGCCCTAAAATCCAAACAATACGTTTTTTGGGTTCCGTAGTCAACAAGAAACACCTGTGTCGCTGTGCCCGCCCGCCCGTCCGTCTGTCTGTCCGTGGCTTAACTCACATATTCTTGGTACTAGAAAGCTGTTATTTGGTATGGGTGTATAATTAACTATGCCGACAAAATGGGAAAATGAAAAATAATAATAATAATAAATACCTAAAATAAAAAAATAAAAAAATAGGGATCCGTTTGCGAAATATTAAGCTTTAAAGTTCTAATTATCGTTAGAGTCTTAGCTAAACGGTTGTGTATTGTATATAACAAAGTTTAAATAATTGAAAGGAAAACTATCACAGTCAGTAGTAGTAATGGGTCAAATGTAACTCATTCTGCTAAATTTGATTTCAACTTGCCGTGTTTTTGCAAGATTGTCTAAGTAATATTTTACCTTGCTTACAATCATTGCTTTAGAAGACTTTGATTTAGTCACCGTGGTTTTATTTGTGCCCTTTTTTTAAAAAAAAAATAACAACCGACTAGTCGTCATTTTTTGCCGAATAGTCGGTTTCCCCGACTAGTCCCATCCCCACAATTTTTCAACCAACTTATAGAATGCTACTTAAAACCATACATAGGTAGTAGTACCGAATAAAAATGAAAAATAATAATAATAACATTGAAGTTACCATAAAACCGTGTACTGACTTAGTAATTTAATATTTTTTTTTTCTGCAAGAAAAACTAGGAGGAACGTTATAGTTTGATTATAGTATAGATAAAAGAACGTCTGTAAAAATATTTGGGTAAAAGCTTTTATAGTAGGCGGCAAATAAGTAAAACGTGGAGGGAATAAGCGCACTATGAAAATGATGTTGTTTTTCATACTGCGCATATATCCCCTCCACGTTTGACTTATTTGCCGCCTACTATACACGATTATTTGGTACCTAAATAGCTGCATAATAATGTAACATAGTAAGTACTAGGATGATCGAGCTTTGCTCAGTATTTTTTTTTGGTAGGTAAGTTTTCTAAAAATGAAACCTAGCTAGATCGATTTATCGTCCCCGAAACCCCCCGCATACTAAATTTCATGAAAATCGTTGGAGCAGTTTCCGAGATTCAGATTATACATATATATACAACAATTGCTCGTTTAAATGTATTAGATAGATAGATGGATAGGTATCAGAAAGTTAATCCGACCTAGAAATGGATCTAAGACTTGCAAGTTTCGACCCAAAATCGCAAGTTGAAACGCAAACGAAAGCTTATAAAAGCTTGTTTCTGTATTAGTAAAACCATCAAATTAATATTAATCCAGTTATTTGCATACCAGCGTATGATAAACACAAACACATTAACACTTCTCTAAAATAAAAACTAGAACTAATGTCCTAATTGTTTGCCTGCGGCGCCATTTTGTATAACCTTATCATAACATACAAAATGCCTCGCATACAAAGAAAAAACTGGGAACGATAGGTGGGAAACGGCGCAAAACATACTATATCTGTCGGCAATACCACAAAGTTCGAAATTCAACGTCAGCATCATACCGGCTCTCTCTCACTTTGGTGATATCGCGCACGTGCGAGCGAAACGGCGCATTACGAACTTCGAATCCAACTTCGCAGTATAGAACCTGTCGCGACTTGCTTGCAAATTATTTACCCCAAAAACTTGTCAAAATAAACAAAATATTACGTAATTTTTAATGTAAACATGTTTCACTTACTTTAGGTCGGTTGTTTGATGAGAAGAAGCCGTGTTTTTTGATATTTCACAGCAAAGCACCGAAAACACTGATGAGATAATTTCGATAGTTTTAACACGCGACCGAAGCGCGCTACGTTTTCTACTGAAATGAAATGAATCACGTCACGAACGACGGAGACAAACGAACGAAGGAGGGGGACGGAGGGAGGTAGGAAGGGGAAGTGGGCAGAGACGAGATAACGTATTGTTCGTTTGCTAGCGTTGTAGAGTGCTACAAACCGCTCAAAAGCGTTTCATAGCGCGTTTTATTCATGCAATTTTGTAGGACAGTTATTACTGGCAACATTAATGTCATATTTCTTAAAAGCCCCGTCAGCTTTGCGTTGCCTTCTACGGCCCCTAGAGAGCCCCTAGAGAGCTATTTTTAGAATACCTTGATTTGTTCGCGTGCTCCATTCCATGGTACCTAATACTACGCGTGGCTTAGTTATAAGTTTTCGGTCACAAGAATACGCCTTGAACGCAACAATAAATGCTAGACTCTATGTGAAAGGGTAGCAAAGAAATACAACTACTTAAAGATATCATAAACATTTATTTATTAAAATATAAAAATATAACTTGGGTAAATCATTTAATAATTGTGTTTCTTGTTTATTTGTTTCTGCTTTAGGCAGGATGCATCATCATCTGCAGCCTAATCACTAGCTATTAGCTATTATAAAACAAAGTCGCTTTCCGCTGTCTGTCTGTCCCTATGTATAATGTATGCTCAGATCTTTAAAACTACACATCGGATTTTGATGCGGTTTTATTTAATAAGAGTGATTAAAGAGGAAGGTTTTACATTAATTTACATATATGTATAATTCTACACTAAAGTACGGAAGCGAAAGTTGGGTATGGCAAAAGAAGCATGAAAGTAGAATAAATGCAGTAGAAATGAGAGCGTTAAGAAGTATGGAAGGTGTATCACTGAAAGATAGAATAAGGAATAGTATGATAAGGGAACATGCTGGTGTGAAAGAAGATATAGTGACTAGGATAGAAAAAAGTATGCTTAGTTGGTTTGGTCACGTAGAGAGGATGGATGAAAGAAGATTAACTAAACAGTAAGCTTATTACGTAATTCGCTCGCGATCACCATCGTCTTCATTTTGACAGTTCATGTATGGGCTGACAATTGGCATCGGAATCAGCTAGCTGTCACATTCATACAAGAACTGTCAAAGTGAACACGATGGCGATTGTGAGCGAGTTACGTAATAAGCCTGCAGATTTATATGGGGCGTGTGAATGGGTGCGTTGGGAGGGGAAGGCCTAGACGGACGTTCCGTGATCAAATTGGGGACGTTTTGGTAAAAGGTCAGGTCAAGAGTACCCGAAACCGACGAGCATGTATGAAGAGATTGATGAATATGGATAAAGCAAAAGAAGTATGTCAGACCTTATACTCCGAAATCCGATTTTCGAAGTTCGTTTCGTGCCGTTCCGCTCTCACTAATAGTTATTAATTTAAGAGTGAGAGGGACGGTGTGATACGAACTTCGAAAATCGAATTTCGGGGTTGCCCCCCAGGATCGTAGCAAGTGGAACAAAGTAGTCTCTGCCTACCCCTGTGGGAAAGAGGCGTGACGATATGTATTCTACGCAGACAAGTCGCGGGCAGAAGCTACACTTATATGTATCATTGGCGTCGAAAAGGTTAAAAAATTTCTGGAATATTGCAGCTGATGGTTATTAGTTTGACTAAATAGTCCTGTAATTGTTTTTTAGGTTTTTTAAAAAATAAAAATAAAAAACATTTTTTTTTAATGAATGTGTGTAGTTTGTTCAGTAGAACAAACAACCACCTGCTGACATAAATATATTCCGGATCAATTTTGTGAGAACTATATCTAACCATATCGCCGGCCTCACCGAATAAAGCCGCAAAGTGCTGTTACCTGCTTTTTAATGTTCACTCATTTTCGACATCTACGCGGCAAAATACATCACCTCAATTTTTTCCAGCGTTCTATAGCAAGTATTTACGAAGTTACAAAAAAATAATACATTATTCTTTTTCAAAAACACAATCTTAAATTCAGCAATGTATTCTTGCTGAACAGAACTTTAGACGAAGATCTTGTAAAGTATCATACTGTGTTTTAGGGAAATAATTGTATAGCAATTGCCTTTACGGTTTTCTTCTGGTGCAGGTTTCATTATCACAATTCAGTAACATCTATTTGCAGAAAAAATGCTAGATAATTTAATATCATAATGACCTTTTACTTTTTCGAAGGTTTTACAAACGGACCACAACAAAACAGTAATGATGTATTAACATTACAACTGCATGGCTAAAAATACAAGAACACAAAGGTAAAGGTACATTACAAAAATTAAACACAGCATTAAAAGAGACAAACAAAACCGTAAAGTAGTGTTACCAATACAAGCAAACGCAAATAGTTCTAAGATGGTTTTCTATCAATAACTTTAAAACGTTACCAAAATAATTCAAAACATTAATGAAAACAGCTGGAGAAAAAAATCTGCTTTAGAATGTTACTAAAATGAAACACTCCTACTCTTTTTAATTTTAAAGTTATGAATCGATTTCGGTTTTTATTTTTTCCTGTAAAATTGACTTTTTGCACTTGCGGCTTTATTCGATGAGGCCGGTGACATAATATAAGTTACTTATCATCACAGTTCATGAGACTTCATATGTATTTTCAAGTTCCATTTGTTAGAAAATCCTTTGTTACACCAATTACACTCAAAAGGTTTGTGACCTGTATGTATTTGCATATGACATCTCAACGCATAGGCCGTGGTCACCGTCCGTTCACAAACATCACAAACAAACACCGTGTCACTCTTCACTTTAAAGTGCACCCTCTGAATATGCTGTACTAAATAACCCTTTTTATTGTAACTCTTTTTACAAATATCACATATAGGCCTCTGCCTTTTATTTTCTGCGTGCAGCAATTTATGTCTATGTAAATTACTTTTAAAAGTAAATATCTGAGGGCAAACGTCACATTGAAATATTTCATTTGGCTTTGCTTTTTTGCGTTTCGTAGTATCTTTACATTTTTGCAATGAGCTTTTAATATTTTTAGTGATTTTTCCACATTCATTTTTAGGATTGTTACTGTTGTTTTCTGTACCACTCTCCATTATATTATTTTTGTAACCATGACTATGACATTCCATGTGAGAGAAAAACGCTTTGGACATCAAAAAAGTTTTTGAACAAAATCCGCAAGCATATGTTATATCTTCTTTGCGTTTTTTCTTTCTTTTACTTCGAATTGTAGTATTAGTATTAGAATTTGTTTTCTTCCGATTCTTTTTGACTGAACCTTTTACAAATTTGTAGTCGGAAGTGGCTTCATTGGAGTTTGTTTTGTGTTTAAAATCTACAGTACATAAATAATCTGTTGAATCTCCACTGTTTGTTGTATCTTCAATCTTGACACTTGTTTTAAAATTCATTGGGCAATCCTCATTTTTCAGATCTGAAAAAGGAGTTTCTGTCAAAAATTTCATTTTTAATAAGCTTTTTACCTGACCACCCTACTTATTCTCAATTCAATTCAAACGGACCAACCATTGAAGAGTTCTCCATCAGCATCAAAATTCAAGTCACAAGATTCGACCTAGACAAACTACATACTTAATATATGTAAAGGTATACATAGTAAAAAAACGAATATTTTAAGAAAATATATGTTTGGTCTCGAGTCTTGGATGTTTAATATGAATTTATAATAATAATAATAATAATAATATAGCCCCTTTATTCCGAATCGCTGCAGTCTCAATTTAATATATACTATGTTTTTTAAATCGCGTAATTCGGCGTGCCTCTTGGCATAGGCCTCCTCCAGCTTAAATATGAATTTAAGTATTTATTTATCTATATAAGTATGTTCTGTTGTCTAGTGCCCATATTACAAGCTATGCTTAGTTAGGGACTAGGTCAATTGGTGTCAATTGTCCCAAGATATTTATTTATTTAATAGCTGTTGCCAGCGACTTCGTCTGAAAAGAATTCGTTTATCGCTATCCCGCAGGAACTAAGCAATTTTCCGGGATAAAAAGTAGCCTATGTGCTATTCCAGACTTTTCTCTATCTATGTGCCGAATTTCATCCAGATCCGTTGGGCCCTTCTGGCGCGATTGAGTAACAAACAAACATTCATCCATCCATCCATCCATACTTTCGCATTTATAATATTAGTTAGATTAGATTTATTTACATTGCAAATTAAATAAAAACACAAAATACATTATTGAATCAGGCGTTACTTTGCTGAGGTCCATATTAATGAAAAAAAAAAACCATTAGGTTGGTATTTATTTCAGCAGAGTAGTCTAATAGCATAAATAGTCAAAATACATCAGCACAATGTATTTTGAGTACGGCTGTTGCTTGAAGCTGTGTCTGCATCCCGCGGGAATGTTGTAGTTTCCCAGGATAAAAAGATGTAGCGTTCCATTGCCATTGCTGACATTTGTAGAAAAAGTTGAGTATGTACTACCTAGCTCAAAACAAATAAGTTCACCTCTATAAGGAAGGGAACAGTAAAAATAAAAGGAACAAACCATAAATTTCATGCTCTGCCGCAAAGTTATCGAATATCTCAGTCTTTATGTCTTCTTCGTATATAATTTCACACTTTACTTTTGTATCCATTTCTACAAAATCACTTGCAGTTCCGCTTTCCATTTTTGCAAGTTGAATGGGTTTCAAAAAGCGAATGTCATTTCATGTAATGTTGTATTTAATAAGTTAGCTTCAATCAATTCGAATTAAGGGAAATATGGCCTCATAAATTGCTTAAATTTTGTAAAAAGCAATCCTGCCCTTAGTCAGCCACTAATCAAAAATAAAATTACAAATGATCAAATCAAAGAACCAAACACGAAGTCACGAAACAATACAAAACAAAATGTCAAAATAAAACTTTTTTAGATTCTTGCACATGAGAAAAGCAAAGGAAACTAAGCTCATAAATCCAAGTTTGATTTTACTTTTGGTCATTTTTTATCTCGGAGTTTTTTTATAATGTAGAATTTTTAGGACTCCAACCTTATTGTACGATGGGGTTCGAATTATGTTTTTTATTTATTTTGTTGTTTATAGGGTTATTAAACTCGGATCAAACGAAAAGTAAAGACGGAGTCTTGCAAACGACGAAGTGACTGGTTTTTTATAGATCTGAGGTTTTTTATTTGGTAGTAGGTATGTACCAATTACGCCAATCAACCAAATTTTGCCAAGGTATAGTTTAAAACGACGTCACTGTGCAGCTCGCAGAACTCCGTTTTGAGTTTTTAATTTGTCTGATATTAAAAATTAAAGAAATAAAACATCTGACAAACATTTATTAAAAACAAAATGTATACTTAAATAAATTTTATAATTATTACATTTATTACATTTACCAGTACCTAGGTTAAATATTTTCAGAATCAAAACGTTTCTTTGACGACACTCATTAAAAGTAAAATCTTACATAAAACTGTTTAAACATCATTATCATCAATCAATAAAAACTAGAATCATCTTATTTTACAGTTGACTTTTAAATTACTAAGTACATTTACTTACCTACATACTTACTAAAGTTTAAGATTTTTATGCCTTGTCAAATTGCATAAATAAGATAATACCTAGAAGTTACGTTATGCGTAAGTTTACATAGATTTAAAGTATTAAGAATGAGAAATAATTACAAATCTAATGGTCTTACCGCAAAAAACTCAATCAATAGGTAGGTACTAACTAAACTAGCTTAAACTTACTTAAAATTACTGATGAGATGATCGATTTTTATGTTTCATTTTTGTTAAACTGTGTGTAGTATCGTGTAGGTGTGCTCTATTTGTGCGTCTTTCAAAAGAGGATAAAAAATGTCTTCTTTATTTCTTTCTTTAATTTATTTTAATGCAGTTTTATCTAGCTTCTGACTAGTTCTATGATGTCTAAATACCATCCTTTCTTATCAGTCGTTTTGTCGCGCACAAAAACTTCCGATTGACATTATGCTCACCGATGTAGTGGACCTCTAAGTCATCCAAACCGAGAGACTTCAACTGATGCCTGAGGTCTCTGTCGCACAGCCGACAAACAGTATCGGTGTATCGCTCCATTGCCTTAGCAAATTGAATACTGAACCACGTGCTGTCGCGATGCTGGTTTCCTCCAGTCGGGATCAAGAATGTGCGATCTGTGACCAGCATTGAAGATGGATCGCGTATGTTATGATGGTCTAAGTAATGTTTCGCAATGTCGACTGGTTCTTCTAAGCACAATTTGCAAGGGATTTGGGAGGGGTTTGAGGATGTCTCTTGAGCATTTTGCGGCTCGTCTCCATCAGTAACACTCGTAGCGTCATTACCACAAGTTTCCTTATGCTTTTTGCAACTGCTGGCACTGGTGAAGATTTCGCCGCACGTAAGGCAAATCTTGTCGTTTCTTTCGTGTTGAGTTTTGATGTGGTTTTGTAGAAAACTCTCGGTGAAAAAACTTTTGCTACACTGTGGGCAGTCGAAATCGGTTTTGATTTTAGCTGATGCGCTTTTTCCGCACGTGTTCCGATGCTTAGAGAAACTGCTATGGTTATTAAAGCTTTCGCTGCAGTTTTCACAGGTTTTTGGATACTCGTGTTCAGCTGCGATGTGTTTATTTAGATTTTCCCGTCTGGTGTAGCTTTTGTCACATTTGTCGCAACACAGTTTGGCTTTTTTGTCTGGCACAGTAGGGATTTGATCTGTCGCACGTTTTAGAGGTGTGTTATTCGTGATTGTAACAAATGAGGCACGGCCACGGATGACTTCTCTGTAGTCATCGGCGCCGAGAACGAATATGTTCTGTAAGGGGCTGGGCTGATCAGTTTTTGCGCTGCAGTGTTCACAGTCACTTGGCTTCGGAGTCTCGGGATCAGGACAGCTTTTCTTGGCCTGGAAACAAAAAAAAACTTTAAAGTTTCATAACTTGTAAAGGTTTTGATCCCAGCATCACACACGATGTGAAGGAGTGGACAATGCGTGTACAAACGTTTAACTTGCAAAAGTTGGCATTCCACACTAGTTTAGCTTTGTACTTATCCGTTTTTAACACCTGCCGACACACACACACACACACACACACACACCTGATTCAATAAAATACTGGACATAGTTTCCTATAGACATTTTATTCACTACTTCACATCGTGTCTGGTGTGTACCTACCCTAAAACGGGGTGAGAAGGGATTGCGGGGGGGGGGGGGGGGGGGTGAGAAGAGATATAGAACTAATATTTTGTGTTTTCTCATGCTACTTAAAATTTCTGAAAATATGACTAAGATCACCTGGAATTGATTGGTCCCACAGTTATTTCTCTTTCTCTTTGTAGTTTTGCTGCTCGGCGCTTGGGGGCGTGGCGGCGCTGTTCCCACACCCTGCCTGCTTGGCTCACTTTTTTGCCTGCTTTGGTCTCTTTTTTGCCCACTTTGGTCTCCCTCTGGCCCACGCTGTGCTCTCTCTTGCCCACTTTGGTCTCCCTCCGGCCCACGCTGTGCTCTCTCTTGCCCACTTTGGTCTTCTTCCGGCCCCCGCTGTGCTCTCTCTTGCCCACTATGGTCTCCCTCTGGCCCACGCTGTGCTCTCTCTTGCACACTTTGGTCTCCCTCCGGCCCACGCTGTGCTCTCTCTTGCCCGCTATGGTCTTCCTCTGGCCCCCGCTGTGCTCTCTCTTGCCCGCTATGGTCTTCCTCCGGCCCCCGCTGTGCTCTCTCATGCCCGCTATGGTCTCCCTCCGCCCCACGCTGTGCTCTCTCTTGCCCGCTATGGTCTTCCTCCGGCCCCCGCTGTGCTCTCTCTTGCCCACTATGGTCTTCCTCCGCCCCCCGCTGTGCTCTCTCTTGTCCGCTATGGTCTCCCTCCGGCCCTCGCTGGGCCCTCTCTTGCACACTTTGGTCTCCCTCCGGCCCACGCTGTGCTCTCTCTTGCCCGCTATGGTCTTCCTCTGGCCCCCGCTGTGCTCTCTCTTGCCCGCTATGGTCTTCCTCCGGCCCCCGCGGTGCTCTCTCATGCCCGCTATGGTCTCCCTCCGCCCCACGCTGTGCTCTCTCTTGCCCGCTATGGTCTTCCTCCGGCCCCCGCTGTGCTCTCTCTTGCCCACTATGGTCTTCCTCCGGCCCCCGCTGTGCTCTCTCTTGTCCGCTATGGTCTCCCTCCGGCCCTCGCTGGGCCCTCTCTTGCTCACTGTGGTCTGTCCTTTGCCCACGCTGCTTATTTTCTTTTTCTTCTCGCTTCTTCTTCGCTTTGAGAGCCCTGCACTTCTTTACGTTGGGTATTCCCTCTATTCCCGCGTCATTCAGGAGTGCGATAAATTTATTCACGCGATCTTGATATGTCAAACAATCTGGAACAATCAGTCAGAAAAAATAAATTTCTGACAAAAAAAAAAAATTAATGCAAGCTTTGTTTTGCTGACTGTACTTGCATTTTCATCCGTTCTACATAATATGTGTACCAAATTTCAGGTTAATCGGACCAACTGTTGAAGAGTTCCCTCCTGCGGAGACGGTCCTGATCGGGCCACCAGAATAAATCTACCAGATTATTGCAAAATTTCAGCTCGATCGGCTAAAGATATCGGCTTCAAAATTGGGCAGGGGAACTGCGAAGTTCTTAAGCAATCTAACCAACAGTTTACCAGAATACTGACCCTTTACAAGCGTCTTGTAATCGTACCGGATACCAGCAACCGTGCAGTAGTACTTCACGACAGAAATGTCCCAACCCCCCTGGAAAGAAACACAAATTGTAAAGCCTTTCAGCCATTGCATAGGTACCCATCGCGTTGTATTCTGGGGCCTTACCAGTGACGTCTGTTGCGAACTCTATTACATTTTTATTAATTAACTAGCTTTTGCCCGCGACTTCGTTTGCGTAGAATTAGTATTTTGGGTAGCTTATTCTTAGTGGTCTCAGCGTGATAGAGAGAGGTTGGAGGCCTTTGAGATGTGGTGTTGGAGGAGGATGGAAAGGATTAGCTGGACGGAGAGGAAAACCAACAAAGAGGTGCTTAACATAGTCGGAGAAAAGAGAAGCTTACTGGAGACTATAAGTACCAGAAGAGGGAACATGATGGGACACCTGATGCGACGCGACGAATTCTTTCTAAACCTGCTGGAAGGAAAAGTGGAAGGGAGACGAGGCAGAGGAAGGCCAAGATTAACTTATTTTGACCAGGTGAAGGAGAGAGTGGGTGTCGCGTCGTATCAGGAGGTCAAGAGGCTGGCTGAGGACCGAGCGGAGTGGCGACTACTCCACCGACAAGAGCGTGGCTCTTAAATGCAAGAAGAAGATTCTTAGTGGTGGGCAAACATTCAATTAGAGCACAAATTAAATATAATTACCCTTAGGGTATTGCATCTTCGTAGTAAATTTCACTCCCCTATTCACATCTTTGACGATTTCTGCAATCAAAAACTATTCTATTCCCTTCCCCGGGACCACAACAATATATCCATCCCAAATTTCGTTTAAGTCGTTTCATCGGCTTAAGCGCGAAGAAGAAAAAGACAAACGCACTTTTATATACGGGGAGGCCTTTGCCCAGCAGTGGGACACTCAATTGACAACATTTCATATTTCTGAGCCTATCATTTTAATGGTTCTCTGTATTCTGTTTGAACAGATGAACATGCTGACAGTTTAATTTTTTCGCTAGGGTTTGTATTTGATTTACAATTAATTTATTAATTTTTGCTTATTCTAAAAGGGCGTAACTCCGATACTATCACAGAATAGACACTTATCCTTTTGTCTTTTCTGTATAGAAAAAAATCTGACGTCAATTTCAAATTGTCAATGTCAGGCCTTATTCTCCGATATTCGATTTTCGAGGTACGCTTCGTGCTTTTCCGCTCATACTAATATAGTCATTAACTTGAGAGTGAGAGAGAAGGTATGCAACGAACTTCAAAAATAGAATTTCAGAGTTGCCCCCCTTGTACTTTGAAGTTGTCATATACAAAATTATGGTCGCTTATTTTTTCTCGTGAAAAAGGCAAAGGTGTTTCACCTATCCTGTGGTAGTTTTGGTAAAATTAGGACATATTTTTAATTAATTTTTATTTTTTATAATAAGCGATATTAAAATTATATAAACATGTTGCAGTGATCAGGAGGCAAAATGCTTTCGAACCATATATACATTTTCAGGTGTTATAAAAATGAAATGTTGTCAATTAGGCTAATATAAAAAAAAATATTCATACATCAAGTAAGTACCTAGTTATTTTTAAGATTTGTTAGTTTTCTAAGTGACTTTAACGCCATTTCATGCCCTAAAGATATGAAAAAAAAGGTTCCTTCAAACGATAGCTACTACCTACCATATTAATTATCAACCCAATTTTGCCCCCTCCACAGGTCTTTTTTAAACCGCTGAAACACATATTATTTACTAGCTTTTTCCCGCGACTTCGTCCGCGTAGACTCATTTATTGACAAATAGCTTTTGCCCGCGGCTTCGTTCGCGTGTACCAGGAGTATTTCAATCCCGTTTTTTTCCCGTTCCCATAAGAATTTCGGGAAATGCTCTCTTAATGCTCCCTACACTCTCCTGCCAAATTTCAGCTTGCTACGACCAGTAAAACGAAAAATCCCGTTTTTCCCGTTCCCGTGGGAATTTTGGAAATTCCTCTCTTAATGCTCCTCTACACTCTCCAAACAACCTAAATGCCGAATTTCAGCGTTCTACAACCAGTAAAACGAAAAATCCCGTTTTTTCCCGTTCCCGTGCATGGGCATTTTAGGAAATTGTCTCTTATTGCTTCCCGATACTCATCAATCAACCTACATACCAAATTTCAGCTTTCTACGACCAGTGAAACAAAAAATCCCGTCATTTCCCGTTCCCGTGGGAATTTTGGAAAGTCCTCTCTAAATGCTGCTCTACACTCCCCAAGCAATCTAAGTACATGTCGAATTTCAGCTTTCTACAACCAGTAAAACGAAAAGTCCCGTTTTTCCCGTTCCCGTGGGAATTTCGAAAAATTGTCTCTTAATGCTTCCTTACACTCCCCAAGCAACCTACATGCCAAATTTCAACTTTCTACGACCTGCAGTGTAACAAAAAAACCCGTTTTTTCCCGTTCATGCTCCCCTATACTCCTCAAGGAACCTGAAGGCCAAATTGCAGTTTTCTGCGATCATTAAAACGAAAAATCGATCCCGTAGAACTGAATGTAAATCCCGTTTTTTCCTTATCCCGTTGGAATTTTCGAAAATCCTTAAAACTGTTTTTTACTATTATAATCACCTACTTCTATGCCAAATTTGAAGAGTCTAGTAATTTATAGTTCATAGGATTTCGTTGAACTGAATATATATATCCCGTTTTTTCTTTATCCCGTGAGAATTCCCAAAAATCCTGAAATTATTTTCTTAGTTTTGTAATCATCTACTTGTGTACGAAACTTGAAGTCTATATTTATTAAAGTATAGTTACTGAGATAGGGTCACTCGGTATCGAATATGATAAATCACGTTTTTTCCCGTTCCCGTGGAAATTTGTGTGTGTGTGTGTGTGTGTGTGATCCTGTGTGTCAGGTAGGTATGTGTGTTGTTGTTTTCGTAATCAGCGACCCGATAAACCGTAAAAATAATAATACCCACTATAATATAATAATAATAATAGCCACGTTGATTTTCAGACTTTGTCACCCCCTATCCCCCTTTTAGGGGTTAAATTTTCAAAAAACCTGAAACAGGTGTTTACTCATTTATCGTTAGGAATACTCCTGTGAAGTTTCGAGTAAAATAGTCTAACTAATCTTGTTTCCCCATACAAACTTTGGACCCCCATTTAACCCCTTTGGGGGTCGAATTTTGAAAAATCCTTTCTTAGTGCACCCCTAGACCTTATATAAGGAACCTACGTGCCAAATTTGGAATCTCTAGAACCAGCGGTTTGGGCTGTGCGCTGATATGTCAGTCAGTCAGTCAGTCAGTCAGTCAGTTTCTTCTTTTATATATTTAGATTTTTGTGTCTAATAAAATGTCTAAAAATAAAGTTACTCCATTTCTCAAGGTCAATCTATATATATAAAATTCTAAACTGACTGACTGACTGACTGACTGTTGATATATCAACGCACAGCCCAAACCACTGGACCTAGAGACTTGAAATTTTGCACACAGATACCTTATACAATGTAGGCATCCACTAAGGAAGGATTTTTGGAAATTCGATCCCTAAAGGGGTTTAATGGGGGTCCAAAGTTTGTATGGGGAAACAAGATTAGTTAGACTATTTTATTCGAAACTTCACAGGAGTATTCCTAACGATAAATGAGTAAGCACCTGTTTCAGGTTTTTAAAAAATTCAACCCCTAAAAGGGGGATATGTGGTGACATAGTCTGAAAATCAACGTGGGTATTATTATATTATTATTATTAGTGGGTAGTATTGTTTGTACGGTTTATCGGGTCGCTGATTACGAAAACAACAACACACATACCTACCTAACACACACACACACACACACACAAATTTCCACTTGAACGGGAAAAAACCGGATTTATGTACTTATTCGATTCCGAGTGACCCTATCTCAGTAACTATAATAACTAACTTGGTCTTCAGGTTCCTTGGGGAGTATAGGGGAGCACTACAAAAGTATTTCCCGAATTTCTGACGGAAACAAACGAGAAAAACGGGATTTTTTGTTATACAATGGTCGTAGAAAGTTGAAATTTGGCATGTAGGTTGCTTGATAAATGCAAGGAAACATTAAGAGTCAATTTTACAATACGAGTATTCAATGATTCACGGTTAAGTTCATTCGAAATATTATAAACAAAATAACAAAATAATAATAATAACGGGGGCAAATATCGAGTGCTCAATAAAGGTAATCGCGCGGTATCGTATGAATAATACAACGGTTTCTCGTTGAATGACAAATTTATTTAATTTAGCAGCCCTTATATACTTTCTTGAGAAACATTTCGATACCGCGATGTAGGAATGGGACGGCCCAGTACAGCGACATCTGGTGGCCGATAGGCATACTAAATACATAAAACGTTTCACCTCTGTACATACCGCCCACCATGGACAGCTATGTCCATAATAATTAGCAGTACCGCCCACCATGACAAAACTTTAGATTATACACAAATACAATTTAACTGTCACCTTGTTCCATTTATACAATTATAATACAGTTAACAAAATCATACAGGAGCACAAGATTACCGAAACCAAACCCGATTACGTCCAAAATAGTGGTCATTACCATTACGCCAATTTTGTATCAAACTATTAGACTTTTCTTGAGATTTATTGTTCCTGCTAATTTTAATTTGTGAGTGTAATGTTACCGCATTACTTAACCTACCTTTATTTGAACAAACAAGTCCTGAAATTACCCATCCCAATTTTGTAAATTGAGCTATAAGTTTCCCCTGTGTATCCTTCTTGACACCATCCAGAATTACCTGACCAAACACCTCAGCACCTAACAAAACATCAATTTTATCGGGTGTATGATAATTCGGATCCGCCAACATTAAATGTCTTGTCTCTAGACCGTTTAGATCTTCAACCCTCGTTGTTGGAAGTGATGCCGTGATCGTTTCCAACACATAAGCCTTCACAGAGATGTTCGTCTCTGGATATATCAAAGACTGCAGATTTAATTCAACCATAGCCTTTGATATAAGGTTATTATATCCACCAAGACTAGAAATGTTCCCATTGAGTGGTTCCTTTTTTAACCCTAAACGTTGCGCGACAGCCTCCGTTATAAAGGATGTCTGCGACCCTTGGTCTAACAAGGATCGAATCGTCACAGAATTTCCATTTTTAGCCTTTACCTTAACCAGAGCAGTCGGAAGTAAGACTTGCCCCGTTCCCATCGCAAAACAGTTATCAACCGTATCAATTTCTTTCGCCTCAACTGTATCAGAATTGCTCATCCTAACATTGCCTGTTCTAGCTACCTGCCTGTCCTTAGGGTGTAATAAGGTATGGTGGCGGCGCTTACAGATCCTGCATGAAGTTGAGTTCTGACAGAACCTGGCCGAATGATTGCCACCTAAACAGTTAAAACATAACCCTTTTTTCTGAACGAAAGTTCGGCGAGCGCTTACATTGAAATTGGCAAATTCCTTACAATATTCAATTTTATGCATCTTTGAACAACAAGGACATTGAGTGCCGTGGATGACGTGCAATACCCGAGGATTCTGATTGGTTATTACTGGTTTCTTAGTTTCCACGAACTCTAACGCTCTGAACCTTTTGGTTATAAAATCTTTAAACTCTTGAAAAGTTGGAAATTTATTATTATCTATGTCTCCGATTGCACTCAACTCCCATTGCTTTCGAGTTTCCTGATCTAATTTAAGAGTCAGTAAATGTACTATGATAGTATCCCATGTACTCACATCTATGCCTATATTACCTAGAGCGCTTAAACAATCAGAGCTTGTATCAATGATTTGCTTTAAAAATGTTGAAGATTCCACAGCCGCGCTTTTCTGACTTAAAAGCCGTTTTAAAATCGTATTACATATGAATCTTTTGTTGTCATAACGCTGCTTTAGAAGCTCCCAACATTTATTGTAATTTACATTCGAAATTGGTATCTGACGAAGTAACAATTCTGCTTCGCCAGTCAGATATCCTTTTAAATAGTGTAGTTTTTCCACATCTGTAATTGAACCATTATTATGTACCAACGATTCAAACAAGTCTTTAAATGTTACCCATTCCGAATAGTTCCCCGAAAAATTTGGAATAACAATCTTTGGCAGTTTAACACCAACATTTTTAGAATTAGCGTCATTAAAACATTCATCTTTTGAAGAATCCCTGGTCATAAACACACAACTAAACATCTCTACAGCCGTCAATAGTTTTTCTTTGTAGTCCATGTAAATTTCACTTGTCACATCAAAAATCTCCTTTTCCGCGTAAATACTTGACTCATATTCCACAGAATGCAACTCTATAAGACGATAGTGACCAGCACAGAACTTTTTCCACAGTTCTTCCAAACATTGAAGTCTGATCTCTACGTAAGATTTGGTGATTCGTTCTTTCGGTGACTTTTTGTAATTTTTAAAATCCTTGGTAATTCGATCACATACTTCTATTTGCATCTTAATTAGTACTTCCATTTTAATAGATATCTTGTAACCAAACCTCAAATTAAATTTCAATAAGTCGAAAAATTTCTAAGTCCCAAAATTATTCTCAAAATTTTACAAGTGTTTGAGCTTTTTAGACTCTGACGTAAAACGGGCGTGGATTCCCCGTTGAAACCACTTTTGCTTCTAAATTTTTACAAGTCTATTTTCTTTACCAATTTTCTAAGTCTTTTCACTAATTTAAATAAGGATCACTTTCGCTTGACTTCACTTCTACACCGAATTCTGACTCTTCTGTCTGAAACGCTACAGTACAAAGTTAAATGTCACTTACAGTTTTCCTTCCCGCGCAATACCTCACTCACAACACTGATCCTCTGCGCGCGCACTCTCCTGCTCCCGCTCCCGCTCCTGCTCCCGCTCCCGCTCCCTCCTTCCTCGCCGCGGAAGGTAATGGTCGCCGTTTCCTCGGGCCCCTACGTCGCCGTGTCCCGTGGCTCCGTCTGCAAGTCCGGCTGCCTCAGCTCGAACTGCCGCTTGATGGCTCCGAGAAGATGGCTTCACCCTTCGTCACTCCAGTTCACTGGAGATCCGAGCTCTGAAGGACCATGTCGACCGTCGTATGAATAATACAACGGTTTCTCGTTGAATGACAAATTTATTTAATTTAGCAGCCCTTATATACTTTCTTGAGAAACATTTCGATACCGCGATGTAGGAATGGGACGGCCCAGTACAGCGACATCTGGTGGCCGATAGGCATACTAAATACATAAAACGTTTCACCTCTGTACACATCCCGTTTATAATATTTCGAATTTTTCAATATTCACACGGGAACGGGAAAATCGAGACTTCGTTTTACTGGTTGTAGAAAGCTGAAATTCGGCATGTAGGCTGCTTGATGAGTGAAGAGAAACATTACGAGAGGACTTTCCAAAATTCTCACGGGAACGGGAAAAAGCGGGATTTTTCGTTTTACTGGTCGTAGAAAGCTGAAATTTGGCATGTAGGTTGCTTGAAGAGTGTAGGCAAGCTATAAGAGATAATTTTCCAAAATTCCCACTGGAACGGGAAAAAGGGGCTTTTCGTTTTACTGGTTGTAGAAAGCTGAAATTCGGCATGTAGGTTGCTAGAAGAGTGTAGAGGAACATTAAGGGAGGACTTTCCAAAATTCTGACGGGAACGGGAAAAAACGGGATTTTTCGTTTTACTGGTTGTAGAAAGCTGAAATTTGGCAAGTAGGTTCCTTGGGGAGTATAGGGAAGCTATAAGAGATAATTTCCCAAAATTCCTACTGGAACGGGAAAAAGGGGCTTTTTCGTTTTACTGGTTGTAGAAAGCTGAAATTCGGCATGTAGGTTGCTTGAAGAGTGTACAGAGGAACATTAAGAGAGCATTTCCCGAAATTCTTACGGGAACGGGGAAAAACGGGATTGAAATACTCCTGGTACACGCGAGCAAAGCCACGGGCAAAAGCTATTTGTCAATAAATGAGTCTACGCGGATGAAGTCGCGGGCAAAAGCTAGTTTTATTTCATAAAATCGGTTCAGTGGTTTAGGCATGAAAGCGTAACAGACATACAGAAAAACGAATTTACTTTCGCATTTATAATATTAGTAGAGATAGGGATTATTATAGTACATTTTTTGTAAAAAACGGCTAATTGCGAGTCGGATTCGCGCACCGAGGGTTCCGTATAAATTCAGCAAGTGAATATGATATCCAGTGTTAGCAGAGCCCCGGGGCCTTACCATGACGTCCTAATTCTGACTCCGTTCAAGTTTTAGCTGTCACTTTTAGTATGAATCTGACAGCGAGTGAACCTAAACTGAATCGCACTAAGACGTCATGGTAAGGCCCCTGCTCCTAAGCAAAATGTAGGCAGTGTGAGGTCATTTTATATTGGAACCTATATGACCCACCATCATACAAAATTTCTAATTTCTAAGAGAACTGGAAGACCTACCTACCCAATATTTTTTGAGAGCACGGCGATTTGTATGGAAACACCCTTTCTAATGACTGTACCTTGTGATTGTATAGATTTAAGGGTTAATCTTTTCACAACTCCAAGGGACCGCAGATCTACTGTATCGTTTATTTTATTAATTTCAACTTTATTACGCGTTCCCGAGAAAAAGGAACTTGACAGACAGAAGGACGGATGGACAGACAGACAACTAAGTGATTCTGAGTTCCTTTTTTCTTTAAGGAACCTTGAAAATAGATACTTCCTAGGTACGAATGACTTCATTCATATAGTGTAGCGACATCTATTAACGAATAGCGGAACTAATTAACCCATAGTAAAGTTTATTATTATTCTGTTGCTTAGTATTATTATAAAATATTACATAAACTACATTTTTGAACTCAGGACTCCTTCCTCTTTCATTTGGTATCCCAATAAATAATGTACCAAAAAATGTTTTTGGTGGACCCCCCCTTTTTCTTTTATATCTTGACTTTTAGGTGGAATTTCGAAAAAAACGCGACATGGGAGTTTAAGTTAGACCTCCAGCAATACAATAAAAAATACCGCATTCAGTTTGGTGCAGTAGTTTTTGCGTAGCGCGGTAACAAACACACAGACAGACAGACAGACAGACAGACAAAAATTCTCAAAATTGTATTTTTGGCTTCTATGGCGCTTATAGAGGCCCCTCAGTTTATTTTTTCTTTAATATCTCCTATGTACAACAGACATCGACCTGTTACAATTTTATTATATGTATATATATGTATATAGATAGATATTGTTCAAGTTTTTATACTCTTTTTTAATATGTTTTTTTTTACGTTATTGTCAGTTGTTGTTGAAGAAGAACAGTAAAAAGAAGCAGTCAGTTTGCTGGTAGTTTCATTTGACCCATTATTTGATTTTCCTTAATTTATCATACAGTCCTCATCGCCGTAATACACCCGTAATAGGTTTCAACCATGTTCCAACACTCTCAACGTCTAATGCGAGTTTAGGTTCGCTCGCTGTCAGATCCATACTAAAAATGACAGCTCGGAATTAAGACGTTATGGTAAGACCCTGTCCCGTCTTCGTTTTTAGGGTTCCGCACCCAAAGGTTAAAAACGGGACCCTATTACTAAGACCCGTCCGTCCGCCCGTCTGTCACCAGACTGTATCTCAAGAACCGTAATAGCTAGACAGTTTAAATTTTCACAGATTGTGTATTTCTGTTGCCGCTATAACAACAAATACTAAAAATAAAATAATAATAATAATTAAGGGAGGCTCCCATACAAAAAACGTGATATTTTAGCCCTTTTTCATGGCTACCACTCGTCGAGCTAGATCTCAAGAACCGTAATAGTTAGACAGTTGAAATTTGCACAGATGGTGTATTTTTATTGTGGCTACAACAACAAATAACTAAAATCAAAATAATAATAATAATTAAGGGGTCTTCCATACAACAGAGTAGTTGTTGGCGTTTTTTTTCTGGTACGGAACCCTTCGTGCGCGAGTCCGACTCACACTTGGCCGGGTTTTTTCGTATGTGTGTGTACCTTTACTTGGTGGCGATTGATGAAGGCTGTGCCCTTCTCGTCCCTCACGAAGTCACATGGAGGAAACTTGGAAGCGTGTAGCGCCCATGGGTCCTCTCCCTCCTTCCAGTCGTACAGCCTGAGATCACACTCAGTGCAGCATACCTGTGGAAACAACATGCATTAGAATCCGGTCCTGTATTCGCTCAGCACGGCCACCATTGCAATGTAAAAGTTGCAGAACATTCTCATAAAAGGAATAATGTTCACAGAAGTTTCCAGAAACTTTCACGAGAATTTATAGTGAGTACCATAACGAAAGTTTCCAACGGGAATTTTCCGAAAACTTTGTAGGTAGGTATTCATGTTTTTTTGAATGCGTTTTTATTAGATAACCATTTGAAACAAATAATACTACATTTATATGCTGGAGACTCTACGTGATCGCATTAATAATTAAATTTAAATTTCTAACTAAGCAATGATCTAAAGGAACATAACTAAAACGTAGTGGAAGTTTAAATTAAAATAATAATTGTATTCTCGTACCACATCAACTTCGCCGGCCCAAACGAACCCAGCTTTTGCGAGCGCTTGCGGCCTTAAGGGATGGTCTGCGGCCCATTTGACAAATGTTCCCAAACGTTCGTCGTAAGACCATTTTTTCTTTTGCTCGCCATGCTGGCTTTCTTGCCCGCCCCGTTCGGTCTCTTGCTCTGCCTGCTCGCTCCCTTGCCCGCCCTGCTCGCTCTCTTGCCCATCCTGATCGCTCTCTTGCCCATCCTGCTCGCTCTCTTGCCCATCCTGCTCACTCTCTTGCCAATCCTGATCGCTCTCTTGCCCATCCTGCTCGCTCTCTTGCTCTGCCTGCTCGCTCTCTTGCCCGTCCTGATCGCTCTCTTGCCCGTCCTGATCGCTCTCTTGCCCGTCCTGCTCGCTCTCTTGCCCATCCTGCTCGCTCTCTTGCTCTGCCTGTTCGCTCTCTTGCCCGCCCTGCTCGTTCTCTTGCCCATCCTGATGGCTCTCTTGCCCGCCCTGCTGGCTTTCTTGCCTGCTCTGCTCGCTCTCTTGCCCATCCTGCTCGCTCTCTTGCTCTGCCTGTTCGCTCTCTTGCCCGCCCTGCTCGTTCTCTTGCCCATCCTGATGGCTCTCTTGCCCGCCCTGCTGGCTTTCTTGCCTGCTCTGCTCGCTCTCTTGCCCGTCCTGCTTGGTCCCCTTCCAGCGCTGCAGTGAACATTGCAAGCGTTCTAGTCGCAATTTGATCTTGCGACACTTTTCCAATGTTGGTTTCTCTGTTAGAGCTAGTTTTTGCAGTAATAGCACTCGTACCCTTTCTTCAAAAGTGGCTAAGTATTCATTTGTTAAATCCCTTTTCCCATAATATAGCCACGGCTTTTTCAGGCATTTAATCATTTCGTCCACGCGATTTTGATATGTCTCACAATCTGAAACAGTAGTGACATTGCAGTAAAACCGAGGGAGGGTGTACCTCCTTTTTGCCGAAATATGTTTCGTCAAATTTCATTTGGCAACCAAAACTTCGCCAAAGTTTTATTTGGCAAAACAATTCTTGGCATAATTTTACTTCGTATTTTTTTTATTTCGTCAAATTTTCATTAGGTCAAATTTTCATATGTATAGGCAAATGCTTTTTTCTGTAACTGCAAACTATTCAGGATTTATTTCAGAAGCATTCTGTAGACCCCTGTAGGTTAGGTTAGGTTTGTTTTATAAAATCCTGAAACAATTACAGTTCCAGAAAAAAAAAGTATTTATCTATTATGAACATTTGACGAAATGAAATTTGGGGAAAAGATTTTCGCCCATGGATACGTTGTAACCCCAACGTTGAGTTGGGAAATCAAAATTTGACCAAATTAAAATATGGGATTTATAGAGTTAAGAGTATTATGACTTTGCTAAATAATTTTCGGCGAAATATTAGAGAACCAAAGCCGAGTTTCCTGGTTTCCTGAGCCAGGTTTTCATTTTCGAACATCAAATAATTTTAACATGAAAGGGGTGTGGCTTATTGCAGAGTTTAGCACGAAGGCGACTGTTGAAAAATCTATTTGTTTGAATAATGAATATTAGTACGTAATACGGGAGCTTCGTTATAACTTAATAACAGCCGTGGTAGCCTAGTAGTTTGACATGTGGCCTCTCAAGCAGAGGGTCGCGGGTTCGAATCCCGGGCTCGCATCTCTGTGTTTTTCGGAATTTATGTGCGAAATTACATTTGAAATTTACCATGAGCTTTTCGGTGAAGAAAAACAACGCGAGGAAACCGGACCAACCCCAATAAGGCTTAGTTACCCTTCTGGGTTGGAAGGTCAGATGGCAGTTGCTTCTGTAAAAACTAGCGCCTACGCCAAATCTTGGGATTAGGTTGTCAAAGCGGACCCCAGGCTCATTGAGCCATGGAAAATGCCGGGAAAAAACGCTAGGAAGATGATGAAAGACATACATTAATTAAATTCTACTTAACTACTGAACTTACTGAACCCCTGAAATGATTTTACACGAAATATTGGTTGGATGCGAATACAAGTTCTTTTTCGTCAATTTCTGACCTTTAAAAAGCTCGTCGTAGTCGAGGTCGAGCCCGGCAGCCTCGCAGAACTCCTGCATTTCAGGAATGCTGAACGACCCTGTCCAGTCCTTTCTCTGCCAAGA
This sequence comes from Pandemis heparana, assembly GCA_963854515.1. Taxonomy (NCBI): domain Eukaryota; kingdom Metazoa; phylum Arthropoda; class Insecta; order Lepidoptera; family Tortricidae; genus Pandemis; species Pandemis heparana. The sequence goes on from OY978033.1 coordinate 4,923,651, forward strand.
TTCCTGGATACAATCAAAAAATAAATCCATGTTTCCTCCATAGATATACAATGTTAGGTGTCACAGAATTATTCAGGAATATTTCAGTCTGCGAATGGGTTACTTTTATCACAATTTTTATTCAAAAATAATCGACCCTTTATACACTTTGAAGACCTGGTCGTCTGCAAGCAGACCAGAGAAGCGCTCCCGACGATCAACCCCGGATTGCCCCGAAAACTTCGCGGGTATGGGAGACCCCAGCTCTGACTACTAATCGGAGCCTTGACTGTGCATGCCTTGCTTAACAAACATCCACAAAACTTTTAGGTTTTACAGACAGCCTCCTACGCAGAGCGTGCATGGCGGCAGAAGAAATGGTTACACACATTCTGCTGGAGCGTTCCGGAGTGGCGAGCTACAGGGCGCAACACCTCGGGTCACCGAGGACGCTCCAGGAAGTCATCGGCAACGTAAAGGGTCTGCTAAACTTCCCTCAGGAGCTGGGCTGACACGTATAGTGCTGAAGCCTATTTATGTTTTAGATGTTTAAATGAAACTCTACTGCTTGTGATCATAAATCTTATTAATTTTGAGAAAACCCATACAAAACATATAGCTCCAATCGACATATCTTTTAATGTCTACTCGGCCTGTCATCCTTCTGCCGCCACAACACAGTGCACCATTCGAGCTACCTGAATACACGTCACAGCCTACCACGCAAAATAGGCGCAGTTTATAGTCGTTGAGTTGCGAAAAACAGCCCGTCACAACATAACATAACATAACACTTTGAAGATCAACCAATTTTTGTTAACCTCAATTAAGAAATATCCTGAAAAATATTATTCAGTGAAACTTAAACCAAGTTGAAGTTATGGATAAATATTAAGACGCGGTGTAGGTAGAGTTTATAGATCGTCAATTCAAATAAAATGATACAGCACCCACCGTACGTTGGCAGCGAGCGACGAACTCATCTCCCTTTTCAGCCACTACGAAGTTGCACGGAGGATATCTCCAAGCGTGGCACTGCCATGGATCTATCACATCAGGAATCTCTTCGAAGTAGAGAATGAAGTGACATTCTGCACACTGCACCTGTAATCACACGTGCCAGAGTCAGCTTGTCATCTTTCATCCTCGGAAACAGCAATGCACCATGGAGAAGTTACTATAAAGTTGCAAAATTTTCTAGTGGAATGTTCTCAGAAACTTAAATTTATTTAGTGTCCACAGGATATCATTATTCGTTTCGAACGATCATTCTAATGAAAATTCTATTAAAAAACATCAATAAGATTTTTTATCCTTGTTATTTTGAGAATGTTATCCAACTTACACATTTTGCAGTAGCTGATGGATTTAACTACATTGCAAAATGGCGTCGCAAAACCGTCTCCAACCCAAGACTTATGTTAGCTGCAGCAGTAGTCAATAATATACTTAAATGGTTGGACACTGCAACTGTGACGCTGAGCTTATTTAAGCGATACCGTACCAAATATTTCTTGTCGGAAGGCCGTAGGTAGGTGAATCCTGCTTCAGCTATCTCCTGTGGCTTTGTGGGTATATGCTTGGGCCACTTGGCAAACGTTTTCAGGCGTTCCGCATAGGACAACATTCTGGAACACTGTTGCCCATCCTGCTCACTCTCTTGCCCGCCCTGCTCGCTCTCTTGCCCGCCCTGCTCGCTCTCTCGCTCGTCCTGCTGTTTGTCTTGCCTACGCTGCTTTTCTTCTCGCATGCTCTCTCGTTTCCAGCGCTCGCGCTCCTCTGCCCGCTTCGAGCGTTGCTTATCGCGTTGTAAGCTCCGTTCCACTACTTCACGCCACTTTTCTAGTTCCGTTTTGATCTTGCGACATTTTTCCAATGTTGGTTTCCCTTTTGTCGCTTGCTCGAAATGCCGAAGAGCGTAGTAGAAGTATATAAACCATAAGTTGTAGTCTGTTGGTTCCACTTTCCTATAATGTAGCCACGGTTCTCTTAGGCAATCAATCAGCGCGTCCACGTGATGTTGATATGTCCAACAACCTGAAACGGTAGTGACATTGCAGTAGGTACGTTACGCGAAATACATTACATAAATCACGTCTTTATCATATATGGGGTAGACAGAGCCAGGGATTAAGACCTAAAAGCGTTTATCATAATTTTGGGCGTATATGCGTAAAGGGGAATTAAAATAATGGGTTGCTAGCAGCTTAGACTAGACTTAAGCAAAGCGTTTGATTTCGTAAATCATTCTATACTTCTCCATAAACTAGAAAGTTACGGCATACGAGGAAATGCAATAAATTGGATCCAAAGTTATCTCAAAAATAGACAGCAATGCACTGAGATACAACATATAGAAAAAAATAATCTGGTTTCAATTCGGTCCAAATATAAATATAACCGTTGTGGAGTACCCCAGGGTAGCATTCTAGGCCCGTTACTGTTCTTGTTATACATAAATGACTTGCCATATCATATGAAACACAAATGTATAATGTTTGCCGATGACACTACCATTATCGTTCAATCGGAGGACAAAAATAATCTTAATACAGAATTAAATGACTCTCTGACAAATGTAATAAACTGGTTAAATAAAAATAATTTAAAAATAAACATAAATAAAACTAATATAATGCAATTTCGTACACATAAAAACCAAGACGCTAATATAGACATACAATATAACAATCACAAAGTGGCAGAAGCAGATACAGCAACCTTCCTGGGCATTCATGTTGACAAACTTTGCAAATGGAAAAATCATATTTCTAATATATGCAGCAGATTAGACAAATTTGTATTCGCATTAAGAAGGCTAAGTAATACTTCTTCCCGAGAGGTTGCTCTAACGGCGTACCACGGCTATGTCTCTTCTGTTTTAAACTATGGGTTGCCTATTTGGGGCAATTCTGTGGATATACAAAAAGCTTTCTTAGCACAGAAAAAATGTATACGAGCGGCATGTAATACCCACTATCTAGAGCCTTGTAGACCTTTATTCAAAGCGACAAAGATTCTCACACTACCGTGTTTATACATAAGACAGATGTGCATTTTAGTCAGAGAGCATCCTGAATATTTTAACCATAGTAAAAATGATAACTGTTTTCTCAGAGCAAGTCGGCCTAAAGACAGGCTGCAACTACCACTTATAAAATTGGAAATTTATGGAAAAAATGCATCATGTATGGCCATTAAATTATATAATAATTTGCCGAAACGTATAAAAAATGTAATTTTAGTAAATTTAAGTTAGTACTTACGGAATGGCTTCTAAATAAATGTTTTTATTCTGTCAAAGAATATTTAGATAGTACTTCAATAAAAAATTAAACTTATGTACCTAATAACTAAGTAAACTAAAAGTTGTAACGGCTTAGCCGTGTGATATGTGATCTCATTAATTTTTAAGTTTAGTAAGCTAACAGAGCTCTATTTTTTATTAATACAATACAATAATGTATTACAATACTAAATTTTTGCATGCCTATGAGGCAGAACACAGTGAGGTTGTAATCTACTATAACTTGTGAACTGTATTCTTGCAATAAAAATATTTCATTTCATTTCATTTCATTTCATTTCGCCTATAACATGATTCTTAAGATTTTCACCAATTCTCTCGATCGGCTTTTAGCTACCTACCCATTCTCAGCGCGGGATGAGTGGTTTTTTTTACTCCGAGAGTTCCGAAACCAGAATGGAAGTAAGACTTTCACAATGTCTAACCAATTTCTGACCTTTAAACAGCTCGTCGTAGTCGAGGTCGAGGCCGGCTGCCTCGCAGAACTCCTGCATTTCAGGAATGCTGAACGACCCTGTCCAGCCCTTTTTCCGCGGAGGTGCCTAGATACATTCAAGAAATATATACATGATTCCTTCATATCATAATATGTACAAGGTGCCATAAAATTGTTTCGGAATGTTTCAACAGGTGGGGCTAGTGTGCCTAAAATAGCCCTGTAAATTCTTTTCAGGATTTTTCAATCATAGTCGACAAGTGTTTCCATACACTGATCGATGTTCAAAGTGAACCGCGTCAACGGCGGAACTATACTTCAATTTTTTTAGAATTAGAAACCACAACAACATTATATAGCGGCACATACATTAATACATTACATGAATACATTATTTATTACATTAATACATTATATAGCGGCTCGTGAACTGCAATCTCTTTACAATTTGTTCCGCAAATAAAGTAAGCAAGTAAGTAATGCTTTATTGTACAAATATAAAGAAACAGATACAATTCACAAAGTAATAAAAATAACAATAATATATGCACAGAGGCGAACCTATCCCTATAAGGGATCTCTACCAGTTGACTTTTGAGTAGATGAGAGGAGCATTAAACGAGCATTAAAGTGACATTAAAATAATTTTGCGGCTGCCAAACTATTACACTACTATTTGCTAGGTAAGAATTAGTTGACCAGGCGCAATATAATGTTATTGTGGTTTCTAATTCAAAAAAAAATCTAAGTATAAATGAATCAAAAATTTTAATGAAATATATTTGTTTGCATTCAGTGAAACTAACACAACCACATGCTGAAATATTCTGGAAATAATCTGAGACCTTGCATAGATGATATATAAAATATTGTAGGTAGGTACCTACCATACGTTGGCAGTGTGTGACGAACTCATCTCCCTTTTCAGCCACTACAAATCTGCACGGAGGGTATCTCGAAGCATGGCGCACCCATGGATCTGTTACTTTGTCGCCGTGCTCATGGAAGTTGAAGCTATAATTGCATTCCGCACATTGCACGTGCTATAATAACACGAGCTAAAATCAACTTTTCATCACATCAAGGACGGGAATTATTTAAAATAACATTTAATTTAAAAAAAAATTAAATAATTCAATTTTGTGCAAAAAATGCCTTACATCATTTTTCATTTTGGAAAAGAGCTGACAGGTACTCTTCAAACCACTAGACCGCTTTTTTACCAAACATGGCTAAGAACCACGACAAGGAAACTGGCTTTAGAATTAAAAAAACGCATCCAAATCGGTCTATCCGCTTGAGAGCTACGATGCCACACACTCACGCAGACTTATAACAACCCCAAGCAAAGCAAAGTGTGTGTGTGTGTGTGTGTGTGTCTGTCTGTATGTCAATGTGTGACAATCCAATAATCTAGTAGTTGAATTCTGGTGGCGTGATCAGGACCGTCTCCGCAGAGAACTCTTTGACGATTGGTCCGATTGACTTAAAATTTGGTATATAGTAGATGACTGCGCAAACACAGTTAGCAATAAAAAGTCACAGTCGAGAAAAAGCGTTTATAGTATTAAATAATGTCATTTTTGACAGAAACTTATTTATATGCGATATACTCGTAATAGTTACCAAATATTTTTTGCCATGGCGGCCTGCGTAGGTGAATCCTGCTTCAGCTATCTCCTGTGGCTTTGTGGGTATATTCTTTGGCCACTCGGCAAACGTTTTCAGACGTTCCGCTAAGGACAACATTCTGGAACACTGTTGCCCGCCCTGCTGACTCTCTTGCCCGCCCTGCTCGCTCTCTTGCCCGCCCTGCTCGCTCTCTTGCCCGCCCTGCTGGCTCTCTTGCCCGCTCTGTTCGCTTTCTCGCCGGCTCTGCTCGCTCTCTCGCCCGCCCTGCTCGCTCTCTTGCCCGCCCTGCTCGCTCTCTTGCCCGCCCTTCTCGCTCTCTTGCCCGCCCTGCTCGGTCTCTTGCCCGCCCTGCTCGCTCCCTTGCTCGTCCTGCTGTTTTTCTTGCCCGCGCTGCTTTTCTTCCCGCGTGCTCTCTCGTTTCCAGCGCTCGCGCTCTTCTGCCCACTTCGAGCGTTGCTTATCGTGTTCGTCCCGTTCCGCTATTTCACAATACTTTTCTAGTTCCGTTTTGATCTTGCGACATTTTTCCAATGTTGGTTTCCCTTTTGTCGCTTGCACGAGATTCCGAAGAGCGTGGGAGTATATAATACATAAGTTGTAGCGTTCCACTTTCCTATAATGTCGCCACGGTTCTCTTAGGCAATCAATCAGCGCGTCCACGTGATGTTGATATGTCCAACAACCTGAAACGGTAGGTACAGTAAGTACGTTACGCGAAGTACATTACATAAATCACGTCTTTATCATTTATGGGGTAGACAGAGCCAGGGATTAAGACCTAAAAGCGTTTATCATAATTGTGGACGTAAAGGCTACTATAGCAAGATTTCTAAGATTTTAACCCATTCTCTCGATCGGTTTTTATTACCTACCCTTTCTCTGCGTGGGATGACTGGGATGAATTATTTTTTTCGGGTAAGTAATACGAGATTTAACAACTTATTATCTAATGTTCATAATATATACGCTCACTTTATATAAACTCGTTTAGTATAACGTTTACTGGATATAATGAACGAAAATTATAATCTTAAAATATCTAATTTTGTAAGGTATAACGTTGTTTGTATATAATATCAATTGAAATAACGATCAAAGCATATAATGTTCATAACAGCTAACATCAAAAAGCATAATGCACAGTTGTTTATTGAATTTGCTATGTGGTTAGGGGGTTTTCTAGGTGGTTATAAAAAAAATAACTAACACCGAAGGCTTGGAACCTAACCTATCCGAGTCGCTTCCGCTCCGTACCGTCTTGCTCGCTCGCTTCGCTCGCTCGCCGAAAATTAAACAATGTCTTGCAGCTGTTTCAGTTAGGTTAAATGTTTGTTATGTTAAAAGAAATTAGTCCATATAAATCTTATACAAATTGAAGTTATATAAAAATAACGTTATATAATTTAAGCCTTATACGTTAAAAAATTATACTTTTTGCTGTTATAGCTAACGTTCATTATATCTTGTGACCGTTATTATTATGAAATTAGATATTTTGTAGTTATATCTCGTGGGACGCACCCATTTTTTTCTTTACTCGGAGACCAGAATGGAAGAAACACTTTCACGATTTCTATAGTTATTTGTTATGCAAGGCTGCAAAGTGTTTGTTTGGCGCGAGTGCCTGAATTGAAACCGGAGCAAGCGAAGGATTCTATGATTGAACCGCGAGCGAAGCGAGTGGTTCAAAAGAAGAATCCTGAGCGTCGCGACGGTTTCAAGGCACGAGACTCTAAACAACTTTGCTGCCGAGCGAAACACACAATTTTTCACCTCAATACAGCGAGAAAAATGGTGGTTGGAAGAAAAAGAAAAATAAATAAAATAGTAATTAGTTAGGTTTTTCACTTTTATACATACATAAATATTTACCTTACAATACATACTATACATACAAAACTGAGTTTTATACAGAATTTTAGTTTATAAAAGAACTTTAGTTTACCTTTGTTACGACCCTACATTGTTTAACTGGAACTGCTTCAGAACTTTATTTTGTTACCTATTTGGTAATTAACACCTTTGATTTACTGATATAACTGTCAGAGCATATTTTATAGTATTTCCGTCGACGAACACTACATTTAGTTTTTCTTTATTACTTGAACACGTAATTTTTAAAGTAATAACAAAGTCTTCTAATCAACAAAATATCTGAAAGATGGCGATTTCTCCGCGCCAATCCGCGCGCAGCACTCGCGCATGCGCGATATTTTCATTTTATGCGCGCGCTAAGAAGTAGCTGCTAAACAGCCTAATATATATTAAAATTATAATGAACTAATTGATCAATGTCTTAAATAAGCAAATTATAGTCAGTTTGTAGATAAAAATTAATAATTTGTCGAAATGAAATTTTTATTTATCATCTTTGACCTAAAATAGTTTAAATGTTCACGAAATTTGTTTCGTTAGATAACGGATCGCGTTTCTGAACGTGATTCTGTTTTTTTAAATCAAATGAAACATTTAGGGGGTCTGATAAAAAGATCTACATTTGAATTTCGTATTATTCCGTCCCTCTCATTCACCTATTAAGTACTATTCGTGTAAGCGAGCCGACAATAATATACGAAGTTCAAAGTCCTAATTTCTAAGTATATGAATAGGTGGACAATGGTGGTCAGCGCCACGTTCGAATTTCAAAAACCTTTTCCACGCTAGAGGGGAAAAAGCGTTTTTCCACGCAGTTTTTTTTTTTTTTTTTTTTATGCGAATAGGAAGGCAAAAGACAGCCCTTTCGAGCAAGTAAGGTGAAAACCAATTTCTGACCTTTAAACACCTCGTCGTAGTCGAGGTCGAGCCCGGCAGCCTCACAGAACTCCTGCATTTCAGGAATGCTGACCGACCCTGTCCAGTCCTTTCTCCGCGGAGGTGCCTAGATACATTCAAGAAATATTATACGTGATTCCTTCATATCATAATATGTACACAGCAAAATAATTCGGTAGGCATAGGCACGCACACAAACGTCGTCTATGTGTCTATGTGTGTTAAGTACCGACATGAACATTACGTAGAATCCACTTGTGAATGTGTGAGTGAGTTCGATCGTATATCTACTCACTCAGTACAGATTTTTTTACATACATACATACATACCGTCACGCCTCTTTCCCACAGGGGTAGGCAGAGACTACTTTGTTCCACTTGCTACGATCCTGACATACCTCTTTCGCTTCATCCACATCGGTTCACTAGAGAGCGAGTGCACAAGTCAAGTATTCGACTGCCACGGAGATATGTATATAGTTGGTGAATTTATGAATTACTACGTCCAATCTGTGACTGCTGTACTGCATTTGCAATTTGTAAATAGCTATGAAATAAGGTTGAAATTTGCTAGCCGATGGACATTTTGTTCGTTTTCGTCTAGCAATATTAAGTATATTCTACCCTCAAATTATTAATTTAGTTATATGAATTTGTCAACGCTAGCCGCCATTCGTTACGCCTTGTTTTACAAGTGGTTTTACAACAACGAACTGTTTAATTTTGCCTTTCAAATACCTTGTGATTTGCAAAATATGGATCATCTTTTTTGAAAAAAGCAGAAATTATATTGTTCTTTACGAACAAAATATTTTTATAAGGAATCGCAAGGCGTTTATTAATATCAGTAAGTAGACAAAGTGTGTGATAAAATAATTACTTCTTATTTTACATACATTTGTTTCATGGTGTTAAAAACAATGATTAGGTAATTATTGTATCCGTAATGTTTTCAAATAACTTTCTTTGACGAAAAATGTTTTTTATTATACTTCATTTATTTTGCAGCGGAAGACAGTGCAATTATGGATTCACCGTTATGCAGGCTTGGGGCACGATAAGAATATTCCTTCTGTGCCAAAACCAGAAGCCTCATCTCCACGCCATTTAGACATATAAGTAGTTGCCGCACACGGTAAAGAGACCCATTTCACATCAACGAGAGACAATGTTACCTACGTTGTAAATGCGACACCATCTGCATGTTGCAGGATAGCATTGTCGTAGACCAGCAAAAAAGAAATGCTTCAACGAATCAGCATAGGAGAAACAGAATGAACTGTGATCGTGAATATTTATAATATTGATTCGAGTAGGTAATAATGTAGTGATTTTTAGTGATGAAAAAGCATTTACGTCTGAAAAAGATGGACGAAAAATACTGTGGCAAAAAGTGGTTGGATGTCATCCATGGGTTTTGTGAGTTAGGTAGTGGAAGTTGGGGGGTCGTAATAACAGTCAAGGATACTTGGTAGTGCTAAAAGAAGTGATGCTCCCTACTGCGTGAGCCGAATACCTAGATTCGCACATTATACCTATTTCGTGCATGACAATAGGTATATTATTGTGTCATAGTCAAAGACTGGCCGAGCACCCAACAAGATTCCTTAACTGTTATTAACTGGCCTGCTAAAAGCCCCAACTTAAACCCCATAGAAAATCTAAGGGATCAATCAAATTACTCTCAACTGGGATCCATCTGATATAAAATCCAAAGCAAATTTAGGTGGCTTAGTCACTTCAAAGTGGAGATTTAATCCAGTGTGCACTGTGCAATGATGTTATTGTTAGATGGCTGTCATTTAACATGTCGATTCATTTCACCACTGACTTTATTTTTCAACAAATAAAACGTTTCGTTCATCTTTCTCAGACTTAGTTAGGTAACCTTAATAAATCAGAAATTCTTAGCAATGATACTCTTTTCAAAACTCTTGTTAATTATCAATATAAATAAATAAAAATAAATTATATCTTAAAAATAGCCCTTCTGTGGTGTGCATTAAATTAGCCATTTGTATTGTAATTTTATGTTTGTAACAGAAATTTTTAAGTAACCTAAAAACATACTGGTCACTATAGTGTGTGTTGTTTTACGAATAAATGTTGTTCTTCTTCTGTTGTAAGGAAAAGCATGCAGTTTTATTTTGCTAATTTAATTAGTTATGGTCTTATGGTAATAGTAATAAATAATATTTACTTAAATGTTGAAATAAACAATTTGAAACAATAATTTTATTTTCTTATTTTGTTCTTTTACTTCCTTTTTTTCTTGTTTGAAGTAGTCATGATTTGGTTTTGAGATTGTTATAAATTGAAAAAAAAACAAACAAAATAGACACACTTGTGCAAGATTCGAACAGAGGTCTTTAACATTCATAGTCCTAAGTTAGTACGACTGAGCCACCGCGCTCATATTATTCGTGACGAAATTATTCTTCCATTGAGCAAAATTGTTTGAATAACAATAACCTATACAATAAGAGATAGTAAGGTAGTCAGAGAACACAACTAGCACACATAGGCCATGTTAGTGTGAATACTCGTGTGGATACAAAACCATTTTGTTGTGTGTGTAATTAAGGCAGCGGATAAGTGCGGATGTGTGTATAGAATGACACACATGGACAACTAGGGTGCATACCGAATAGTTTTGCTGTGTGTACAAGGTGTCATAAAATTGTTTCGGAATGTTTCAACAGGTGGGGCTAGTTTGCCTAAAATAGCCCTGTAAATTCTTTTCAGGATTTTTCAATCATAGTCGACAAATGTTTCCATACACTGATCGATGTTCTAAGTGAACCGCGTCAACGGCGGAACTATACTTCGATTTTTAGGGTTCCGTACCTCAAAAGGAAAAAACGGAACTCTTATAGGATGACTTTGTTGTCCGTCCGTCCGTCTGTCAAGACCATTTTTCTCAAGAACGCGTGGAGGTATCCAGCTGAAATTTATATCAAATATGTACTCAAGTCTACTGGCCCTTGGAGCTGTGAAAAAATCAAACTTCCAAGCCAACGCAATCAAAAGATACAGCCGTTTATACCGCAAAATTCCGCAAATTTTCGAAACGCGCGAAACGTTTGGCTCATCATACATTTGGTAAAGCTCGTGGTTATAACGCGTCCGCCATACCTCATCTTCCATCACAGCTCCGAAGATGCATCTAAGTATTTTACGCTCAAATACCAACAAGGAATTTTCGTCTTTTTTGCTCAGCACCCAACATTCAGAACCGTAGATGAGTATGGGCCTTAGTAAGATTTTGTGCAGTAGAAGTTTTATGCTTCTTGGAAGGAGTTTCGAGCGAAAGTATCTTAGCAAGCCATTATTCTCCTGCTTATTTCTGAAGACATATCGTTCTTATCAGTTACCAAGGACCCGAGGTATACGTATTCATTGACGCTAGCGAAGGTGGTATTGCCAATTTTGATTCCTTGTAGTAGGTAGAGTTCGCTGGTCTTTTGACGCATTCAGTTACTTAGTCTTGGCCATGACTACTTGGAGACCGGCCTCCGACGCTGATTTTTCTGCCAAACTATTGCACTGTACTATTTGCTAGGTAAGAAATAGTTGACCAGGCGCAATATAATGTTATTGTGGTTTCTAATTTAAAAAAAATCTAAGTATAAATGAATCAAAAATTTTAATGAAATATATATTTTTGCATTCGGTGAAACTAACACAACCACATGCTGAAATATTCTGGAAATTCTTGGATAGATAATAAATAAATTATTGTAGGTAAGTACCCACCGTACGTTGGCAGCGTGCGACGAACTCATCTCCCTTTTCAGCCACTACAAAGCTGCACGGAGGGTATCTCGAAGCGTGGCACACCCATGGATCTATGACTTCGTCGGCGTGCTCATGGAAGTTGAGGCTATACTTGCATTCCGCACATTGCACCTGCTATAATAACACGAGCTAAAATCAACTTTTTATCTCATCAAGGACGGGAATTATTTAAAATAACATTTAATAAAAAAAAAAAAAAAAAAACAATTTTGTGCAAAAAATGCCTCACATCATTTTTCATTTTGGAAAAGAGCTGATAGGTACTCTTCAAACCACTAGACTGCTTTTTTACCAAACATGGCTAATAAAAAACCGCATCCAAATCGGTCTATCCGCTTAAGAGCTACGATGCCACACACACACACACACGCAAACTTATAACAACCCCAAGCAAAGCAAAGTGTGTGTGTGTGTGTGTGTGTGTGTGTGTGTGTGTCTGTCTGTATGTCAATGTGTGACAATCCAATAATCTAGTAATTGAATTCTGGTGGCGTGATCAGGACCGTCTCCGCAGAGAACTCTTAGACGATTGGTCCGATTGACTTGAAATTTGGTATATAGTAGATGACTGCGCAAACACAGTTAGCAATAAAAAGTCACAGTCGAGAAAAAGCTTTTATAGTATTAAATAATGTCATTTTTGACAGAAACTTATTTATATGCGATATACTCTTAATAGTTACCAAATATTTTTTGCCGTAGCGGCCTGCGTAGGTGAATCCTGCTTCAGCGATCTCCTGTGGCTTTGTGGGTAAATTCTTGGGCCACTCGGCAAATGTTTTCAGACGTTCCGCGAAGGACAACATTCTGGAACACTGTTGCCCGCCCTGCTCACTCTCTTGCCCGCCATGCTCTCTCTCTTGTCCGACCTGCTCGCTCTCTTGCCCGCCCTGCTCGCTCTCTTGCCCGCCATGCTCTCTCTCTTGTCCGACCTGCTCGCTCTCTTGCCCGCCCTGCTCGCTCTCTTGCCCGCCCTGCTCGCTCTCTTGCCCGCCATGCTCTCTCTCTTGTCCGACCTGCTCGCTCTCTTGCCCGCCCTGCTCGCTCTCTTGCCCGCCCTGCTCGCTCTCTTGCCCGCCATGCTCTCTCTCTTGTCCGACCTGCTCGCTCTCTTGCCCGCCCTGCTCGCTCTCTTGCCCTCCCTGCTCGCTCTCTTGCTCGTCCTGCTGTTTCTCTTGCCCGCGCTGCTTTTCTTCCCGCGTGCTCTCTCGGTTCCGGCGCTCGCGCTCCTCTGCCCGCTTCGAGCGTTGCTTATCGTATAGTAAGCCTTGTTCCACTATTTCACGATACTTTTCTAGTTCCGTTTTGATCTTGCGACATTTTTCCAACGTCAGTTTCCCATTTGTCGCTTGCACGAGAGGCATAAAAGTGTAGGTGTATATAAGATGTAAGTTGTAGGATGTTAGTTTCACTTTCCTATAATGTCGCCACGGTTCTCTTAGGCAATCAATCAGCGCGTCCACGTGATGTTGATATGTCCAACAACCTGAAACGATAGTGACATTGCAGTAGGTACGTTACGCGAAGTACATTACATAAATCACGTTTTTATCATTTATGGGGTAGACAGAGCCAGGGATTAAGATCTAAAAGCGTTTATCATAATTGTGGGCGTAAAGGGGAATCAAAATAATGGGTTGCTAGCAACTTCGCCTATAGCAAGATTTCTAAGATTTTCACCCATTCTCTCGATCGGTTTTCATTACCTACCCTTTCTCTGCGCGGGATGAGTTATTTTTTTCTTTACTCCGAGACCAGAATGGAAGAAACACTCACAATTTCTAACCAATTTCTGACCTTTAAACACCTCGTCGTAGTCGAGGTCGAGCCCGGCAGCCTCGCAGAACTCCTGCATTTCAGGAATGCTGAGCGACCCTGTCCAGTCCTTTCTCCGCCAAAGTGCCTAGATACATTCAAGAAATATATACGTGATTCCTTCATATCATATTAATATGTACAAGGTGTCATAAAATTGTTTCAGAATGTTTCAACAGGTGGGGCTAGTCTGCCTAAAATAGCCCTGTAAATTCTTTTCAGGATTGTTGAATCATAGTCGACAAATATTTCCATACACTGATCGATGTTCAAAGTGAACCGCGTCAACGGCGGAACTATACTTCGATTTTTAGGGTTCCGTACCTCCAAAGGAAAAAACGGAACCCTTATAGGATCACTTTGTTGTCCGTCCGTCCGTCCGTCCGTCCGTCTGTCAAGGCCATTTTTCTCAAGAACGCGTGGAGGTATCCAGCTGAGATTTATATCAAATACTGAAGTCTACTGCCCCTTGGAGCAGTGAAAAAATCAAACTTCCAAGCCAACGCAATCAAAAGATACAGCCGTTTATACCGCAAATTTCCGCAAATTTTCGAAACTCGCAAGGGTACTTCCCGTGAACTCAAAATCTTGAAATTTGGCATGAAGTTAGGTCTTATAGCACAGATATAGGATTAATTGCGAAAACCGTAAATATGTATGTATGTCTGTATATATCAGTGAACAAAATAAAGTGACCCCACACTGCGTAAATTTTACTTTGGAGCAGGGCTCTGATTACACTGGTTTTTAGATATTTATAGAAAATGGTACGGAATCCTCGGTGCGCAACTCCGGCTCGCACTTGGCCGGTTTTTTTTTAAATTAGTAACCACAACAACATTATAATGGCGGCTCGTGAACTGTTATCTCTACAATTTGTTTCGCAAATAAAGTGACATTAAAACAATTTTGCGGCTGCCAAACTATTGCACTGTACTATCTGCTAGGTAAGAAATAGTTGACCAGGCGCAATATAATGTTATTGTGGTTTCTAATTAAAAAAAAATCTATATTATATTCATATAAAAGGCAAAGTCCTGACTCACTCATTGACTCATCAACGCCCAGGCCAAACCCTTGAACCTAGAAAGCTGTAATTTTGTACAGAGGTTCCTATAATAATGTGTACACAAAATAAGAACGGATTTTTCGAAATTCTACCTCTAAGGGGGTGAAAAAGGGGGGCAAAATTGATATGTGGCGACGTGATTCCTTGGTCCGATGTACCTCAAATTTTGCATAAACATTTTTTAAAAGAATTGTTTTTTTTTATAATTTATTTTAAATTTTACAATAAGGTTTTACAAACAGAGCCACTAATGAAAACCTCAAAGGTTTATGTAATAAAGTGGCGAGATCGCGCGGTTCAATGCGCTTCCATATACATATATACGTAAATATTTATCAAGGTAGGTACATCTTATAAATGCTAACACAGTAGGTATTACATACTAATTACTACTACTACTACTACTACTACTATTACTATTACTATTGTATCTGTTTCTTTATATTAGTACAATAAAGCATTTCTTACTTACTTACTTACTATTTGAGCTAATACGGTAATTATCTTTTTGGTTCACAGTCCAATTAGTGTTTCCTAAGAAGCGATTTAAATTGGTTAGGGCTATTGATAACGCTCACTAGCTCGCACAGCAGCTCATTTGGTAGGTAGTTAAGGGTGAGAGGTAACAAATATTTATTAGTTCTTGTTATAAACTGATAACTAAATATCTCCTCTGTGCAGTATACCTACTTGTGTGTGACTATGGTGTAGTTTGTTTTTAAAAATAAATGATTGTCGTTGAAGCTCATCTGTTGGTTTCACTATAGTTCTTCTACCGTAAGAGTTACTATTGCCTGGCAGTGAGTATGCAGGCATGTATGTCAGCTTACGCAGTTGAGTTGGACGAGACTTCCTTTGTAGTGACGGTATTTCGTCACGTTCCTCTGTTAGTAAGGAAAAGCTAAACCTGTTGAACACACTAATTACGCCACAGTGTCTGAACAAACCGTCGTAATTATCCTTAAAACTATTTTTGACTTTATAGGTTACCATTGTTTATAATATAGCTATTTGAAGTTTGTAAATTTGTTTTAGGTAGGTTTCATAAGTCCGTCCATAACTAGTAATGCCGTAGCAAATTACTGAATCCGCCAGTGATAGGTAAAGCATTCGTAATGTTTTATATGGAAGTTTATGTTTTAAAATGGCTATCTTGGCCATGATAGATCTCAGTTTTGAACATACTCGTACATAGAACACGTGTTTCGTATTTTCTTGATATTCATTCCCTAACGGGGTTTAAAAGGGGTAGAAAGTTATTTTGGGGGCGATTTGCTTCGAAGTTGATATCAATACTCCTTAGTGCTTTTGATTAAAAATAAATTTTATTTTGACTCAGTCATGTTTAAAATCTCAATCCATTGACATAATATTTTTAAGCAGGACCGAGTAGGTACTCGCAACTGAAAAACGAGCCGACCGAGATAGTATGGAGGCGAGTGTATCTTTCTAATAGGACTAGAATAGGACAATAAAAGCTTTTTTTTATGAACACAGAATATTTACATTGCTACTCCGCTACTTACGTCCAAGATAACTAAGCTTGTGCGAAATATATACGTTTTGCATGCAAGCCCTCCCAAGCTTAATTATCTTTATTATCTCTCAAGCTTAGTTATCTTGCACGTAAGTAGCGGAGTAGCAAGGTAAATATTTTGTGTTCATTGAAATGGACCTCCGCAAAGTAACGCCTGATTCAATAAAAGCTTTTTTTTATCACTACACAATATAAAACAAATTCGCTTTCCGCTGTCTGTCTGTCCCTATGTATGCTTGATCTTTAAAACTAACGCAACGGATTTTGATGCGGTTTTTTTTTAGTATATAAAATGATTCAAGAGAAAGGATTATTGTCTACTACATAGGTACAATATAATGAAGCTAAAGAGGGTCGAAAGTCTGTACTGGAAGATATTTTCTCGGGATACTTAGAATCGATTACAGAACACCGTGTGTATTTGCGAGCGCATCACGTGAAAACGGCTGAACGGATTTTGATGCAAACTTTACTAATCTGTTGAGAAAATCACCGGCCAGGTTATAGGCTACTTTTTATCCCGGAAAATTTCATAGTTCCCGCGGGATAGCGATGAACATGTCAAAAATCGCAGCTGCCTAGAGTCACAACGTAAATAAATATTGCTTCAATATCATAGACGTGCACTGGATTTTTTTAAACTCCCACGGGACAGGGAATAAAATGGGGTTTACAAAACCACTGAAAAGGGAGCCTGTCTCCATAACTATAATTAATAGAGTCATGAAATTTGCCACACAAGTAGGCAATCATAACTGCTGAAAATTGATTTTAAGACTTTTCAAAATTCCCACGGGATAGGGAGAAAAAAGGGATTTATATTATTACTTTGAAATGTTCTTATCTCCTTAAATATTATTACCAGAATCTTTAAATTTGGTATACCAGTAGATAATTATGATATCTGAAAACTGATATCAGGAATTTGCGAATTTCCCGTGGGACAAGAAAAAAGAGTAATACTAAGGGAAAGAAAGAAAAAAGAAAGAGTAAAGAGTTTACTGACTTGTTAATATAGTTTCTTGGTATTTGGCAGACATTCCTTGATGATCAAAGAGGTGCACTACAAAGGGATTTTCCAATTTTCCCACGGGATAAAAGGACCGTATCTTATATATTATATATATAAAAGGCAAAGTCCTGACTCACTCATTAATTGATCATCGCCCAGCCCACACCACTGGACCTAGAGACTTGAAATTTTGCACACAGATACCTTATACAATGTAGGCATCCACTAAGGAAGGATTTTTGGAAATTCGACCCCTAAAGGGGTTAAATGGGGGTCCAAAGTTTGTATGGGGCGACGTGATTCCTTAGTCCGATCTACTTAAAATTTTGCATAAACATTCTTTAACAGAATTGATGGAATACGTGTTTCGTATTTTCTTGAAATTCATCCCCTCACGGGGTTTAAAAGGGGTACAAAGTTGTTGTTGTTGACGACGTGCTCACATGGACCTACCCTTTTCTTTTAGTTTTAAGAATTATTCAGTTTTGAGGGTAAATTTCCCTTAGTTTGCGCCAGAGGCCGATGGCTGTGTGCCCCGGCAGTCTGCACGCATCTCGCGACTATGTCACGTGTCTTTGTTTTTAGTATTAAAAAGGTTCTATGTAAATTAATCTTAAACTGTGCATACGTGTTACGAAGATGTGTTTTTACTGAAGAACGTACCCCAGCAGCCTACAGTTGTTTTGGGGGTGATTTGCTTCGGTGTTGATATCAATACGCCTTAGTGCTTTTGATTAAAATTACATTTTATTTTGACACAGTCATGTTTGAAAACTCAATCCATGGACGTACTATTTAAACTGGACCAAGTACTCGCAGCTGAAAAGGGAGCCGATCGAGATAGTTAGTATGGACGCGCGTGTTCCTTTCTAACAGGGAGACAATAAGATTATAAATTGTTATCAATACATATTATAAAACAAATTCGCTTTCCGCTATCTGTCTTTCCCTATGTATGCTTAGATCTTGAAAACTACGCAACGGATTTAGATGCGGTTTTTTTATAGATAGACTGATTCAAGAGGAAGTTTATATCCTACTAATATTATAAATGCGAAAGTTTGTGACGATGTGAGTGATGATGTGACGATGTGAGTGAGTGTGTATGTTTGTTCCTTCTTCACGCTAAAACGACTGGATGGATTTGGATAAAATTTGGAACGAAGCTAGCTGGTAGGTACCCTAGATTAAAACATAGGCATTATACTTTTTAACCCGGAAAATTGCATAATTCCCGCGGGATAGCTATACACATGTTAAAGGTCGTAGCTGCCTAGAGTTGCAACGTTTAAATTGTTGCGTGTACCGTTCTCAGAGAAATCAGTTAATATTATGATTATTAGAACTTAATCGACGTCTCTGAGTGTGAAAGTTAACTTTAATTGTCCTGGGGGTTGTATTAACTGACGGTGGAAATTTAGAACTGTTTTTACCGTGTTAAGGGATCAAGTTCAAGTTTTAATTTATCATCCCTGCGTTACCCAATAAAGTACAAAGGAATAAATAGTCCTTTAATATGTTAATTGGCGTTTCTAAGTGTGAAAGTTAACCTTTGCTTTCTTTCTTCTTCTTTCTGCGGTAAAGGTACGTAACAAGTAGTTTTTCGACCGATTGCTTTCAAAATCGATATCTAAGGGTTCGACTGCTCCTCAAGCATGAATCTGTTGTCAAAAATTTTAAAAGTGGCCGGCATTTTGAAATTTTTAGTTTTTCGACCGATAACTTTCAAAATCGATAGGTATCTGAGGGTCCGAGTGGTCCTCAAGCATGAATCTGTTGTCAAAAATTTTAAAAGCGGCCGCCATTTTGATTTAGTTTTTCTACTGACATCTTATCGATATCTGAGGGTCCAAATGGTCCTCAAAAACGAATCCGTTGTCAAAATTTTAAAAAGTGGCTTTGAAATCTTTAGTTTGTGGGCCGATTGGTTTCAAAATCGATATCTGACGGTCCGTGTGGTCAATAAACATGAATCCGTTGACAAAATTTTAAAAAATGGCCGCAATTTTTGAATTTTTAGTTTTTGGGCGGATTTGTTTTCAAAATTGATATCTGAGGGTCCGGGTGGTCACTAAGCATGAATCCGTTATGAAAAATGGAAAAATGGCCGCCATTTCGAAATCTTTACTTATTGGCCCGATTGATTTCTAAATCGACATCTGAGGATCAAGAAAAGCGAACGCTTATCACACTTGACCGTTTTACTAGAATCATATTTAGCATACACACAACAACTTACAAAAAAATCATCGCAATCGAGTCAGTAAAACATGAATTTGACATGTCAACACCTAAATCCGACTCACGCTCGACTTTTTTTTCTTAAAAAAATCACAACATATACCTACACACAACCTGCCACCTTACCTGCTATGGGTGGTGTAGGGGTATAGCACGCGTCACGGAATGACGAGGACCCGGGTTCGATTCCCGGCCATAGCTTTACTTTACGGATTTTTCTATGTGTTCTAATTTTCAGTGTCGTTTAGAAATTACTACACACAACCAACAGAATAGATAGGTAATCACAGTTTATTGCTAATTCTACGCGGACGAAGTCGCGGGCAGAAGCTAGTAGAAAATATAAACTTTGTATTTAGTAGACATTATGCTCTTTGATGATCACGTAGATGTCATAAGATTAGATTTTTCGAATTTCCCACAGAACAAAAGGATGGGATTAAAAATAATTGAAGTGGGTCCATGCAAGTAACTGGTTTATTTCGTTGAGGTAGGTAGGTAGTACGAAATCCTTCGTGCTAAAGTGTAACCCCCTTATTCATAAACGCACTATAGGCCTCTGTTAACTTAGTAATCGTTTGTCCTTATCTGTCACTTTGACATTTACCTTTCACAGATAAGGACAAACGATTACTAAGTTAACAGAGGCCTATAGTGCGTTTATGAATAAGGGGGTAAGACTTCCATTTGGCTGTTTTTGTACATTTTCGATGGGAGAGAGGAAAAAGTTTTAGCGCAAATTATGATTCTACGCGGACGAAGTCGCGGGCAAAAGCTAGTCTAAGTATAAATGAATCAAAAATTTGTAATGAAATATATTTGTTTGCATTCAGTGAAACTAACACAACCACATGCTGAAATATTCTGGAAATAATCTGAGACCTTATGTAGATGATAAATAAAATATTGTAGGTACCCACCGTACGTTGGCAGCGTGCGACGAACTCATCTCCCTTTTCAGCCACTACAAAGCTGCACGGAGGGTATCTCGAAGCGTGGCACACCCATGGATCTCTTACTTTGTCGCCGTGCTCATGGAAGTTGAACTCATATTTGCATTCCGCACATTGCACCTGCTATGATAACACGAGCTAAAACCAACTTTTCATCTCATCAAGGACGGGAATTATTTAAAATAACATTTAATTAAAAAAAAAAATTAAATAATTCAATTTTGTGCAAAAAATGCCTCACATCATCTTTCATTTTGGAAAAGACCTGATAGGTACTCTTCAAACCACTAGACCGCTTTTTTACCAAACATGGCTAATAAAAAACCGCATCCAAATCGGTCTATCCGCTTAAGAGCTACGATGCCACACACACACACACACGCACGCACGCACGCACGCACGCACGCACGCACGCACGCACGCACGCACGCACGCACGCACGCACGCACGCACGCACGCACGCACGCACGCACGCACGCACGCACGCACGCACGCACACACACACACACACACACACACACACACACACACACACACACACACACACGCACACACACACGCAAACTTATAACAACCCCAAGCAAAGCAAAGTGTGTGTGTGTGTGTCTGTCTGTATGTCAATGTGTGACAATCCAATAATCTAGTAATTGAATTCTGGTGGCGTGATCAGGACCGTCTCCGCAGAGAACTCTTAGACGATTGGTCCGATTGACTTGAAATTTGGTATATAGTAGATGACTGCGCAAACACAGTTAGCAATAAAAAGTCACAGTCGAGAAAAAGCTTTTATAGTATTAAATAATGTCATTTTTGACAGAAACTTATTTATATGCGATATACTCTTAATAGTTACCAAATATTTTTTGCCGTAGCGGCCTGCGTAGGTGAATCCTGCTTCAGCGATCTCCTGTGGCTTTGTGGGTAAATTCTTGGGCCACTCGGCAAATGTTTTCAGACGTTCCGCGAAGGACAACATTCTGGAACACTGTTGCCTGCCCTGCTCACTCTCTTGTCCGCCCTGCTCGCTCTCTTGCCCGCCCTGCTCGCTCTCTTGCCCGCCCTGCTCGTTCTCTTGCCCGCCCTGCTCGCTCTCTTGCCCGCCCTGCTCGTTCTCTTGCCCGCCATGCTCTCTCTCTTGCCCGCCCTGCTCGTTCTCTTGCCCGCCATGCTCTCTCTCTTGCCCGCCATGCTCTCTCTCTTGCCCGCCCTGCTCGCTCTCTTGCCCGCCCTGCTCGCTCTCTTGCTCGTCCTGCTGTTTCTCTTGCCCGCGCTGCTTTTCTTCCCGCGTACTCTCTCGGTTCCAGCGCTCGCGCTCCTCTGCCCGCTTCGAGCGTTGCTTATCGTGCTCATCCCGTTCCGCTATTTCACGATACTTTTCTAGTTCCGTTTTGATAATGCGACATTTTTCCAATGTTGGTTTCCCTTTTGTCGCTTGCACGAGATTCCGAAGAGCGTGGGAGTATATAATACGTAAGTTGTAGTTCGTTAGTTCCACTTTCCTATAATGTCGCCAGGGATCTTTTAGGCAATCAATCAGCGCGTCCACGTGATGTTGATATGTCCAACAATCTGAAACGATAGTGACATTGCAGTAGGTACCTTACACGAAGTACATTACATAAATCACGTCTTTATCATTTATGGGGTAGACAGAGCCAGCGATTAAGACCTAAAAGCGTTTATCATAATTGTGGGCGTAAGGGAATCAAAATAATGTGTTGCTAGCAACTTCGCGTATAGCAAGATTTCTAAGATTTTAACCCATTCTCTCGATCGGTTTTTACTACCTACCCTTTCTCTGCGTGGGATGAGTTATTTTTTTCTTTACTCCGAGCCCAGAATGGAAGAAACACTTTCACAATTTCTAACCAATTTCTGACCTTTAAACAGCTCGTCGTAGTCGAGGTCGAGGCCGGCAGCCTCGCAGAACTCCTGCATTTCAGGAATGCTGACCGACCCTGTCCAGTCCTTTTTCCGCGGAGGTGCCTAGATACATTCAAGAAATATATACGTGATGCCTTCATATCATAATAAGTACAAGGTCTCATAAAATTGTTTCGGAATGTTTCAACAGATGGGGCTAGTCTGCCTAAAATAGCTCTGTACATTCTTTTTAAGATGTTTGAATCATAGTCGACAAATGTTTCCATACATTGATCGATGTTCAAAGTTAAGGCGCTGTCAACAGCAAATGACCTTGAGCAGCGCCACTCTTCACACATATGGTTCGCGTGCCTGTTAGTGAAAGAGAAGAAACTATTCCGGCAGCTTGGCGCACGTCTAAAATTTTGCAAATAAGACACAAATAATAAGAAATAAAAAAAAGTATGGATTATTTGTGAAATATGACTCGTTAGCCGTGTAGGTATGAATAATGTTGACTTCATGTTTTTAATTGCAGACCCATACGTCGAAAAAATAAAGACATAGAACCGTTTAATGATGATTTTAAGACCAATCTTTGCAATTATTTTCTATCGAGACGACTTTGTTCAATTATATATCGAGTCCGTCCAGCTTCTTTGAAATATGATGAAAATTATAATTTTTTTTATGTATTTTATTTGTGTGTAGTTTTTCTTAAAAAGGGCGTAAATAACATCAATTTCAACAAAATTAGGTGTTGTCAGCCTCTTAACCGCGTCAAGGGTGGGACTATACTTCGTTTTTTTTTTAATTAGAAACCACAACAACATTATAATAGCGGCTCGTGAACTGTAATCTCTTTACAATTTGTTCCGCAAATAAAGTGACATTAAAAAAAAATGTTTTGCGGCTACGGCTGCCAAACTATTGCACTGTACTGTTTGCTAGGTAAGAAATAGTTGACCAGACGCAATATAATGTTATTGTGGTTTCTAATTCTAAAAAAATCTAAGTAACTATAAATGAATCAAAAATTTTAATGAAATATACTTGTGTGCACTCAGTAAAACTAACCCAACCACATGCTGAAATATTCTAGAAATAATCTGAGACCTTGCGTGGATGATAAATAAAATATTGTAGGTACCCACCATACTTTGGCGGCGTGTGACGAACTTATCTCCCCTTTCAGCCACCACAAAGCTGCACGGAGGGTATCTCGCAGCGTGGCACACCCATGGATCTATTCCTTCGTCGTAGCGCACATGGAAGTAGAGCTCATAGTTGCATTCCGCACATTGCACCTGCTATAATAACACGTGCTAAAATCTAATTTTCAACTCATGCCCCTCACGGAACCCCCGCAAGGCAACTTTTCATAGATAGCAACATAATGACAATACTTATTTTAAATAATTAAATATATTAGAAGTCATACATATACAACAATTTCCAAGAAAAACATTTGAAAGTGCACGTATTATGCAAAGAAACAAAAATATTTTGGACTCATGTTGTCGACTTGCGAAATCCAAGAAAACGGTGGATATAGCGGGGCCAGGTACATAATCTATAATAAACTACCCGACAGCATCAAGAATATTGAAAAGGACCTGACATTCTTTAATCAATTAAAAAAATGGCTGACTAAAAACGCCTTTTATGACATGTCAGAATATAGTAACAAGAATTATGATTAACTTGATTTAATTTTAATCTAATTTTTATATTTTGTAATATTAATTTGAATTTTTAAATTTGATTATATTTGGATTTGGATATATATTTTGAGTTGTTTTGTTTTGATTTTTGACATCAAGGGCAGGAATTATTTAAAACTAGCTGTTGCCAGCGACTTCGTCTGCAAAGAATTCGTTTATCGCTATCCCGCGGGAACTACGCAATTTTCCGGGATAAAAAGTAGGCTATGTGCTATTCCAGACTTTTCTCTATCTATGCGGCAAATTTCATCCAGATCCGTTGGGCCGTTCTGGCGTGATTGAGTAACAAACAAACATCCATCCATCCATCCATCCATCCATCCATCCATCCATCCATCCATACTTTCGCATTTATAATATTAGTTAGATAACATTTAATTAAAAAAAATTAAAATTATTCTATTTTGTGCAAAAAATGCCTTACATCATTTTGGAAAAGAGCTGATACTCTTCAAACTACTAGACCGCTTTTTACCAAACTTGGCTAAGAACCACCGCAAGGAAACTGGCTTTAGAATTAAAAAAACCGCATCCAAATCGGTCTATCCGCTTGAGAGCTACGATGCAACACACTCATACACACACACACACACACACACACACACACACACACACACACACACACGCAAACTTATAACAACCCCTCTTTTTGACTTATTTTTTTACCCCCGACGCAAAATGTGTGTTTGTGTGTGTGTGTGTGTGTGTGTGTGTGTGTGTGTGTGTGTTTGTGTGTCTGTCTGTATGTGGCATCGTAGCTCTCAAGCAGATGGACCGATTTCGATGCGTATAAGTCGGACGACAATCCAATAATCAAGTAGTTGAATTCTGGTGGCGTGGTCAGGACAGTCTCCGCGGAGAACTCTTTGACGATTGGTCCGATTGACTTGAAATTTGGTATAGTCGGCTGTAGGTCTAATTGGCGTAACTGACAAAATACGCAAAATGAGTTGAGTATACAGTTTTGTTCAGAATTTTCCGCTCTTTCGAATGATATTATTGAAAAAATTCTAGCTTTAAAAAAATGTCCTTTACTCTAATTTATTTTAAGGGTTTCTTGTCGGATCAGCCTCACAAAAAAAATGTATCTGAAAAAATATTAAATATAGCAACAAAAAATGGTGTATTTACCGCCGCCAACCCACTTTGAATAAGGTAAGGATCTTTTCAGGGTGCGACCAAACCGCCGCGTATACGCAGTGACGTGTCGTATGCGTCACGTTTTCTCACCGTTTCTTCATACATTTTGTTGCGATTCCGTAATGTCACCGTTTTTTAAGCGGCGGTGTGGTCGCAACCTCAATCAACGAATTACACTTACATGGTTAATTATCAAAGAAAAACATAATAAAACTTGCCTTACACTAATGCCTCCGTTAATAAAAAAATACGCATCGCCTTTACATCAAACGGACTGCAAGTGTTTCGAAATATTTGTCCCTTACGTCGATTTGCATTCCCATACTTTAAGCAGTGCTAACGTTACACCAATTTGATTCGAATTATATTTGAGTTTATTGTCTGTTACGTTAATTTGATGCGAATTGTATTTCGTTTCATTTTCCGTTACACCAATTTGATTGTGGAACTTATGAATATTTTATCCGTTACCTTTATTTACAAGCACATCATACTTCATAAGATAAGAGCGGACGTGCTTACATTATTGTTATTCTTTTCTATCCCACAACGTCTTTTGAGTGTGAAAGAGAGGATGCGATACACAGCGCACGGGCATCAAAACAAAGCTCCATTGGTTAAGTTTAGTGCACGTTCACCTGTCGATTAGTTTATTAACTACAACCTACTTTCTTACGACATCATGCACGGAAAAAAAAAACTTAAAAATATCTAAAAAAATAAATCTGTGTTCGTTATCGTTAAGATCTTTCTGATGAAACAATATGTACATATTAAACAATATTAAAAAAAATAAAACGGAGGCGAAGCCTCGGACAACAGCAAGTCAATATAAGAATGTTACTTGTGTGTACATACAGATGTAGTGCAAAAATATCCGTCACAGGAGCACTCGATGGATGATCATATTGATAGGATTGTAATTAATTTAAATGAAAGCACTGACGAATCTAACGATAATATATTATGCCTGACTGTTACTCAGATTATGAAATGGAAAATGTTGAAAATATCGATCCAAATATGCAGTAGGTAAAATAACAATGTTAATCTTAAGCACCTATAAGTATACTAACGGGCCTAGTATGAAAACCTTCATGTCGTTTGCATCCCTCTCAAATGCGTATTTACTTACATACATCATACTAGCCCCGTAAGTAGATGTTGTTTTTAAGTAGGCAGGTAGGTATTGAGTTTTATTCTGGTAAATATTTCCCAATAAGCTTTATTTTATATTTTAAAGTGAAGATAATGCTTTGTATATAATTTTATTGAGATCAGAGGTTTCTACTTTGCTACATCTCACTACATCTCTGTATTGTTGATCAATACTTCAACAGGTAGTAGGTAAAAAATATTTACCGCTAATGATGCGGTATGGGTAAATTGTTTATACATAATATTGTTTTATTTGATAACAATAAAAATAATAATAAATTGTTTTATTCCAATCAATGGAAGTCAACTCTTACAATATAAAAACAATAATATTGCACGTAAGAGGCAAAAACAACCACACACACTCTTCCAATACATTTTCATACGTCTTTAATGGTTTAAAAAACAAAAAATAATTTTAAAATCGCTTTACACTAAAAGAGTGTACTTCTTTTTTGTCCAGGAATCCCTTTATACTATTTTGTTTTCATGTTATTTTTTTCAACCATCGTCATACACTACTTTGTATTTCATGTGTTTTTTTCAAAAATCCCTATGCGCCATTTTGTATTCAATGCTTTTTTGTATTTCATGCATTTCTCCAACTAGTCCTTTACCCCGTTTTTGTCATTATTGTTGGTTCCAACGCAGAGGTCAATTCCACGTAAGGGGCAAGACTGCAAAATACTTGGCATGTAAGGGACGTTACTGACGAAACAAATTGATGTAAGGGAAATCTAATTCCTAAAACAGGCTCAATACTTTGATAAATGATACACATAAGAATAGAGCAC
Organism: Pandemis heparana; assembly: GCA_963854515.1. Taxonomy (NCBI): domain Eukaryota; kingdom Metazoa; phylum Arthropoda; class Insecta; order Lepidoptera; family Tortricidae; genus Pandemis; species Pandemis heparana. Next base: position 4,950,881 of record OY978033.1, read on the forward strand.
TAAAATGTATGATTATGTGTGAAATCCGATTTAAAAAAGGTTCGTTATAAAAAAAGTTATGAGCAATTTAGTCCGAAAAAAAACTTTCATTGGCTCTCCTGAAAAAACGTATTTTGTTAGTTACGCCAATTAGACCTACAGCCGACGATATAGTAGATGTCAGCGCAAACACAGTCAGCAATAAAAAGTCACAGTCGACAAAAAGCTTTTATAGAATTAAATATGTAATGATATTTTTGATAGCAAACTTATTTATATGCGATATACTCGTAATAGGTACCAAATATTTGCCGAAGCGGCCTTTGTTGGTGAATCCTGCTTCAGCTATCTCCCGTGGCTTTTTGGGTATACTCTTGGGCCACCTGGTAAACGTTTTCAGCCGTTCCTCGAAGGACAACATTCTGGATCACTGTTGCCCGCCCTGCTCGCTCTCTCGCCCGCCCTGCTCGCTCTAGCCCGCCCTGCATACGGTTGCTGCTCCCTGGCCGATCGGGGCTTCAGGAGTTGGGTTTCTCAGGATAGCTGGAGCGCGTGCACCTAATAATAACATAACTATTACAATTAGTTAAGAAAACCGGCTAAGTTCGAGTCGGACTCGCGCACCGAGAGCTCTTTACAAATTCGGTAAGTGAACACGCTGGCCTTATTTGTATACAGGAACTATTTTTTTTACTCAGTAATCGAGGGCAATTTAATTTTAAACCGAAATTGTTGTCACCCTATGGAATAGCTTTTGCCCGCGACTTCGTCCGCGTACAGTCAAGGGCATAAATATATATACATTCCCAAGGCGTCAGAAATAACTGTACAGTTGATTAGCCAGAACTATCTGTACAGTAATCCGGTCAATTATTATGTGCTCATTTAATTAGTCAAAAAGATCTAGACATTTACATGGCCATAAATAAATGTACAATGTCAGCCAAATAAATATAGGCAAATTAGAAGGCCATAAATTTCCATACACGCAAGTCTCATATACATAAGTACAAAACCCAACAATATCTATGCAACAAACGAGTTTTCTAATTTTGAATTATGACAATCACCGAAAAGAGTACCGTTCTGTCATGATCGCTTTGTCCTTTTCGTTTTGATCGTGACGTCATTGACGTGTCATTTGTTTTACCTTTCAGCCTATTATTTTAGATTCTGCTTCACAGCTATATGCCTACCATACAAGATTTTCATGTGGCTTTTCTCGTAAATATTACGTTACCGTTTGTCCGATGCTGAATTTTGTTTGTAACATATTAATATTAGACGCAGGTAATAATAACGTTCTTTCGATTTCGCAAATTTATCTGATTTCGTAAAATCACGCACGTGGTTAAAAATAACACTTAGATTTTTTTCTATATATAAAATTCAAAGTCCTGACCGACTGACTGACTGACTTAACTATGTATAATACATATCAACGCACAGCCCAAACCACTGGACCTAGAGACTTGAAATTTTGCACATAAATAGGTACAGTCAAGGGCATAAATATATATACATTCTCAAGGCGTCAAATACAACTGTACAGTTGATTAGCCAGAAATATCTGTACAGTAATCCGGTCAATTATTATGTGATCATTTAATTAGTCAAAAAGATCTAGACATTTACATGGCCATAAATAAATGTACAATGTCAGTCAAATATATGTAGGCAAATTAGGAGGCCATAAATATCTATACACGCAACTCTCATTTATATGAGAACAAAACCCAACAATATCTATACAATCAAGGTCAATAATATCTACACATATCTAACAGTCAAATATATCTATACAACAAACAAACAAGTTTTCTAATTTTGAATTATGACAATCACCGAAAAGAGTACCGTTCTGTCATGATCGCTTTGTCCTTTTCGTTTTGATCGTGACGTCATTGACGTGTCATTTGTTTTACCTTTCAGCCTATTATTTTAGATTATGTTCCACAGCTATATATCTACCATACAAGATTTTCATGTGGCTTTTCTCGTAAATATTACGTTACCGTTTGTCCGATGCTGAATTTTGTTTGTAACATATTAAGTGCTACTAGAGGTAGTTTATAATAATAACGTTCTTTCGATTTCGCTAATTTATCTAATTTCGTAAAATCACACACGTGGTTAAAAACAACACTTAGATTTTTATTGAACAACTAGCTTCTGCCCGCGACATCGTCTGCGTAGAATAGGCAATTAGTTAACAATTTATTTATTCTGTCACGTGAACCTATGCGACAATAGGGAATATTCATAAAAAACAAAATTGTGTTTAATATTTTTTTCTTGAATCTTTATTATCGATTATCGTAAGATTATAATTAAAATATATTTTTTTATTCAGTTATGAATTAAACCCATAAAAAATTGTATAAAAAGTGAAAAATATGGTTGGGAAATTCAAACTTACGAAACGCGTCACCATTGGTCAAAACGAAGTGTGACGTCAGATGTCACAAATTGGATTTATCGGCGTTGATATTCGTACTGTTTGTGAGAAAATTGGTTTAAAAACTGTATTCCTGAGGTGATTTCTAGTGAATCTATATTTGATGTATCTTCCTTTACTTGATATTTATTTCAGATGATTAATCATCATCATCATCAATCATCAAAATTTCGTAAAATCTCAATATGAATATGAAAGGTTTTAAAGAAAGTTTTACCGAACTTTTATAAACTAGCTTAGGTTAGTTTTAAACTAAATTTTCTACTGTTTAAAATCTGTGATCTGATTCTGTTTAGCAATTAAAACTGGACATGTGTACGTAGGAATGAAGAAGTAAACTAGCCGCCCGGCCTGGCATCGCACGAGTAGATATAGGTATTTAACAAAGTATATATATCAAAAACTATATTTTTGTGTGGGGGCATTTTAATAAAAAAAAAAACTAAAAAAAGTGGCCAAGTACGAGTTTGACTCGCGCACCGAGGATTCCTTACAAATTCGGCTAGCTAATATGATATCCATTTTTAGCAGAGACCTGGTTCTAAGCAAAATGTACGCAGCGTGAGGTCATTTTATACTGGTTAATTATATAGTGACATTATAAATTTAGATTTTATAAATTTAGACAATGATGTCTCCTATAAAACTGTAGTATATCAGTTTGCTATATTGTCAACAGTTTCTGCAGCCGTACGCAATATAAGGATTATTTTGGATTTTATTTCACACCTTGGGTGACATTATCGAAGTTTTCATACTGATCCCTAACTTTTTGAAAATATTCTATAGCCTATGTTACTCGGGGATATTGTAGCATTCTAATGGTGAAAGAATTATTAAAATAGGTCCAGTAGTTTTTGAGTGAATCTATAACAAACATACAAAAATACAAAAAATACTAATTTTTCCTTAATAATATCAGCGTAGACAAATACGGGATATGACAAATTTAATGACGTCATCATAAGCGCGCGCTAAAAAAATAATTTGAATATTTTCAAGCCTGTTTATATTTTTTTCTGTGTTATAGAGATGCAATTGATCATTATAAGTAATTAAAAAATACATGAATATTTCCTATTAAACCAATATACAACTATAAAGTAAAATTTTCGTTAGTAATGTTAATGTATCGTGTTATACATACTTAATGAAGATTATTGTGAGCTGGTTGTGTGTAGGCTGAGAAAGTTTTTTTTGTCAAAAAAGCGTCAAGCGTGAGTCGGATTTAAGTGTTGAAATGTCTAATTCCTGTAGGTATGTACTATTGACTCGATTGTGATGAAATTTTTATAAGCTGTTGTGTGTATGCAAAATATGATTGTAATAAAACGGTCAAGTGTAATTAGGCGTTCGCTTTTCTACATCCAAAGAAAAATTCCAATTTAGAAATTAATCGTTGAAGTAGGTATATAGTATCTAAAAATTCTCTACTTTACGCCTATTTTTCCAAATTCTGACAACAAATTCCACTTTGGAGACCACTTCCGATCCGACCCTCAGATATCCATTTTGAAAGCACTCGGTCGAAAAAGTAAACATCAAAATTGTGGCCCCATTTCCATTTTTGATAACGGATTCGTGTTTGGGGCCCATGCGGACCCTCAGATATCGATTTTAAAGACAATTGGTCCAAAAACTGAAGATTCCAAAATGGCGGCCAGCTTCAAAACGCCAATTAACATAATAAAGGACTCTGAGTGCGGCAGGGATGATTACTTCAAACTTGAACTTGTCCAGAAACATGGTAAAACAGTTCTAAATTTCCAGTCAGTCAAAACAAACCGACAGGGTAATCAAAGTCAACTTTCACACTGAGAGAGGTCGATTAAGTTCTATTAAATATGTTTATCCGTTGTCTAGTAACAAGTTTTGTTTAGTTTCATCATCATCATGTCAGCCGAAAAACGTCCACTGCTGGTCCTTCCCCAAGGCTCTTCACTCAGACCGGTCCTGTGCTTTTGGCATCTACCGCGATCCCGCGATCTTAATCAGGTCGTCGCTCCATCTTGTTGGAGTCCTACCGATAGCTCGTCTCCTAGTCCGCGTACGCCATTCGAGATCTTTTTGACCCCATCGGCCATCGGTCCTGCGAGCAATGTGCCCCACCCACTGCCACTTCAGTTTCGCAGTTCTTCGGGCTATGTCGGTAACCTTAGTTCTACTGCGGATATCATTTTGGATTCTATCCCGCAGAGAAAACCCAAGCATAGCCCCCTCCATAACCCTCTGAGTGACTTTGAGCTTCCTCATGAGGCCCATCGTTAGCGCCCATGTCTCAGATCCGTATGTCATCACTGGCAACACACACTGGTCAAAGATTTTTGACTTCAAACACTTCAGCCATTTGGACGAAAAGACACTGCAAAGCTTCCCGAACGCTGCCCAGCCGAGTCGGATTCGGCAAGTAATCTCTTTCTCGAAGTTGGACCTACCTAACTGGATCTAATGAATGCCCTTGACTGTATAGATATTTTTGGCTCGGGTTTTGTTCTCATGTAAGTGAGAGTTGCGTGTATAGATATGTTTGACTTGGGTTTTGTTCTTATATAAATGAGAGTTGCGTGTATAGATATGTTTGACTTGGGTTTTGTTCTTATATAAATGAGAGTTGCGTGTATAGATATGTTTGGCTTGGGTTTTGTTCTTATATAAATGAGAGTTGTGTGTATAGATATATTTGGTCTCCTAATTTGCCTACATATATTTGACTGACATTGTACATTTATTTATGGCCATGTAAATGTCTAGATCTTTTTGACTAATTAAATGATCACATAATAATTGACCTGATTACTGTACAGATATTTCTGGCTAATCAACTGTACATTTGTTTTTGACGCCTTGGGAATGTATATATATTTATGCCCTTGACTGTACCTTATACAATGAAGGTATCCACTAAGGAAGGATTTTTGGAAATTCCCACGGGATAAGGAAAAAATACCGGCCAAGTGCGAGTCGCACTCGCGCACCGAGGGTTCCATACCATTATCTATAATTATCTAAAAACCAGTGTAAGCAGAGCTCTGCTCCAAAGTAAAATGTACGCAGTGTGGGGTCACTTTACTTTTTTTAAGCATTACTTACTTACTTTATATTGGTCACTGATACATACATATTTACGGTTTTCGCAATTATTCCTATATCTGTGCTTTAAGACCTACCTTCATGCCAAATTTCAAGATTCTGAGTTCACGGGAAGTACCCTGTAGGTTTTGATTCCCTTGCGAGTTTCGAAAATTTGCGGAAATTTGCGGCATAAACGGTTGTATCTTTTGATTGCGTTGGCTTAGAAGTTTGATTTTTTCACAGCTCCAAGGGGCAGTAGACCTGAGTACTTGATAAAAATTTCAGCTGGATACCTCCACGCATTCTTGAGAAAAATGGTCTTGACAGACGGACGGACGGACAACAAAGTGATTTTTGAAACTGCCAGCGCATTCGGAAAGACCATCATTGCCAAGAAGAATGCGCCGCAAGAAACTTGGCAGAAAGTGATTTCATTGATTCATATCATCATTCATTGATTTATTTAATGGCCAGAAGCACATAAACCCTTCTTAAATAAATATCTTGGGACAATTGACACCAATTGACCTAGTCCCAAACTAAGCAAGGCTTGTAATAATATGGGAACTAGACAACGGATAAACATATTAACATACTTATATATATAAATACATACTTAAATACATATTAAACATCCAAGACTCGAGAACAAACATTCGTATTTTTCATATAAATATCTGCCCCGACCGGGGATCGAACCTGGGACCTCAAGTTTCATAGTCTTCTCTAACTACTAAGCCATCCGGTCGTCTCATAGCATAGTTTTCACATTTTACTTAAATTAATATCCTTAAACTAGCGTCGTCCGCGTAGAATTAGATTAAAAACTGATGTTGATAGTATTTCCGCAATAATTATTTACGTGGCAACTCTAGCCAGCTACGACCTTTCACATGTTTATCGCTATGCTGCGGGAACTATTCAATTATCCGGAATAAAAATTAGCCTATGTGTTAATCTAGGGTGAAAGCTATCTCCATTCCAAATTTCATGCAAATCTGTCCGACCGTTTTCGCGTGAAGAAGTAACAAACATACACACACACACTCACAAACTGTTGCCTGATATTAGTGTGATAGCTTTCTCCCGTTCCCGTAAGAATTTCGGGAAATGCTCTCTTGATGCTCCCATACAGGAACCTACTTGCCGAATTCAGCTTTCTACGACCAGTAAAACAAAAATCCAATTTTTTCCCGTTCCTGTGAGAATTTTGGAAAGTCCTCTCTTAATGCTCCTCTACACTTTCCAATCAACCTACATGCCGAATTTCAGCTTTCTACGACCAGTAAAACGAAAAATCCCGTTTTTTCCCGTTCCCGTGGGAATTTTGGAAAGCCCTCTCTTAATGCTCCTTTACACTCCAAAGCAACCTACATGCCGAATTTCAGCTTTCTACAACCAGTAAAACGAAAAGTCCTGTTTTTCCCGTTCCCGTGGGAATTTCCGAAAATCCTTAAAACAGTTTTTTACTATTATAATCACCTACTTCCATGCCAAATTTGAAGAGTAGTAATTATAGTTCATAGGATTTCGTTGAACTAAATGTTTATATCCCGTTTTTTCCTTATCCCGTGGGAATTTCCAAAAATCCTGAAATAATTTTCTTAGTTTTGTGATCACCTACTCGTGTATCAAATTTGAAGAGTCTAGTTATTCTAGTTACTGAGACAGGGTCACTCGGAATCGAATATATAAATCCCGTTTTTTCCTTACCCCGTGGGAATTTCCAAAAATCCTTCCTCAGTGGATGCCTACATTGTATTTAAGGTATCTATGTGCAAAATTTCAAGTCTCTTGGTCCAGTGGTTTGGGCTGTGCGTTGATATATAGTTAAGTCAGTCAGTCAGGATTTTGAATTTTATATAATTATATATAGATATGCGAGTAGCTATAAAAAACTGGCACCACGGCACGCGATTGTCGCATAACCTAGGTTATGCCACAATTGCGTGCCGAGGTACAGTCTCATGTTTATTATCTAGTGTCCATTTAATTAATTAATACCTAGTAGAACGTAGTCGTGGGCAGTTCAATACAATTAGGGGGTATTTTTATGGTATTGTACTTATTTCAAACCCTGGCGGAAAGGAGATAGTTATAGTGGCTTCGCATGTTTATCTGACGAATGTAACAGATTAAACGAACATCTGACATGTTAGGTACTTATACTTAATTTATCGGCAATATTATTTTTAACAGAATTACCTCACCTAAAAATTAAATTTTTGATAAGTAAGTATGTGTTTTTGCTGATTGTTACTTGTATTGTCATCCGTCCTACATGTACCAAATTTCAAGTCAATCGGACCAACCGTTGAAGAGTTCCCTCTTGCGGAGACGGTCCTGACTACGCCACCAGAATCTCAGTAATAGATTATTGTCATCCGATTTCCACAAGAATGCAAAATTTAAGCTCAACCGGTTGAAGATATCTGCATCAAAAATCAAAATTGAGCTGCAACCGCAAACAGAATCACATAAAGTTAATAATTAGTAAAAATTTATAATAAATAAAATAAAAACCGAGTAAAAACAGTCAAAAAATTCTGTAAAAAATAATTTGGGCACAGTAAAATATATAAAACTACTTAACTAAAGTTTATAGATGCCTTTTGTTATGATGTTTGTAACTAGGTACCAGATCATTCATGGCCAGTTTTGTCCTGTACTTACCTACAGACTATATTATGTCTCTCTAAGCTGCTATCCTTAATAGCTTCTCCGAATTCGTTTCGCGAATGGTGTGACCTTGCGTCGACCGCGCTTAATATTATCATATTTATAGCTCAGAATTATACGAATTCAACTTTGTTTGGGGTTTGGGATGAATCTTCTGTCCCGTTCGCTCCTACGTAGCAAAACAAGGAGAGAAACACGTCACAGGACCGGAGTTTGATCAACACGTCACATTGTTACTCAGTTTTTTCCAAACAAACAAGATAATATTATAGTCGATTCTTTGTTTTAACATATTAAAATAATGATGTATGAATTATGTCAGAGTGGCAAAAACAGGCATTATATTATTAGTTAAGTAGATTTTTTTTATTGTAAATGTATTTTATTTTGAAAAAATGACTCCCTTTCATATTGCTCGCGGCGCATTTAAGGATTTTAAGGTTGGTAGTGATCCAGACAGACCTAACAAGTCCTAATACCCTAAAGAGTGACGTGGCTTATGATTTCATTCTCTTTCTTCTTCTAAAAGGTCTCAACTGTACCTTAAATCCTTTAGTTAGCTAATTTACTGAAATGGAACATTCCTTTATTTTTAAAAAGAAACAAAACTGCATTCTAGGATCTTCGAATATATTCGCTTGTTTCACACAGGAATTGAAATACAAAAATTAATAAAACAATGTCGCTATTTAACTACACTATATAATATACGCTTAGATTTTTTTTAATACGCAACGGATTTAAATGCGATTTTCAACAATATACAGAGTAATTCAAGACGAAGGTTCATACGCAATAATACGCATAGCTTTAACCTGTGCGGAGCCGGGCGGGACACTAGTTAAGTTACATAATATTACAACGCATTTTCCAGCTTGAGTTTGAGGTTAATTCATTATGAATACGAGGTTGAAGTAAACTCGATTTTAAATGATTTATCTGATCGTGGCACTCATAACGAAACACAAGATAGGTATTATAAGAAATCAAGAAGAAACAAATATATATAAACACCGTCTAAAGACCTTCTTGAGTAATAAAGCTTTATCTGAACAATGTTCAGGAATTCCTAAATGAAAACTATTGCACTTATTTTTCATAATTTTTTTATTTTATTAATAACTAGCTTCTGCTCGCGACTTCGTCTGCGTATTATACATATAAACCTTTCTCTCGAATTACTCTGTCTATTAAAAAAAAACCGCATCAAAATCCGTTGCGTAGTTTTAAAGATATAAGCATACATAGGGACAGCGAAAAGCGACTTTGTTTTATACTATGTAGTGATAACTCTACATTGAAATTACGCACTTTTTCCTCTGTTGCTATGCTCTTACAAGGTTCACATTGACGCCATACCTACCCAATATTAAGAAACTACGTTATAATGTGAAATAAGTACCATAAAGTATTTGAAATTGAATGTACGTACCTTAAGTTATCACTGTTATCAGTCGTATTATCACTATGTTGAGAACACTGGTGAAACTATGTTTAATGCGGCGTTATTTGTGGTACGTGCGCGCGGCGCGGCGGCCAGCAACATACTACGTGGCAACAACATATAAAAATGTATGTTTAGTATAGGCGTCGACCCAAATAGCCGTACCTACGCAGAATCATATAAGTGTCGGGGAATCCCCGAAGTTCATCATAAAAAAAGCCCACTTACTGAGATCTTGTCGCCTTACTAGGCGGGGCTTGTAAAAATATTATTTACTTCTCTAAATATAGTTAAAGTTTTCAATGATTCACGGATCAATCACATTCGAAATATTATAGACGTTATCAATAAATGGCTCATATCCCGTCTATAATTATGTATTTCGAATACTTATATAGTGTTAAGGAACAACCCTTAAAAATTAAAATAAAAAATATTCAGTGATATATCAAAATGCCTTACAACATTTTGAAAAAAAGAGCTGGGGCCTTACCGTGACGTCCTAATTCCGGCACAGTTCAAGTTTTAGCTGTCACTTTTAGTATGAAATTCCGGTACCTAAAATAGATCTATAAAAGAAAAGCCCATATTATAGATGTATCAAAATCTATAATAAATTACCGGATACAATAAAAAGCGAAAATAAAATCAATGTTTTCTATAATAAATTGAAAAAAATGCTTATTAATAATGCTAATACCATTTGAATGAATTTATGACGGATGAGTTTGCTGACATCTGAATGTAAAATTGACTACTAAAATATAGTAATAATTGTTATAAATATAATATTAAGTATTGACATCATAACGTAAAATTGTAACGAAGATTTGTATATGTATTGTTGTGACTTGTCTTGTTATTCCATTTTAAAGTTTGAATTCGTATACATGTGAACTATTGCATGCATTAATTTAGAATGAGTGTTTTATATTTTTTATTGTTGCTGTGCCCTGGTCCATGGCCATGACCATGGCCCATTAAAATGGTCCATTGGACCAATGGACCATTTTTATCCAGCATTTTTTATTGTTGGTGCGACCTGGAGGGTTATGCTGGAACTGGAATTATATGTATAGAACATCTTGTAAGACCCATACTGCAATAAATAAATGAATATGAATATGAATCTGAATCTGACAGCGAGCGAACCTAAACTGAAACGCATTAAGACGTCATGGTACGGCCCCTGGTCCTTCAAAGTGATTGATTACTCTACTTTACCAAACATGGCTAAGAACAATAGCAAGGAAACTGCCTTGCGAACATTGATTTACAATAAACAACTAGACTCCCAATCGCAAACAAAAGTGCCTCAAGAAACGTCCGAGCGGCGTTGTCTATGTATTGTGTGTGTCAACACATCAACTTACACATTAAGACCTTATTTGTCTTGACTTCTGTATGTAGATACGCTTAGATCTTTTGAACTACGCAACGTATTTTTCTAATGTTGTATTCATCAATAAATAGTGATTGGAAAGTTGTGTAATGAACTGTGCGAAGAGGGGCGAGGGGGGGGGTCGATGTTTAAAATGTAGTCGCTTCCTGACTTTTGCGTGTAGATATTAGATCTGGTCTCCCATACACGGAGGAGGCCCATGACATGAGGCACGCCGAATTACGCGACAATTTAATAATAAAAAAAAAAACTACAACAACAACATGTATTACCTACACGGCAACATACTTATTCGATTGGTTATTACACCATCGTGATTCACGAACCGTCATTGGTGAATGGCATGTTTACGTTGTGTTTACTATCAGTTCTAAGTGAAGAGAATCTACTAGTGAAAGCCCGAAATAATCACAGTAACTTTATTAAAATTATAATGATACAGAAACAACGTCTAGCCATTTTCAAAACTTTGACACAAGAGAACGAACTACACTCACACATGAACGAACCAATGAACTGAACCGGATATCCTGACCAGTGTTGCTAACATTAAATAAAAATAAAACAATAATATTGCATTGCGTTACAACACTCCCCCTCAATGCAATATTGCCACTAAACAAACAAAAAAAAACAATTACCTAGTTAGCCCACACATGGTACTAAACTTCACTAACAGATTAGCACTCAACACCTTAGTAAACAAATCTGCCATTTGATCATGTGTATTAACATATATCAAATTTATCTTACCACCCTTCACCAAATCTTTAACAAAATGATACCTAATATCAACATGTTTTAATCTTTTTATACAGTCAGTGCTAGCAACCATAATTGCAGACTGATTGTCACAAAATATGTTTGTGGGTGTAATATTACCAACCCCAAAATCTTTAAGCAAGTTTTGCTGCCAGCAAGCTTCACTGGCTGCCATGCTTAGCGCTACATACTCTGCCTCGGTGGATGACAGACTCACCGATGCCTGCTTCCTTGAGCACCAATTAACTAAACAACCAGAATACATGAAACAGTACCCCGTAGTTGACTTTCTATCTATATCTCCTCCCCAGTCAGCATCACAATAACCTACTAGGCTATCTGAGTTACATTTATATACTAGCTTGTAATCAATGGTGTATTTCACATATCTCAATACTCTTTTCAATGCTGTTAGAAGTACATTGTCACAACTATTCTGGTACCTACTGAGTATTGAAATAGCTGCACACAGATCTGGCCTAGTACCAGATACAGCATACATCAAACACCCTATCATTTGCCTACACAAATTCTCAATATTTGGATCTACTTTCCCTTTATTTCTATTTTCCAGTATTTTAATATTAAAATTTTTGTCTAGAGGAGTAGATACTGGCTTACAGTCCTCCATCCCAAATTTCTTTAACACATTATTTAAATACTTTTTTTGACATAGTTCAGTCACCCCAGTTTCCAAATCTTGTTTAACATGTATACCTAGATATTCAGACACAAGACCTAAATCTTTCATTTTGAACTGATTTTGCAACATTTCTTTCAAATATAAAGTTTTTCCTTCGCTGCTGCTAAACATAAGCAAATCATCGACATACAGAAGTACATATGTCTCTTCCTGGTCACTTACTTTGGAATATAGACATGGATCAGACTTAGACCTTTCAAAACCTTGAGACATTATGACATCATTGAATTTGTCATTCCAATTTTTAGGTGACTTCTTTAAGCCATAAAGTGACCTATTCAATTTAACTATATTATTTTCCCCCTTATATGCACCATCAGGTAAACTTAATAAAACTTCTTCACTAATTTCCCCATACAAAAATGCTCCAGTCACATCCATTTGATGAATTGGAAGCTTGCGCTTTGTTGCTATGGCTGTAAACAACCTAAATGTTGCTAATTTTGCAACAGGTGCATATATATCATTTAAATCTATGTTATTATTTTGTTCAAAACCTCGAGCTACCAAACGCGCTTTATACTGAATACCATCACCAATTTTCTTAATTTTGAATACCCATTTAGAACTTATCACATTTTTTCCTACAAAATCATTACAAATTTCCCAAGTATTATTATGTTTAAGAGTTTCTAGCTCCCTATCAACAGCTTCTTGCCACTTACCCCTATCGTCTCTGCTCATGGCCTCTGCATATGTCTTAGGCTCGCTGTCTGCAACACTACTAACAACACTACTGTCTTTTGAACTAGCACTATTACACTTGTAAAATGATGTTTGCTTCCTTACTCTCTCGCTCCGACGTGGTTCAGACGTACCTGGCTCTGTCTCAGGTGTACCTTCATCACTGTCTGTCACATCAACCACAACAGGATCACAGCTGTCACAAGACACATTGTCATTGACATCAACAGTGCTGTGTGTTTGTTGCTGTATCTCAGTAGCCTCTTCTTGACCTACAACAACAACATCTTCTCTAGTGACTGTTTCTGGAAGTGGTTGCTCATCCTCTGTTGTACTGTAGTCCATGAATACAACATCTCTCTTTATCTGTACATCATTTTTCTTCGGGAAATAAATTCTATAACCTTTTGTTTCTTCACCATATCCCACCAAGATTCCTTTTTCTCCCTTGGGGTCCCATTTCTTCCTCTTTTCTTTGGTGATATGTGCCATCACAGGCAAACCGAATGCTCTCAATGAGTGAATATCAAATGAACTTTCTGTCCATAGCTCGTATGGAGTTTTACCAGCTTCTGAGCTTTTACCTGTGCGATTAATAACATAAGCAGCTGTGTTTACTGCTTCTGCCCACAATGATATAGGTAAATTTTTCGCACATAACATGGTTCTTCCTGCCTCCACTAGGGTTCTATTTTCTCTCTCAGCCTTCCCATTTTGTTCTGGTGTAAATGGTGTACTGGTTTGGTGGACTATACCACGTTTGAAAAACATAGCCTTTACATCTTTATTTACAAATTCCAATCCGTTATCGCTTCGAAAAAACTTCACTCTATTACCAGTCATGTTTTCCGCTTCATTAATAAACTTTTCAATACAAAACTTGACTTCATCCTTTCGTTTTATAAAATAAACCTTTCTGTATTTCGAGTAATCGTCTTTCAGCACAACGAAATACCTCGCGCCTCCAATCGACGCTTCTTGCATTGGACCGCACGTATCTGCGTGTATCAGCTCACACGTTCTAGAAGTATAACTGTCGCTCGAGGGGAATGGCAAACGATGTATTTTTCCCTTTAAACATCCCTCACATTTCACAACAGAGCTGCCGGTCGGTTCAATGTTGTTGTTCTTCAACACTTCTTTCACGTATGACATATTTTGATGTGCCAATCTTTCGTGCCACTCATCTAAACTTATCTTCACTTGTGCTGCACTTGCCACAGCATTTTTGTAGCGAAATTCCAAACAATACATACTTCCAATTTGGTTTGCAATCGCACAAACCGCATTGTTTTTATAAAATTTGCAACAGTTTTCATCTGTCATTTTTATTGAGATATGTGAAATACACCATTGATTACAAGCTAGTATATAAATGTAACTCAGATAGCCTAGTAGGTTATTGTGATGCTGACTGGGGAGGAGATATAGATAGAAAGTCAACTACGGGGTACTGTTTCATGTATTCTGGTTGTTTAGTTAATTGGTGCTCAAGGAAGCAGGCATCGGTGAGTCTGTCATCATGACATAACCTTTCGCGGTTGCACACTTCACAGAGAATAAATTAGTTTTCAAATCAGGAACGAACAAAACGTTGTCAATGGTTGTGTCAATCCATTCCTTTCCATTCGTCACTTGAACTGCAACTTGTCCACGTCCTAGTGCGCTTATCTGTGTTCCGTCACCGAGCACTACGAACTTATCTGTGAGTTGAGTGAACGAAGTAAATAAGTCCCGGTCGCGACACATATGTTCACTCGCGCCCGAATCCACGAACCATTTTGTATGACAACAATATTCTTCGTACGAATTAGACACCACGAATGCATTACTTTTCTCTTCTTTATTTTTCTTAAAACGGCACTGAAACTTATTATGTCCGACTTTATTGCAGTAATAGCACCTGCTATCTGAACTAGAACCGGAACGATTGTTATTGTTATTATTGTTAAACCGACTGTCACGATAGTTCGAATTATTATTACTTCTGCACTCATTCGCGTAATGTCCAAATTTATTGCACTTAAAACACTTAATGTTCCGTTTATCAATCACTTTCTTCGCAACAAATGCTGAGGACGACTGCGACGGGCCTGCTTTTTGTTTAAGTCTTTCTTCCTCTACCAACAGTCTCGACACGAGATTGTCGTAAGTTTGTTTATCGTCCGGAGCAGACTCCCAAGCTGACACGAAATGCTGGTATTCTTCCGGAAGTGACATTAACACTTTCGTAATGGTAAATTTATCCGATATTTCTTCTCCCAATTGTCTTAACTGGTTTTGCATTTCTTGAACTCTTGACAGAAACACTGACATTTCAATTCCTTCTTCATATTTATATTGGAAAAATCTCTGCTGAGTAATATGAATATTTGTTTCAGATTTCTGCTCGTACACGCTTAAAAGCTTCGTCCACATTTCGGCAGAAGTTTTGCACGATATAAGATGCAGCATGACACTTTCAGACATCCTTGTCACCAATAAAGTTTGTGCCTTTGTATCCTTGGACTCCCAAACTGCCTTTTGACTTGCATCTTCGGGTTTTACGGCTCCTTGCACAATGTCAAGGCACCCTTGGTTTTTTAAAAGAATTGAAGTTTGGAACTTCCAAATGTTCCAATTCTTTGTTCCTTCCAGTTTTATAACTGTGCTCTGATGGCATGATTGTTCCATTTTGCTCTCTTCCTTCCTGTAAATTTTCCTTCCTTGAACAATTCAAGTATTTCTTCTCGCCGTCACAGCGGCCATTCGAATATGGCGCCGCTTAACCTCAAAAATCAAAATCCAGCGATTTTATTTTTCCGACTTTACAGTATTTCATGCGACGCTGTTACTGATACCATATATTAGTCCTGGGCCCATAACCTGAAGAGAATCTACTAGTGAAAGCCCGAAATAATCACAGTAACTTTATTAAAATTATAATGATACAGAAACAACGTCTAGCCATTTTCAAAACTTTGACACAAGAGAACGAACTACACTCACACATGAACGAACCAATGAACTGAACCGGATATCCTGACCAGTGTTGCTAACATTAAATAAAAATAAAACAATAATATTGCATTGCGTTACAACACTAAGATTGAGCCCATTGAGCGTAGTGCAAGCGAGAAGGAAAGTGCATTCGTCTTACTCGAGTTCATTCAACTGCGCTGCATCTGCGCTGCATTAGCGCCTCAACACCGCGGTTTCATTGGATATGGAAACCGCGGTGCGCGCGTACGGCCTCACTGATGCAACGCATGCATACAGTAAAGTGGGCATGAGGAAATCTAATAGAGTGACGTATTATCGAGTCTTGCAACACACACTAACATAATTCTTAAGCTTTTGTAAAATCACTAACACACTAACAATTTATGGACATTGTCTGAATTAAATAAATATTATTATTATTATTATTTAGTGAGTTATTGTTATCACTGAGAATACGTCTGATTTTTTCCGGAATATTTAAGGAATACAGTATGTATGTATGTATGTATGTATGGGCTATTTTGGCTGAACCAAAGATTTTTCATTATAATACATGCATAATATAGTAGAGAAACATTGATTGCACCCGTGCGAAGCCGGGGCGGGTCGCTAGTACGTAAATAACAAATATTCAATTTTATGCCAAAAATGCCTTACATCATTTTGGACAACTAATACTAAACATGGTTAAGAACCCCCGCAAGGAAACTGGCTTTCGAACGAAAGACCCCTTTAAAATCGGTCCATACAACACCACAAACAGACACACACACACACTAACCCCCATTCATAAACGCTCTATAACTAGCAATCGTTTGTCCTTATCTGTGAAAGGTAAATGTCATAGTGACGGATAAGGACAAACGATTACTAAGTTAGCAGAAGCCTACAGGGGCCTTACCATGACGTCTTAGTGCGATTCAGTTTAGGTTCGCTCGCTGTCAGATTCATACTAAAAGTGACAGCTAAAACTTGAACTGAGTCGGAATTAGAACGTCGTGGTAAGGCCCCAGAGCGTCTACAGAGCATTTATGAAACACTAGCTTCTGCCCGCGACTTCGTCCGCGTAGAATTAGCAATCGATATGTTTATCGCTATCCTGCGGGAACTATACAATTTTCCGGGATAAAAAGTAGCCTATGTGTTAATCTAGGGTACCAGCTGTCTTCGTACCAAATTTTATCCAAATCCGTCCAGTCTTTTAGCGTGAAGAAGGAACAAACATACACACTCACATCGTCACATCGTCACTCACAAACTTTCGCATTTATAATATTACTAGCTGTTGCCAGCGACTTCGTCTGCAAAGAATTTGTTTATCGTTATCCCGCGGGAACTACGCAATTTTCCGGGATAAAAAGTAGCCTATGTGCTATTCCAGACTTTTCTCTATCTTTGTGCCGAATTTCATCCAGATCCTTTGGGCCGTTCTGGCGTGATTGAGTAACAAACAAACAAACATCCATCCATCCATCCATCCATCCATCCATACTTTCGCATTTATAATATTAGTTAGATTAGACTAGCTGTTGCCAGCGACTTCGTCTGCAAAGAATTCGTTTATCGCTATCCCGCGGGTACTACGCGATTTTCCGGGATAAAAAGTAGCCTATGTGCTATTCCAGACTTTTCTTTATCTATGTGCCGAATTTCATCCAGATCCGTTGGGCCGTTCTGGCGTGATTGAGTAACAAACAAACATCCATCCATCCATCCATCCATCCATCCATCTATCCATCCATCCATACTTTCGCATTTATAATATTAGTTAGACTAGCTGTTGCCAGCGACTTCGTCTGCAAAGAATTCGTTTATCGCTATCCCGCGGGTACTACGCAATTTTCCGGGATAAAAAGTAGCCTATGTGCTATTCCAGACTTTTCTTTATCTATGTGCCGAATTTCATCCAGATCCGTTGGGCCGTTCTGGCGTGATTGAGTAACAAACAAACATCCATCCATCCATCCATCCATCCATCCATCCATCCATCCATCCATCCATCCATCTATCCATCCATCCATACTTTCGCATTTATAATATTAGTTAGACTAGCTGTTGCCAGCGACTTCGTCTGCAAAGAATTCGTTTATCGCTATCCCGCGGGTACTACGCAATTTTCCGGGATAAAAAGTAGCCTATGTGCTATTCCAGACTTTTCTTTATCTATGTGCCGAATTTCATCCAGATCCGTTGGGCCGTTCTGGCGTGATTGAGTAACAAACAAACATCCATCCATCCATCCATCCATCCATCTATCCATCCATCCATACTTTCGCATTTATAATATTAGTTAGACTAGCTGTTGCCAGCGACTTCGTCTGCAAAGAATTCGTTTATCGGTATCCCGCGGGTACTACGCAATTTTCCGGGATAAAAAGTAGCCTATGTGCTATTCCAGACTTTTCTTTATCTATGTGCCGAATTTCATCCAGATCCGTTGGGCCGTTCTGGCGTGATTGAGTAACAAACAAACATCCATCCATCCATCCATCCATCCATACTTTCGCATTTATAATATTAGTAAGATATAGTTAGATAGTAGGATTGACGTACCTAAAACTTAATAACTCTCTTATTGCGTCGGGGTTTAAGAAATCCTAAAGAGTCCGCAACACCATGACTTTTAGTGAGGGAATACCAGTGGGTTGTAGTGGGTAGCCCCCTTTTTCCATTAGGGTAAGTCGTGGGGTCGCTCCCACAACCCCGCGGCGCCTCCCCCCGCGCAGGGATGGGCGGTGAGTTAATGCGACCTTGGGTTGATTACAATTTTATTTAGTTTCACCTGTCCCAATGTTTGTCTGTAATTTTGTAATCAAAGCTTGCAAATGAATTTTGAAATCAAGTTAAACAAAGTCGACGGAACTCCTATTTCTGGGTATTTTTGGTTTACTAACCTAACCTAACCTAATTTATTTTGGTCAGTAGTGCCACGTAGTAGTGCCATGGGTATATAACTGTTTTTTCATTGTTCCCAGACCATGTGACTTCATACGGGGCCGTCCATAAAGTACGTCCACCAATTTCATGCCCCCCCTTCTCTTGTCACAAGGTTTACTATGAAGACTGTAATTGACAACATTTCATTTTTATAACACCTGAAAATGCATATATGGTTCGAAAGCATTTTGCCCCCTGATCACTGCAATATGTTTATATAATTTTAATATCGCTTATTATAAAAAATAAAAATTAATTAAAAATATGTCCTAATTTTACCAAAACTACCACAGTATAGGTGAAACGCCTTTGCTTTTTTCACGAGAAAAAATAAGCGATCATAATTTTGTATTTTTGACAACTTCAAAGTACAAGGGGGGCAACTCTGAAATTCTATTTTCGAAGTTCGTTGCATGCCTTCACTCTCACTCTCAAGATAATGACTATTAGTATGAGCGGAACAGCACGAAGCGAACCTCGAAAATCGAATATTGGAGAATAGGGCCTGACATTGACAACTAGAAATGAACGTCAGTTTTTTTTTCTACAGAGAAAAGACAAAGGGATAAGTGTGTATTCTGTGATAGTATCGGAGTTACGCCCTTTTAGAATAAGCACAAATTAATAAATTAATTATAAATTAAATACAAGCCCTAGCGAAAAAATTAAACTGTCAGCATGTTCATCTTTTCAAACAAAATACAAAGAACCATTAATATGCAATGCTCAGAAATATGAAATGTTGTCAATTATTTTGTTCGCGAGTCACAAATTTCCAGACCCCCCCACCCCCTAAATATGTGACGTACTTTATGGATGACCCCTACTATTGAGTTAGACTTCAGCTAATTTTCCAAAACAGTCTCATTTAATGTCCGAATCCCATTTAGCCACCCACGTTAAACTGAACTAAACTGAACACCTTTCAAAGATTATTCATTTAAATTTATAAATCAAAATTTCAAGAGACCTTATGTAACTGAAAAGTATATCTATACTATGGATTTGTTCAGACAGAAAATGCTACAATAAATCAAAATCAAAATATACTTCGGTGTGTGTATGAACTGTTTTTTTAAATCGGTATAGTAATCTTTGCAAAATCGGTGGACTTTTTGAGAAAAAAACGATCCCAACGTATAGAACCTCTTTTTCATAAGTCGGATAAAAATCTTCCAAACTTTAAAATTCGCCACTCTTAAAAGTGACCTCATGGACGAAGCTAGAGGCGCCAGCAAGTCGAACTTAAATATCAATTAATATGATTTCTAATGCTTTTTTTTTAATTTGCTTCCATGCTGGTCTGGGAGTAAAGAAAAACATAGAATGTACCAGTTGCTTCTCTTCCCGCGCAGACGGTAAAAGCCCATCGAGGGCATGGGCATAGAAATAATGTTACCCCCATCACTATTTTGATTCCCCTTTCCACCTATACGCCTACAATCATGCTTAACGTGGCCTTTAGGTCTTGTTACCTTTGGCTCTATCTACCCTGTAAGGGATAAACACGTGATTTATGTACCTATGTGTAAAATTCCTAAACGACACTGAAAACTAGAAGACAGAAAATTCCGAAAAGTAAAGCTATGGCCGGGAATCGGGGATTTAACGAATAATACCGTAAAGAACCGGCCAAGTGCGAGTCGGACTCGCGCACCGAGGGTTCCGTACATATTTGCGAAGTTATCATAAAAGCCGGTGTTAGCAGAGCCCTGCTCTTAAGCAAAATGTAGGCAGTGTGAGGTCATTTTATACAGACAGACAGAAATTATTAAAAAAAAAACTACTTACTAGATCTCATTCAAAACAATTTTTGGTGGAAGTTTGCATGGTAATTTACATCATATATTTTTTTTAGTTTTATCATTCTCTTATTTTAGAAGTTACAGGGGGGGACACATTTTACCACTTTGGAAGTGTCTCTCGCGCAAACTATTCAGTTTAGAAAAAAATGATATTAGAAACCTCAATATCATTTTCGAAGCCCGTTTGATGAAAAAAAAAAATTGAGTTTCAGTTCTAAGTATGGGGAACCCCCAAATTTTTATTGTTTTTTTTTTTCTATTTTTGTGTAATAATCTTAATGCGGTTAACAAAATAAGTACATCTACTTACCGAGTTTCAACAGTGTAGGTTCTATAGTTTCGGAAAAAAGTGGCTGTGACATACGGACGGACAGACAGACAGACAGACATGACGAATCTATAAGGGTTCCGTTTTTTGCCATTTGGCTACGGAACCCTAAAAACAAGAAGCAAAATACTTCATTCATTTAATAGTAGATACCTACCTACCTATCAATTAATAATCAAGGTCAACTTTGAGTGCGGCATTTATTCCGAGAGCTTATCATTTTGACGCAGTTTAAATTAACACACAAATAACATAACATTATCAACTAATTTGATTATTTTGTATCTACTTACTGTTCGTATTGTAGTTAAGTTACCCGAATAGTTAAATAAACATCACACGAACAAAATGACTAAAATATCACGAGATTTTTAGTAGGCGACCGTCTCCAGTCGCAATTCGCACATATACCTATACTATAATAGCTAGGTACTTAACTATAATTGAAGGGGCGAGTGGATGAAGGGGGTACTATGTCTAGGGTTGCCATACGTCCCGTATATACGTGACACGCACCGCGCGGACCTGTACAAACCTGTTTTCTAACGGTTCATAAGGGCATTGAGTGGAACCGAATAATTCGGCCGAATATTCGGTTCGGTAAGAGCGGAACCCAACATTCGGCCGAACGTTCGTATTCGGTGGAATCTATATTCGGCGCATCTCAGGAATCATGTTATAGGTGATGCGGCTAGCAACCCACATAATTATTAGCTGGGCATTAACTCGTTAATCCGTTAATCGTTAATTAACAAAGTTAACATTTTGATTAACGGATTAACTTTTAAGTTAACTTTTAAAAATGTTAACGGCCACGTTAATTTTCTTTACACTCGGTTTCAATAAGGAAGGGTTGTAGTTATGTGACATTAACATTGACAAATCTAGAGGTGAGGCTACTTTGTGACACCTCACATAAAACGATTATCGATTATATTTTAGTACTAATAACAATCGATTCCATAAAAATAATGACGGGTGCGCATCAGA
The DNA here is from genome assembly GCA_963854515.1 of Pandemis heparana. Classification (NCBI taxonomy): domain Eukaryota; kingdom Metazoa; phylum Arthropoda; class Insecta; order Lepidoptera; family Tortricidae; genus Pandemis; species Pandemis heparana. The sequence continues at coordinate 4,973,106 of OY978033.1, forward strand.
ATACATAAAGTTTAAAATGTATAATGGGTTAAAATACATAATGGTTCAAAATATATAATGCTATTTTCTCTGAAACTATTAACAAAATTAACTTTTTTGATATCGTAATCTATAGATTGGTTTAGGTTAGGTTAGGTTTGTTTTATGACAATCCTGTTAATTTGTCACTTTCTTAGAAAATCGCATTATATATTTTGAACCATTATGTATCCATTATGCATTTTAAACTTTATGTATTTTAATACGTACCCATAATGACTGCATATTAATTAATTACATAAATGCTATTTCGATATAATGATACTCAAGTTAATCTCCTAAGATTAATACCTAATTAATAATTTCTATTTTACGCTTTTTGCCAAGTTGTGTTTTTTTCAACAAAATAGGGTGTATAAAATTTATTTGACTTCATAATGTAATTGAAGTTCTAAGGAATCTATTTATTACCAATAAAATCGATTGGTATTGCGTAGTGAGTGTGAAAGAATGTAAAATACTCACTCGTGTTTTTGTAGGTTGTCTTTGGATTTTCGATTATACGCGATTTTAACCGATTACCCAATTATACATAGTCACCTCTCAAGTTTTAATAACCATAGAACGTAACCAACCAACGTCTCGTTAATAATGACATATATTGAAAACTAGCTTCTGCCCGCGACTTCGTCTGCGTAGAATTGGATTTAAGAACATTAGATGAGAAAAGCAAAGGAAACTAAGCTCATAAATCCAAGTTTGATTTTACTTTTGGTCATTTTTTATCTCGGAGTTTTTTATAATGTAGAATTTTTAGGACTCCAACCTTATTGTACGATGGGATTCGAATTATGTTTTTTATTTATTTTGTTGTTTATAGGATAGGGTTATTAAACTCGGATCAAACGAAAAGTAAAGACGGAGTCTTGCAAACGACGAAGTGAGACTGGTTTTTTATAGATCTGAGGTTTTTTATTAGGTAGTAGGTATGTACCAATTACGCCAATCAACCAAATTTTGCCAAGGTGTAGTTTAAAACGACGTCACTGTGCAGCTCGCAGAACTCCGTTTTGAGTTTTTAATTTGTCTGATATTAAAAAATTAAAGAAATAAAACATCTGACAAACATTTATTAAAAACAAAATGTATACTTAAATAAATTTTATAATTATTACATTTATTACATTTACCAGTACCTAGGTTAAATATTTTCAGAATCAAAACGTTTCTTTGACGACATTCATTAAAAGTAAAATCTTAATGACATCTATCTATCTATCTATCTATCTATCTTACATAAAACTGTTTAAACATCATTATCATCAATCAATAAAAACTAGAATCATCTTATTTTACAGTTGACTTTTAAATTACTAAGTACATTTACCTACATACTTACTAAAGTTTAAGATTTTTACGCCTTGTCAAATTGCATAAATAAGATAATACCTAGAAGTTACGTTATGCGTAAGTTTACGTAGATTTAAAGTATTAAGAATGAGAAATAATTACAAATCTAATGGTCTTACCGCAAAAAACTCAATCAATAGGTAGGTACTAACTAAACTAGCTTAAACTTACTGATGAGATGATCGATTTTTATGTTTCATTTTTGTTAAACTGTGTGTAGTATCGTGTAGGTGTGCTCTATTTGTGCGTCTTTCAAAAGAGGATAAAAAATGTCTTCTTTATTTCTTTCTTTAATTTATTTTAATGCAGTTTTATCTAGCTTCTGACTAGTTCTATGATGTCTAAATACCATCCTTTCTTATCAGTCGTTTTGTCGCGCATAAAAACTTCCGATTGACATTATGCTCACCGATGTAGTGGACCTCTAAGTCATCCAAACCGAGAGACTTCAACTGATGCCTGAGGTCTCTGTCGCACAGCCGACAAACAGTATCGGTGTATCGCTCCATTGCCTTAGCAAATTGAATACTGAACCACGTGCTGTCGCGATGCTGGTTTCCTCCAGTCGGGATCAAGAATGTGCGATCTGTGACCAGCATTGAAGATGGATCGCGTATGTTATGATGGTCTAAGTAATGTTTCGCAATGTCGACTGGTTCTTCTAAGCACAATTTGCAAGGGATTTGGGAGGGGTTTGAGGATGTCTCTTGAGCATTTTGCGGCTCGTCTCCATCAGTAACACTCGTAGCGTCATTACCACAAGTTTCCTTATGCTTTTTGCAACTGCTTGCACTGGTGAAGATTTCGCCGCACGTAAGGCAAATCTTGTCGTTTCTTTCGTGTTGAGTTTTGATGTGGTTTTGTAGAAAACTCTCGGTGAAAAAACTTTTGCTACACTGTGGGCAGTCGAAATCGGTTTTGATTTTAGCTGATGCGCTTTTTCCGCACGTGTTCCGATGCTTAGAGAAACTGCTATGGTTATTAAAGCTTTCGCTGCAGTTTTCACATGTTTTTGGATACTCGTGTTGAGCTGCGATGTGCTTCATTAGATTTTCCCGTCTGGTGTAGCTTTTGTCACATTTGTCGCAACACAGTTTGGCTTTTTTGTCTGGCACAGTAGGTATTTGATCTGTCACACGTTTTAGAGGTGTGTTATTCATGATTGTAACAAGTGAGGCACGGCCGCGGATGACTTCTCTGTAGTCATCGGCACCGAGAACGAATATGTTCTGTAGGGGGCTGGGCTGATCAGTTTTTGCGCTGCAGTGTTCACAGTCACTTGGCTTCGGAGTCTCGGGATCAGGACAGCTTTTCTTGGTCTGGAAGCAAAAAAAAAACTTTAAAGTTTCAAGTACTTGTAAAGGTTTTGATCCCAGCATCACACATGATGTAAAGGAGTGGGCAATGCTTCTACAAACGTTTGTAACTTGCAAGTTGGCATTCCACACTAGTTTAGCATTGTACTTGTGTTTAACACCTGCCGACACACACACACCTGATTCAATAAAATAGTTCACACCTACTGGAAATAGTTTCCTATGGACATTTTATACACTACTTCACATCGTGCCTGGTATGTAACCTACCCTAAAACGAGGTGAGAAGAGATTGCGAGGGGAGAAGGGATATAGAACTAATTTTTTGTGTTTTCACATGCTAGGTAGGTACTTAAAATTTCTGAAAATATAATTATACTAGCTGTTGCCAAGAATTCGTTTATCGCTATCCCGCGGGAACTACGCAATTTTCCGGGCTAAAAAGTAGCCTATGTGCTATTCCAGACTTTTCTCTACCTATGCGCCGAATTTCATCCAGATCCGTTGGGCCGTTCTGGCGTGATTGAGTAACAAACATCCATCCATCCATCCATACTTTCGCATTTATAATATTAGTTAGATGACTAAGATCACCTGGAATTTATTGCTCGGCGCTTGGGGGCGTGGCGACGCTATTCCCACACCCTGCCTGCTTAACTCACTTTCTTGCCTGATCTGGTCTCTTTCTTGCCCACTTTGGTCTCCTTCCGGTCCACGCTGTGCTCTCTCTTGCCCGCTATGGTCTCCCTCCGGCCCACGCTGTGCTCTCTCTTGCCCGCTATGCTCTCCCTCCGGCCCACGCTGTGCTCTCTCTTGCCCACTTTGGTCTCCTTCCGGTCCACGCTGTGCTCTCTCTTGCCCGCTATGGTCTCCCTCCGGCCCACGCTGTGCTCTCTCTTGCCCGCTATGCTCTCCCTCCAGACCACGCTGTGCTCTCTCTTGCTCGCTATGCTCTCCCTCCAGACCACGCTGTGCTCTCTCTTGCTCGCTATGCTCTCCCTCCAGACCACGCTGTGCTCTCTCTTGCTCGCTATGCTCTCCCTCCAGACCACGCTGTGCTCTCTCTTGCCCGCTATGGTCTTCCTCCGGCCCACGCTGTGCTCTCTCTTGCCCGCTATGGTCTCCCTCCAGACCAGGCTGTACTCTCTCTTGCCCGCTATGGTCTGTCTCTTGCCCACGCAGCTTATTATCTTTTTCTTCTCGCTTCTTCTTCGCTTTGAGAGCCCTGCACTTCTTCACGTTGGGTATTCCCTCTATTCCCGCGTCATTCAGGAGTGCGATAAATTTATTCACGTGATCTTGATATGTCAAACAATCTGGAACAATCAGACAGAAAAAATAAGTGTTTGACAAAAAAAAACCGGCCAAGTGCGAGTCGGACTCGCGCACCGAGGGTCCTGTACCATTATATATAAATATCTATTAACTAGTTTAAGCAGAGCCCTGCTCCAAAGCAAAATGTACGCAGTGTGGGGTCACTTTATATTGGTCACTGATATATACAGACATACATACATATTTACGGTTTTCGCAATTATTCCTTAATCAGTGCTATAAGACCTACCTTCATACCAAATTTCAAGATTCTGTGTTCACAGGAAGTACCCTATAGGTTTTGATTCCCTCGCGAGTTTCGAAAATTTGTCACATACACGGCTGTATTTTTTGATTGCGTTGGCTTAGAAGATTGATTTTTTCACAGCTCCAAGGGGCAGCAGACCTGAGATATTTGATATAAATTTCAGCTTGATACCTCCACGCGTTCCTGAGAAAAAGGGTCTTGACAGACAGAAATCCTATAAGGGTTCCGTTTTTTCCTTTTGAGGTACGGAACCCTAAAAACATTTTTAATGCAAGCTTATTTTTCTGAGTGTACTTTTAGCTGACGGTCCTAGCATTGTCATCCATTCTACATATCTGATCCAAATTTTATCAGATCGGACCAAGAAATCGGACCAAACATTGAGGAGTTCCCTCCTGCGGAGACGGTCCTGACCGGGCCACCAGTTAAACTACCAGCAGGCTTATTACGTAACTCGATCGCCATCGTCTTCATTTTGACAGTTCATGTATGGGCTGACAATTGGCATCGGAATCAGCTAGCTGTCACATTCATACAAGAACTGTCAAAATGAACACGATGGCGATTGCGAGCGAGTTACGTAATAAGCTAGCAGATTATTGTATCGTCATACGACAAGCATGCAAAATTTCAGCTCAATTGGTTAAAGATATCTGCTTCAAAATTGGGTTCTTAAACAATCTAACCAACAGTTTACCAGAATACTGACCCTTAACAAGCGTCTTGTAATCGTACCGGATACCAGCAACCTCGCAGTAGTACTTCACGACAGAAATGTCCCAATCCCCCTGGAAAAAAAATTGGTTGCCTGTAAAGTCGGTATACGGGCGAAAGTTTTACGTGACAACGACTTTGAGTGGTAAAATAATTTTAATGTGAATATTCATTCGTATAGTAGGAAGAAGGATGAAATAATAGTAACAATTTAAAACATTTATTTATACAAAGAATTATATTTAACACTAACTGTGCTCGAGTGGAAGGGACGCGTGCCTTTCACTTTTTATGTCTGTCTCTCTCGCTCTTAGGCGGGCTAACCATGCCCGAGTGGAAGGGACGCGTGCCTCTCACTCGCTCTCATTGTGAGCGCATAACGTGAGCGGAGCGTAACGCAGTTTCTTGAAGTGTCACCCGGCAAACCAATTTATAAGACGTTGTCACGTCAAAAACCTAAATTGTCAAAGATACTGTATCAAACAAACAAAAAATAGGGGATACTTCCAGTTGTCCTAGAAATAGGAAAATTAATATTGAATGTATAGCTCTTACAGCACAACTAATGAAACAAGTCTAAAAAAAACCGGCCAAGTGCGAGCCGGACTCGCGCACCGAGGGTTCCGTATCATTATCTATAAATATCTAAAAACCAGTGTAAGCAGAGCCCTGCTCCAAAGCAAAATGTACGATGTAATGTGGGATGTGGGGTCACTTTATATTGGTCACTGATATATACAGATATACATACATATTTACGGTTTTCGCAATTATTCCTTAATCTGTGCTATATACCTACATTCATTCATACCAAATTTCAAGATTCTGAGTTCACGGGAAGTACCCTGAGTTTCGAAAATTTGCGGCATAAACGACTTAGAACTTGCGTTGGCTTAGAAGTTTGATTTTTTCACAGCTCCAAGAAAGCTCCAGCTCCAGAATCCGATATAAATTTCAGCTTGATACCTCCACGCGTTCTTAAGAAAAAGGGTCTTGACAAACGGACGGACGGACGGACGGACAACAAATTACAACGTCAAAAATCCACCCACAAATAACCAACATAAAATGACCTCACGCTGCTTTTGACCTTTTGCTTCGAAACAGGGCTCTGTTAACACAGGATTTTATAGTGACTTGCCGAATTTGTATTGAAGACTCAGTGCGTGAGTGCGACTAACACTTAGCCGGGTTTTTCCGTATGTGTGTGTACCTTTACTTGGTGGCGATTGATGAATTCTATGCCCTTCTCGTCCTTCACGAAGTCGCATGGAGGAAACTTGGAAGCGTGTAGCGCCCATGGGTCCTCTCCCTCCTTCCAGTCGTACAGCCTGAGATCACACTCAGTACAGCATACCTGTGGAAACAACATGCATTAGAATCCGGTCCTGTATTCGCTCAGCTCGGCCAATGTACAAGTTGCAGAACATTCTCAAAAAGCAAGAATGCTCTCAGAAGTTTCCAGAAACTTTCACGAGCATTTATAGTGAGTAAGTAACTACTACCGTAACGAAAGTTTCCAACGGGAATTTTCCAAAAACTTTTTAGTTAGTATTCATGTATTTAGGGTTCCGTGCCTCAAAAGGAAAAAACGGAACCCTTATAGGATCACTTTGTTGTCCGTCCGTCCGTCCGTCCGTCCGTCTGTCAAGACCCTTTTTCTCAGGAACGCGTGGAGGTATCAAGCTGAAATTTATATCAAACACTCAGGTATTTTGCCCTTTAGAGCTGTGAAAAAATCAAACATCTAAGCCAACGCAATCAAAAGATACAGCCGTTTATGCCGCAAATTTCCGCAAATTTTCGACTCTCAAGGGAATCAAAACCTACAAAACTTCGCGTGAACGCAGAATCTTGAAATTTGGTATGAAGGTAGGTCTTATAGCACAGATTAAAAAATAATTGCGAAAACCGTAAACATGTATGTATGTCTGTATATATCAGTGACCAACATAAAGTGACCCCACACTGCGTACATTTTGCTTTGGAGCAGGGCTCTGCTTACACTAGTTTCTTTCTAGATAATGGTACGGAACCCTCGGTGCGCGAGTCCGACTCGCACTTGGCCGGTTTTTTTTAATGCGTTTTTATTAGATAACCAGTTGAAACAAATAATCCTACATTTACTACCTACATATTATGCTGAAGACTCTTCGTGATCGCATTAATAATTAAATTAAATTTCTAGTTAAGCAATGATCTAAGGGGACATAGCTAAAACGTAGAGGAAGTCTAAATTAAAATAATAATTGTATTCTCGTACCACATCAACTTCTCCGGTCCAAACGAACCCAGCTTTTGCGAGCGCTTGCGGCCTTAGGGGATGGTCTGTGGGCCACTTGACAAATGTTCGCAAGCGTTCGTCGTAAGACCATTTTTTCTTTTGCTCGCCCTGCTGGCTTTCATGCCCGTCCTGCTCGCTCTCTTGTCCGTCCTGCTCGCTCTCTTGCCCGGCCTGCTCGCTTTCTTGTCCGTCCTGCTCGCTCTCTTGCCCGGCCTGTTCGCTCTGTTGCCCGGCCTGCTCGTTCTCTTGCCCACCCTGCTCGCTCTTTTGCCCGCCCTGCTGGCTCCCCTTCCAGCGCTGCAGTGACCGTTGCAAGCGTTCTAGTCCCAATTTGATCTTGCGACACTTTTCCCATGTTGGTTTCCCTGTTAGCGCTAGTTTTAGTAGAAATGGCACTCGTACCATTTCATCAAAAGTGGCCAAGTATTCATTTGTTAGTTCCTTGTTCCCATAATATAGCCACGGCTTTTTCAGGCATTTAATCATTTCGTCCACGCGATCTTGATATGTCTCACAATCTGAAACAGTAGTGACATTGCAGTAAAGCCGAGGGTGTACCTCCTTTTTGCCGAATTATGTTTCAACGTCAAATTTCATTTGGCAACCGACTCTTCGCCGAAGTTTTATTTGTCAAATCAATCCTTGGCATTATTTTACTTTGTAATTTTTTATTTCGTCAAATTTTCATTACGTCAAATTTTCATAAGTATAGGCAAATGCTTTTTTTCTGTAACTGTTAACTATTCAGGATTTATTTCAGAAGTATCCTGTAGAACCCTGTAGGTTAGGTTAGGTTTAAAAATGCAGAAACAATTACAGTTCCAGAAAAAAAAGCATTTATCTATTTCTAGCTGTTGCCACTTTTCTCTATCCATGTGCCGAATTTCATCCAGATTCGTTGGGCCGTTCTGGCGTGATTGAGTAACAAACAAACATCCATCCATCCATCCATCCATCCATCTATCCATCCATCCATACTTTCGCATTTATAATATTAGTTAGATGAACATTTGACGTAAGTAATGAAATGTGGGGAAAAGATTCTCGAGATCTTAACTTTACTAAATAATTTGGATGGATAGATGGATGGATGGATGGATGGATGGATGGATGTTTGTTTGTTACTCAATCACGCCAGAACGGCCCAACGAATCTGGATGAAATTCGGCACATGGATAGAGAAAAGTCTGGAATAGCACATAGGCTACTTTTTATATTGGCTAATTTATATTGTGATTATTGCCCATATTATTGTAATTTTTGACTGTAGTGTAATTTATTTATGTATGGATCTTTAGTTATCCGAAATAAATGATTATTATTATTATTATTATTATCCCGGAAAATTCCCGCGGGATAGCGAGCGATAAACGAATTCTTTGCAGACGAAGTCGCCGGCAACAGCTAGTATAAAATAAACAGAAAACAATCAGTCAATGATTTTACACTAAACAAATAGTACCGATATGGCGTAGAATGGGCCCCACTTAGCGTAATGTTGCGGTAATGTCGCATTTAATGTTCGAATCCCATTTATCCGCCCACGATAAATTCTCTTTATAGTACATTACTGCAGAGGCCGTGAAGTAAGGGATTGCAGGACGAGATTGGGGTACACGGCCGAGTCGTAGACGAGGCCGGATAAAGCGAGTCCTGCAATCCCTGTTTCCGGCCGAGGATTGTATAGTGCTTTTCTCAAGCAATGCGAGGAAATCAAGTAAAAATTGTTTAACTAGCCGCATTTTTAATTTTTGAAACATGCCATTTGAACAAACTATTGCTCGCGCCATGTTTAACCGCACACCCGCCCCGCGCCGCCGCGCCGCGCCGAGCGCACCCGCCGACCGCGCCACATTACTTCTTGGCCTAGGCCGTAAATGTGAACTTCTTGGCTTCATTTCGACCGCACTACATTACTTCTTGGCCTAGGCCGTAAATGTGAAACTTCTTGGCTTCATTTCGCGACATTAACGCGTACATTTCCGAGCATGCTTGAGAAAAAATATTTTTGAATTCATTTATGAAGGAGTGTCTCACGGCAAATGAACACCACCACCTCTGAACACCCCGATTATTTTACCTTTAAACAGCTCGTCGTAGTCGAGGTCGAGGCCGGCAGCCTCGCAGAACTCCTGCATTTCAGGAATGCTGAACGACCCTGTCCAGTTCTTTCTCTCCCAAGATTCCTGGATACAATCAAAAAATGAATCAATGTTTCCTCCACAAATTATACAATGTAAGGTGTCACAGAATTATTCAGGAATGTTTCAGTCGACGGTTGGGTTAAATTTATCACAATTTTTATTCAAAAATAAGTCGGCCCTTTATACACTTTAAAGAACTGGTCATCTGCAAGCAGACCAGAGAGGCGCTGCCAACGATCAACCCCGGATTGTCCCGCAAACTTCGCGGGAATGGGAGACCCCAGCTCCGACTACTAATCGGAGCCCTGACTGGGCATGCCTTGCTTAACAAACACCCACACAACTTAGGTGTTAGAGACAGCCCCCTTTGCAGAGCGTGCATGGAGGCAGAAGAAACAGTCCCACACATTTTGCTGGAGTTTTCCGGAGTAGCGAGCTACACACAACACCTCGGGTCACCGAGGACGCTCCAGGAAGTCGTCGGCAACGTAAGGGGCCTGCTAGGCTTCCCTCAGGAGCTGGGCTGGCACGTATAGTGCTGAAGCCTATTATGTTTTAGATGTTAAAATGAAACTCTACTGCTTGTGATCATAAATCTTATTAATTTTGAGAAAACCCATACTAAACATATAGCTCTAATCTTACTTCTTCTTAGTCTACTCGGCCTGTCATCCTTCTGCCACCACAACACAGTGCACCACTCGAGCTACCTGAATACACGTCACAGCCCACCACGCAAAATAGGCGCGGTTTATAGTCGTTGAGTTGCGAAAAATAGCGCGTTACAACATAACATCTATATCTATACATATCTATACATATAATAAAATTGTAACAGGTCGATGTCTGTACATAGGAGAAATTAAAAAATAAATAAACTGAGGGGGCTCTTTATGCACCACAGAAGCCAAAAATACCATTTTTAGAATTTTTGTCTGTCTGTCTGTCTGTCTGTCTGTCTGTATGTTTGTTACCGCGCTACGCAAAAACTACTGCACCAAACTGAATGCGGTTTTTTTTTATTGTATTGCTGGAGATGTAACTTAAACTCCCATGGCGCGTTTTTTTCGAAATTCCATCTAGAATCTATATATAATAAAATTGTAACAGGTCGATGTCTGTACATAGGAGAAATTAAAAAATAAATAAACTGAGGGGGCTCTTTATGCACCACAGAAGCCAAAAATACCATTTTTAGAATTTTTGTCTGTCTGTCTGTCTGTCTGTCTGTCTGTATGTTTGTTACCGCGCTACGCAAAAACTACTGCACCAAACTGAATGCGGTTTTTTTTTATTGTATTGCTGGAGATCTAACTTAAACTCCCATGGCGCGTTTTTTTCGAAATTCCATCTAGAATCTATATATAATAAAATTGTAACAGGTCGATGTCTGTACATAGGAGAAATTAAAAAATAAATAAACTGAGGGGGCTCTATATGCACCACAGAAGCCAAAAATACCATTTTTAGAATTTTTGTCTGTCTGTCTGTCTGTATGTTTGTTACCGCGCTACGCAAAAACTACTGCACCAAACTGAATGCGGTTTTTTTTATTGTATTGCTGGAGATTTAACTTAAACTCCCATGGCGCGTTTTTTTCGAAATTCCATCTAGAAGTCGAGATATAAAAGAAAAAGAGGGGGTCCACCAAATAGTTTTTTTGATACATTATTTATTGGGATACCAAATGAAAGAGGAAGAAGTCCTGAGTTCAAAAATGTAGTACATGTAATACGTTATAATAATATTAAGCAACAGAATAATAAGAAAGTTTACTATGGGTTAATTAGTTTCGCTATTTGTTAATAGATGTCGCTTTATGCACGTCATTTTTCCAGGGCTAACTAAATGAAGGAAGTATCTATTTTCAGGCTTCTGTACCTCAAAATGTGTTGTCCGTCTGTCGGTCCGAGCGTTTGTCTGTCAAGACCCCTTTTATCAGTAACGCGTAATTAAAAGTTAAAGTTGAAATTATACTAACTATTACTTAGGTCTATGGTTTCTTAGAGATGTGGAAAAACCAACCCTTGAAGTCAAGGTAAGGTAACAAGTGTACAGCGATTAGAATAAACGGTGTTTTTATACAAAAGCCTTGCCACCAAGAAATGTAGGGTAGGTAGTTTCAGTTGTCCTAGATATTTGAAATTTGGATAGTATAAGGTATAATTAAGTATAAGCGCATTCATAGAACAAGGAACAGTTGTGTATGTAAAGCTATGTAAAGGTAATCAAATCATAATAAAGTTTTTATCTATTGGTCAACAGATGGCTCGAGTTGTATCATAATATTTTGATGTGATTTTAAGTCTGTTTTTATTTAATGTAGGGTTTATTTAAATTCTAAAAATATAGGTAGGTTATATCATGCAACAGTTAAAAAATATATCCAACTAGCTTCTGACCGCGACTGCGTCTGCGTAGAGTTAGACTTACGTTAGGCAGCTACGGTCTTTAACATGTATATCGCTATCCCGCGGGAATTATGCAATTTTCCGGGATAAAAAGTAGCCTATGTTTTAATCTAGGGTACCAGCTATTTTCGTTCCAAATTTTATCCAAATCCGTCCAGTCGTTTCAGCGTGAAGAAGGAACAAACATACACACTCACTCACTCACGCACATCATATATTTGATAAATTGTATTGTATTGTATTGTATCGTCACAAACTTTCGCATCTATACATATAATAAAATTGTAACAGTTTGATGTCTGTATGTACATAGGAGAAATTAAAAAATAAATAAACTGAGGGGGCTCTATATGCACCACAGAAGCCAAAAATACCATTTTTAGAATTTTTGTCTGTCTGTCTGTCTGTCTGTCTGTCTGTATGTTTGTTACCGCGCTACGCAAAAACTACTGCACCAAACTGAATGCGGTTTTTTTTTATTGTATTGCTGGAGATGTAACTTAAACTCCCATGGCGCGTTTTTTTCGAAATTCCATCTAGAATCTATATATAATAAAATTGTAACAGGTCGATGTCTGTACATAGGAGAAATTAAAAAATAAATAAACTGAGGGGGCTCTTTATGCACCACAGAAGCCAAAAATACCATTTTTAGAATTTTTGTCTGTCTGTCTGTCTGTCTGTTTGTATGTTTGTTACCGCGCTACGCAAAAACTACTGCACCAAACTGAATGCGGTTTTTTTTATTGTATTGCTGGAGATCTAACTTAAACTCCCATGGCGCGTTTTTTTCGAAATTCCATCTAGAAGTCGAGATATAAAAGAAAAAGAGGGGGTCCACCAAAAAGTTTTTTTGATACATTATTTATTGGGATACCAAATGAAAGAGGAAGAAGTCCTGAGTTCAAAAATGTAGTACATGTAATACGTTATAATAATATTAAGCAACAGAATAATAAGAAAGTTTACTATGGGTTAATTAGTTTCGCTATTTGTTAATAGATGTCGCTTTATGCACGTCATTTTTCCAGGGCTAACTAAATGAAGGAAGTATCTATTTTCAGGCTTCTGTACCTCAAAATGTGTTGTCCGTCTGTCGGTCCGAGCGTTTGTCTGTCAAGACCCCTTTTATCAGAAACGCGTAATTAAAAGTTAAAGTTGAAATTATACTAACTATTACTTAGGTCTATGGTTTCTTAGAGATGTGGAAAAACCAACCCTTGAAGTCAAGGTAAGGTAACAAGTGTACAGCGATTAGAATAAACGGTGTTTTTATACAAAAGCCTTGCCACCAAGAAATGTAGGGTAGGTACTTTCAGTTGTCCTAGATATTTGAAATTTGGATAGTATAAGGTATAATTAAGTATAAGCGCATTCATAGAACAAGGAACAGTTGTGTATGTAAAGCTATGTAAAGGTAATCAAATCATAATAAAGTTTTTATCTATTGGTCAACAGATGGCTCGAGTTGTATCATAATATTTTGATGTGATTTTAAGTCTGTTTTTATTTAATGTAGGGTTTATTTAAATTCTAAAAATATAGGTAGGTTATATCATGCAACAGTTAAAAAATATATCCAACTAGCTTCTGACCGCGACTGCGTCTGCGTAGAATTAGACTTACGTTAGGCAGCTACGGTCTTTAACATGTATATCGCTATCCCGCGGGAACTATGCAATTTTCCGGGATAAAAAGTAGCCTATGTTTTAATCTAGGGTACCAGCTATTTTCGTTCCAAATTTTATCCAAATCCGTCCAGTCGTTTCAGCGTGAAGAAGGAACAAACATACACACTCACTCACTCACGCACATCATATATTTGACAAATAAATAAATTGTATTGTATTGTATTGTATCGTCACAAACTTTCGCATTTATAATATTAATAGGATTTAAATCACGTCTTTTCTGCAATCATATAATTTCATATGACTGTGTCCAATAGATGTCGCTGTAATGAAAATAAACAAGGTATTGTTTTATGCTGTTACTATTTCAATAAGAAACTTTTTAAAAAGTTCACTTAGGCTGCCACGCGTATCAGTATCTCTACTGGATTCAATAGATATACAGTCTGGGACTGGGTTCTGACTGGGATCCCGTTTGTTCAGTTTGTGAAGGTTGCTCTTATAGCATAGCACAGCCAAAATCAAATCTAACTAAAAATTTTTGTTTATGTCTTCTATGTCTGTCTATATAGGATTAGGCTCTGCAACACTGGATACAATATTCACTTGCCAGATTTGTAAGGAACCCTCGATACGCGAGTCCGACTCGCACTTGGTTGATTTTTTAAAACAAAGTGACTTCATGCTTAAAGCACTTCTTAACCAATTTTATGAAATTAGCTAAAGAGATAGATAAATAGACCTATAGTAAAAAAATAAGTTTAGGAAATGTATACTTACTCTTGAATGGAAGTGAAGGATATTTTATTTTAAAAAAAATTACGGGGTGAAATTGCGTGAAGGACACTTAGCAAACTAACAAATTAACAAATAAAATCTTGAAAAATTACTAGATACTTGATTATGAAGCTGAATATTGGAAAGGTTTATATGAATCCATACTATTAATTAATTATGTGATGGTATAACTGTCTGTTACCTCTTCACGCTTAAACCGCTGATCCGATTTAAACGGGTATGGATATAGTTCTTTATGCTCCTGGGAAGGACAAAATAGTTTTTGGATTGCAGGAATCATCCTTTAAGGATGTGCAACGGGGGTGAAATTTACTACGATAATGCGATACTCGAAGGATAATAATAATTTATGGTCTAATTGATACTCTGCCACTAAAAATATCCTACGCGAAATTCTAATTCCACGCAGACGAAGTCGCGGGCAAAAGCTAGTACCTAATATAACACTTTGAAGATCGACCAATCTTTGCTAACCTCAATTAAGAAATATCCTGAAAAATATTATTCAGTGAAACTTAAAGTACCTGTTGAAGTTATACATAAAATATTAAGACGCGGTGTGGGTAGAGTTTATAGATCGGCAATTCAAATAAAATGATATTGCACTCACCGAACGTTGCAAGCGTGCGATGAACTCATCTCCTTTTTCAGCCACTACGAAGTTGCACGGAGGATATCTCCAAGCGTGGCACTGCCATGGATCCATCACATCAGGACTCTCTTCGAAGTAGAGATCGAAGTTACATTCTGCACACCGCACCTGTAATCACACGTTCCAGAATCAGCTTGTCATCTCTCATCCTCGGCAACAGCAATGCACCATGGAGAAGTTACCAAAGTTGCAAAATTTTCTAGTGGAATGTTCTCAGCAATTTAAATTTATTAATTATTAATGGTAATAGGTATTTTAAGTCAACAGAATATCATTATTATTTGTTTCGACCTATCATCTAGATAATGAAAATCCTATTAAAATAACATTAATAAGATTTTTTTTAAATTCCCATTGTAAACTTTCGTCAAGGGAACTTACCATAAACTCTCGTGAGTTTCTGGAAATTTCTAAGAATATCCTAGCTATTTTGAGAATCAAATGTTATCCAACTTGCACATTGCTAGGTGCGAATAAAAAAAACAAGCCAATGGATTCAGCCTAAATTGCAACCTGGCGTCGCCAAACCGTCGCCAAGCAAACACTATGTCAGCTACAGTAGTCAATAATATATTTAGATCGTTGGACACAGCAGCCGTGAAGCTGAACTTATTTAAGCGGTACCGTACCAAATATTTCTTGTCGGAAGGCCATATGTAGGTGAATCCTGCTTCAGCTATCTCCTGTGGCTTTGTGGGTATATGCTTGGGCCACTTGGCAAACGTTTTCAGACGTTCCGCAAAGGACAACATTCTAGAACACTGTTGCCCGCCCTGCTCGCTCTCTTGCCCGCCCTGCTCGCTCTGTTGCCCGCCCTGCTCGCTCTGTTGCTCGTCCTGCTGTTTTTCTTTCCCACGCTGCTTTTCTTCTAGCATCTCCTCTCGTTTTCTGATGCGCTCCTCTGCCCGCTTCGAGTGTTGCTTATCGCGTAGTAAGCCCCGTTCCACTATATTTTCACGATAATACTTTTCTAGTTCCATTTTGATCTTGTGACATTTTTCCAATGTTGGTTTCCCTTTTGTTGCTTGCCTGATATGCCGATGAGCGAAGTAAGATAAGTTGCAGTGTGTTAGTTCCACTTTCCTATAATGTCGCCACGGTTCTCGTAGGCAATCAATCAGCTTGTCCACGCGATGTTGATATGTCATACAACCTGAAACAATAGTGACATTGCAGTGATTGCGTAAAGGAGAATCAAAATAATGGGTTGCTAGCCGCTTCGCCTACAGCATGATTCTTAAGATTTTCACCCATTGTCTCGATCGGCTTTTAGCTAAGTAATTCCCGCCCTTGATGAGATGAAAAGTTGATTTTGGCACGTGTTATTGTAGCAACAGAGCGAGCAGGGCGGGATGAGTTATTTTTTCTTTACTCCGAGACCAGAATGGAAGAAACACTTTCACAACGTCTAACCAATTTCTGACCTTTAAAAAGCTCGTCGTAGTCGAGGTCGAGGCCGGCTGCCTCGCAGAACTCCTGCATTTCAGGAATGCTGACCGACCCTGTCCAGTCCTTTCTCCGCGGAGGTGCCTAGATACATTCAAGAAATATAAATCCGTGAGTCTGTCATATCTAGGGGCATGGAATTTTCAAACGAAAATCATAATACAGGATGTCATGAAATTGTTTCGGAATGTTTCAACAGGTGGGGCTAGTCTGCCTAAAATAGCCCAGTAAATGAATATAATGATTATGATTATGAATATGATTAAATTCTTTTCAGGATTTTTCAATCATAGTCGACAAATGTTTCCATACACTGATCGATGCTCAAGTGAACCGCGTCAACGGCGGAACTATACTCTGATTTTTTATTTTATTAGAAACCACAACAACATTATATGGCGGCTCGTGAACTGTAATCTCTTTACAATTTGTTCTGCAAATAAAGTGACATTAAAACAATTTTGCGGCTGCCAAACTATCGCACTGTACTATTTGCTAGGTAAGAATTAGTTGACCAGACGCAATATAATGTTAATGTGGTTTCTAATAAAAAAAATCTAAGTACCTATAAATGAATCAAAAATTTTAATAAAATAATATATTTGTTTGCATTCAGTGAAACTAACACAACCACATGCTGAAATATTCTGGAAATAATCTGAGACCTTTTGCGTAGATGACAAATAAAATATTGTAGGTACCCACCGTACGTTGGCAGCGTGCGACGAACTCATCTCCCTTTTCAGCCACTACAAAGCTGCACGGAGGGTATCTGGAAGCGTGGTACACCCATAGTTCTTCTTCGTCGGCGTGCTCATGGAAGTTGAGGACATAACTGCATTCTGCACATTGCACTTGCTACAATAACACGTGCTAAAATCAACTTTTCATCTCATAAAGGGCGGTAAATATTTAAAATAATATTTAATAAATAAATAAAAATAAAATAAAATAAAAATAAAATAAAAATAAAATAAAAATAAAATAAAAATAAAATAAAAATAAAATAAAAATAAATTAAAATAAAATAAAAATAAAATAAAAATAAAATTGTTTATTTCAGACATCAAAATCCGTATTTTTTTAGTAAATTATTACAAGAAAAAAAAAATACAACCGAATTGAGAACCTCCTCCTTTTTTTTTTGAAGTCAGTTAAAAAGAAAGAACCTTATATGACTAAGTATATAGTATATGCATCGTTATTTAAATGCTGTTTGGACCAGTGCGTGGTAATGCCACTGCCCATCCTGCTAGCCAGCACGTCCAGGAGACTGTTGCCGCCGCCGCGCAGGCGCTGCAGCGCCGCGGCGCATCGCTTGCGCAGCGTCGCATGGAACCCGTCAACGCGCGCGTCCGCGAACATGCCCGACGCGCTGCACCAGGGCGGCAGCCGCAACAGAACCCTGAACGCGTTGTTGTACTGAACCCGCAGAGCATTAAGCGATCGTTTCGTGTATCTACACCACAGGCTACACGTGTAAAGTTAATCAAAAAAATTAAAATAATTCAATTTTGTACAAAAAATGCCTTACATCATTTTGGAAAAGAGCTGGTACTCTTCAAACTACTAGACCATTTTTACCAAACATGGCTAAGAACCACCGCAAGGAAACTGGCTTTAGAATTAAAAAAACCGCATCCAAATCGGTCCATTCGCTTGAGAACTACGATGCCACAGACAGATACACACATACACACACAGACATCGACGTCAAACTTATTTCTTATTTTTATTAACTTATATCTTGCGTCGGGGGTTAAAAAAATTATTAGTTGTTTTTTAAATTATTTATTGTACAGATTTAATGAAATTTTTGTTTAATAAATAACTTATATAAATAAAAAAATAAGTCATTGGCGTCGATGCCATGGTTCCTAAGAACGGATTCCGCTATCTTTTATAGTTTTTGACTTCTCCCTACTGACCCATTTGGATTGATCACCCACCTAGTAGATGACAGGCTGACAGCATTGACAGCGCAAGCAAAGTTAACAACAAAAAGTAGGTTCAGCCAGGAAAAAGCTTGCAGTATTAAATAATGTCATTTTTGACATAAACTTATTTATATGAGATAATATACTCGTAGTAGGTACCAAATATTTTTTGCCGAAGCGGCCTGTGTAGGTGAATCCTGCTTCAGCTAGCGCCTGTGTCTTTGTGGGTATATTCTTGGGCCACTCGGCAAACGTTTGCAGACGTTCCTCGAAGGACAACATTCTGGGACACTGTTGCCCGCCCTGCTCGCTCTCTCGCCCGCCCTGCTCGCTCTCTCGCCCGCCCTGCTCGCTCTCTCGCCCGCCCTGCTCGCTCTCTCGCCCCACCTGCACGCTCTAGCCCGCCCTGCAAACGGTTGCTGCTCCCTGGCCAACCGGGGCTTCAGGAGTTGGGTTTCTCAGGATAGCTGGAGCGCGTGCACCTAATAATAAGATAACAATTACAATTAGTTAAGAAAACCGGCCAAGTGCGAGTCGGACTCGCGCACCGAGAGCTCTTTACAAATTCGGAAAGTGAACACGCTGGCCTTATTTGTATACAGGAACTATTTTTTTTACTCAGTAATCGAGGGCTATTTAATTTCAAACTGAAATTAATGTCACCCTATGGAATAGCTTTTCCCCGCGACTTCGTCCGCGTACTTATACTCAATTTATCGGCAATATAATTTTTAACAGAATTACCTAACCTAAAAATTTAATTTTTGATAAGTATAAGTTTTTTTGCTGATTGTTACTTGTATTGCCATCCGTCCTACATGTGTATCAAATTTCAAGTCAATCGGACCAACCGTTGAAGGGTTCCCTCCTGCGGAGACGGTCCCGTCTACGCACCAGAATCTCAGTAATAGATTATTGTCATCCGACTTCCACAAGAATGCAAAATATCAGCTCAACCGGTTGAAGATACCTAACGTGACCATTTATTTTTTGACCCAAAACGGGACATTGGTTTATTTAGGTCAATTAACAGGTAGTCAATGAAAAAAAAAACATTTTTCAGAAAAAGTCAGCTTAGTTACGGTTTATCCGATATTTAAAATTTGTCAAATGACCATTTTGTCAATAATTTTTAGGTCAAACTTTAGTGAACCATAAAAAATATATAGGTATAGTTATACCAGAGGAACCATTTTGCTTTAATATTGCTGGTGATGATTTTAAGTATGTAAGAATGAAACTCTTGGCACTTTTTTTTCATATTCACCTTAATTAACAACTTCGCCTTTAAACCTGAAATTTGTAACTGGGTTTTCATGTCCACAATTTGTTCATCATTGAAAATACTTTTTCTACCGGAAAATTGGTAGCCGGCAAACATAAAATATATTCAATTAAAAGAGTTTCATGCTGAAGATTGTTGGCTTGAAAGTGTCCAGCCGGCTCGACTGCTCGAATTTGCGCGCGGTTTCCGAAAACGGGACAATTTTGCGTCCCAGAGGTCATTTCGGGGACAGCGGGACTCGTAATCATAAAAAGGGACAGTCCCGTTTAAAACGAGACGTCTGGTCACGTTAAAGATACCTTTCTACATCAAAAATCAAAATTGAGCTGCAATGCAACCGCAAACAATACGTAGTGTACATAAAGTTAATTAAAAGTAATAATAATTAACGGAAAAACCTAATAAAAGCAGACAAAAAATACTGTAAAAAAATAATTTAGGCACAGTAAAATATATAAAACTACTTAACTAAAGCTTACAGATGCCCTAATCTTTTGTTATGATGTTTTTAGGTACGTACCGTATCACTCATGGCCAGATTCGTCCTGTACTTACTTACCTATCTAGATTATATTATGTCTCTCTAAGCTGTAATAGCTTCTACGAATTCGTTTCGCGAATTGGTGTGACCTTGCGTCGACCGCGCATAATATTATCATATTTATAGCTCAGAATTATACCAATTCAACGTTGTTTGGGGTTTGGGATGAATCGTCCGTCCCGTTCGCTCCTACGTAGCAAAACAAGGAGAGAAACACGTCACAGGACCGGAGTTTAATCAACACGTCACATTGTTACTCGGTTTTCCCCAAACAAACTAGATAATGTTAGTCGATTCATTGTTTTAACATAATAAAATAATGATGTAGTCTAACTAATATTATAAATGCGAAAGTATGGATGGATGGATGGATGTTTGTTTTGATAGAGAGGACTGTGGCATATATATTAAAACATTTTGTAAAAGTAAAATACTAGTTTTATTCATATCTAGCAAGACATTTTAGTTGAAAGACAATTAGCAGAACCTGTCATCAAAGAATTCAAATAATGTCCATAGAGTAACATGAGGACGGCATTACACCTTCCAACACCTTCTCCTGATGTGGACTCATGTGGCTGAGGCACGGCACTATCCACACATCAGCCTTGCACAGTGTCTGGCAAACTTCACCTTCGACAACGGCTTTGTCATGATGTCAGCTAGCTGTATCTCTGTCGGACAGTAGCTGATGTTGATCAGTCCATTCACGAAGTGTTCGTGAATAAAGTGGTACCGAACATCAATATGTTTCGATCTCTTGTTAAAAGAACCAGACTTCACCAGTTGAATAGAGCTTTGGTTATCAACATGCAGATTTAACTTTGCTTCTGAATCGGTTATTTCTTTTAACAATGACTTCAGATACAATGCCTCTTTACAGCAGTCAGCTGCTGCTATGTACTCGGCTTCAGTCGACGACAATGCGACTATAGGCTGTCTCTTGGATGCCCATGATATAGGTCCATTCCCAATCATTAAAACGGAGCCAGAAGTGCTTCGTCTCGTTAATGGGTCACCAGCATAATCCGAGTCGCTGAATGCATCAATATCCTGTATTAGGCTATTTCGCTTGAAGAGTATGCCCTTATCTTTGGTTCCAATCAAATACTTAAATATTCTCTTCAGCTTCATGACATCTTCTTTAGATGGATTCTCAACTTTTCGGCTGACTTGATTTACCGCTTGCGCGATGTCTGGTCTAGTTCTAGTAGACAGGTACAGTAAACTTCCCACTGCTTCCCTATAGGGATATTCCTTCTCCTGGGCAGTTTCCTGTATCGACTTGGTATCGTTACTAGCAGGTGTCTCACATGGCTTCGCATTTTGCATACCATACTTTTCCAACATTTCGTTGATATAACTCTTTTGAGTCAGCCTTATTCCTTCTTTGGAGTTGTTTATTTCCATACCAAGGTAGGTGCTTGGGTTTTCATTCTTTTTCATCTCGAATTTGTTTTCAAGTTTTTTTAATAAGTCATCGATCTGTTTTCTATTTTTTCCTATGACCAAACCATCATCAACGAACAGCCCGATGATTATAGATTTGTCTTGGTTTACGAAAACACATCTTTCGGTATTGATTGTCTTGAATCCCAAATCAAACATCGCTCGGGTAAAAGTTTTGTTCCATGTAAACGGGGCTTGTTTTAGACCGTACAGTGACTTCTGCAGTCGGCAAACTTTTTCCGTTATATTGCTGTCAGTTTTGTAGCCAACAGGTAGTTTCATATAAACTTCATCTGTCAGTTCCCCGTACAAGAAAGCAGTCTTGACATCAAACGTCATGAAGTAATAATTTTTAGATGCGGCAACGGCTAGTAAGGTCTTTATAGCAGATTGACTTACGACTGGGCTATATATTTCTTCGAAATCCAGGTTTCCTTTCTGTTCGCAACCTCGTACGACTAATCTGGCCTTATATGTTCCGTCATCTTTTATTCGAAAAACCCTTTTGATAGACAAAATTTTGTGTCCTTTGGCTTCTGACTTGTCAACTATTACCCACGTGTTATTCTGTTTTAGTGAGTCCATTTCAGATTGTATCGCCTTCTCCCATTTTTCTTTGTTGGTGCCTGTCACAGCTTCTTTAAACGTAAGAAACATATCATTGCTTTCTTCAGTAGTAAGCATAGTTACGCATCGATTTAGCTCATAATCCTTTGTCCATACTGGTGGTCTCACTTCTCTTTGTGGTCTGCCACTTATAGAGGGTGATTCAGTTGGCTCTGGATCAGGCTGGAACGCTTCTTGATCAGGTTGGACAGTGGAGTCAGAAGGTAGATCAGGATTCTGAAAAGGTAAGTTTTTATTATTAATTTCTATTTCTATTTTTTCTGTTTCAGGTTCCAGTCGTTCCGGTTGACAATCTTTGTATTTCTCAGTAGGATTCGTTTCATAGTGCATCTTTTCGATTACTTTTACATCTCTACTGATGATTATGTTTTTCTTCTCCGGTACGTATATTCTGAAGCCTTTAGCATTTTTCGCATATCCTACAAATACTCCTTCCACAGCTTTGGCAGAGAGTTTTCCTCTTCGGTTTTTATTCAGTACAAACGCTCTATGACCGAACACATGTAGATGTTTTGCTGATGGTGTTCTTCCTACCCACTTCTCATAGGGTGAACTTCCTTTTAAAGCTCTTGCTGGACTTCTATTTATCAGATAGTTTGCAGTATTTACTGCCTCTGCCCAGAATTTTGCAGGAATATTGGACTCTATCATCAGACATCTAGCCTTTTCCATGAGCGATCGGTTTTTTCTCTCACAACAGCCATTTTGCTGTGGGGTGTAGGGTGTAGATAATCTTCGACTTATACCATTTTCCATGAGTAATTTGTCAAATGCTTTTGATTTATATTCACCTCCACCGTCAGATTGGAGATTTTGTATTTTCTTCTTGTGGAAGAGTTCAACGTTGTTCTTATACTCTTTGAATTTCTCGATAACTTCGCTCTTTTCTTTTATGAAGTACACGCAGCAGTATCTCGTATAATCGTCAATGAATGTTACATAATACTTTGATCCGCCCAGTGACTCATGTTCGAAAGGCCCGCATACATCGCTGCTGACTGTTTGTAGCGGTTCGGTAGAGAATATTTCGTCATGGCTTTGGAATGGTAATGTGGTCATTTTACCTTTGATGCAGGTTTCACACGTCTCAAGTGTGTTTTCCTTAAAGTTAAGTCCTCGCATCATTTCATTTCTTACCATCAGCTTTAGGTCTCTCTCATTCACGTGACCAAGCTTTTTGTGCCATTTCATTATTTCGCTTTCAGCTCTAGGCATGAAATTTGCTGTCTCTTCCGGTTCATCAAGTTCAAGAAAGTATAATTCGTTTTGTCGTTTAGCTTTTAAGACAACACTGTTATTTTTCAGGATTTTAGCTTCATTTCTTTCGAATAGTACTTTATAGCCATGATCCGTGATTTTACTAACTGACATTAAGTTATTTGTCAAGTCTGGTACGTATAGTGTGTCTACTAAATTATTTTTGCAGTTCTCGGCGTAGAGTACGACTTTTCCTTTGCCTTTGACTTCGGTAGTGTGCTTTTCCGAAGCTAGTCTTAGTGTGTCGTTCGCAGGAATTAGGTCTGTGAATAGCCTTTTTTCTCCTGTCATATGTGACGTGCAGCCACTATCTAAATACCATGAACCATCTTTGGTTTTCGAACCTTCTGTGGTCAAACACGTGTTGAAGTTTTGTTCTTGACCTTTATTCACGTTGCCCTTCGGCTTTTTCTTTGACCAACAATCTTCTGTCGAGTGCCCCTTTTTATTGCAATTCTTGCATAACAATCCCTTTTTATTTGGCTTGACATAGAATGCCTCTGAAGTTTGAGGTTCGACTTGCCTCCTTGCTTCATATTCTTCTATGATTTTTACCTTTAGGGTTTCTGGATTTGGCAAGACATCTCTGGACTCAATAGCTGTTCTGAAGCTATCAAAGTTTGCGGGCAGACTGTAGAGCATCATAATGCTTAGTAACTCAGGGTGAAT
The DNA here is from genome assembly GCA_963854515.1 of Pandemis heparana. Lineage (NCBI taxonomy): Eukaryota > Metazoa > Arthropoda > Insecta > Lepidoptera > Tortricidae > Pandemis > Pandemis heparana. Next base: position 4,997,238 of record OY978033.1, read on the forward strand.
TTTGACATCCATATCTTCTAGTTTACCCACTACGTCCAGAAAATTATTAAGATGGTCTCTTACGTCTTCTTGAGAAGTCATTTTCTTCAGCACCAGTTGCTTTAACAGCGTAGCCTTCCTCGCTGGCCCTGAACTCTGATGAACTGACTTTAACTTGTCCCATACTTCCTTAGACGTATTACAGTTCTTAATTTGCTTGAGTTCGGCAGGAGAAATAAGCAACAGTAACTCTGACCTTGCTTTTAAGTCTTCCTTTAGGTAAGCACTCTTTTCTTCAGCAGTCGCAGTAGCCGCTAACGTTTTTTCGCCACTAGCGATATCCCACAAGTCGTTTCTTATGAGGATTGCCTGTGCCTGTAGACACCAGGTATCGTAGTTCGATTTCGTCAACGATTCTATGCTCCGAAAATTTGAGCCCATTTTGTTTACTCACTTTTTGTTTTTAATATAGCTAATTTTCCATTTGCTCTGCTACCACTGATAGGGAGGACTGTGGCATATATATTAAAACATTTTGTAAAAGTAAAATACTAGTTTTATTCATATCTAGCAAGACATTTTAGTTGAAAGACAATTAGCAGAACCTGTCATCAAAGAATTCAAATAATGTCCATAGAGTAACATGAGGACGGCATTACACCTTCCAACATGTTTGTTACTCAATCATGCCAGAACGGCCCAACGGATCTGGATGAAATTCGGCACATAGATAGAGAAAAGTCTGGAATAGCACATAGGCTACTTTTTATCCCGGAAAATTGCGTAGTTCCCGTGGGATAGCGATAAACGAATTATTTGCAGACGAAGTCGCTGGCAACAGCTAGTCTAACTAATATTATAAATGCGAAAGTATGGATGGATGTTTGTTTGTTACTCAATCACGCCAGAACGGCCCGGATCTGGATGAAATTCGGCACATAGATAGAGAAAAGTCTGGAATATCACATAGGCTACTTTTTATCCCGGAAAATTGCGTAGTTCCCGCGGGATTTTATTTATTTATTTATAAGCCTTTTTATTCCGAATTCCCGCGGGATAGCGATAAACGAATTATTTGCAGACGAAGTCGCTGGCAACAGCTAGTTATTTTATATGTATAAATAATGTCAGAGTGGCAAAAACAGGCATGTGTTATTAGTTAAGTAGTTTTTTTTTATTGTAAATGTATTTTATTTTGAAAAAATGACTCCCATTCATATTTATTTTAAGGTTGGTAGTGATCCAAACAGACCTAACAAGTCCTATTATACTATTACCCTAAAGAGTGACGTGGCTTATGATTTCACTAGCTTCTGCCCGCGACTTCGTCTGCGTAGAATTAGACGTACATTAGGAGCTATGACCTTTAACATGTATATCGCTATCCCGCGGGAACTATGCAATTTTCCGGGATAAAAAGTAGCCTATGTTTCAATCTGGGGAACCCGCTATCTTCGTTCCAAATTTTATTCAAATCCTTTCAGTCGTTTTAGCGTGAAGAAGGAACAACACACACCCACTCACTCACGTCGTCACATCGTCACATCGTCACAAACTTTCGCATTTATAATATTAGTAGGATTCTCTTTCTTCTTCTAAAAGGTCTCAACTGTACCTTAAATCCTTTAGTTACCTAATTTGCTGAAATAAAACATTCCTTTATTTTTTAAAAGAAACAATACTGCATTCAATATTAGCTAGTTTGACACGGGAATCGAAACACTGAAAACTAATAAAACAAAGTCGCTATTTAACTATACTATATATATGTATAACTAGCTTTTCCCCGTGACTTCGTCCGCTATATAAGGTTTTTTATAAGAGTTCTAGTGATAGAGCCACTAAAAGAAATTTACTAATCTCTTATTTTCTACCCCGTGATTATTTTTTTTACTAACGTAGCCTACCCTACAAACTGCCTCCGTTCCAAATTTCGGGTATTAGCAGCCACATTGATAGAAAGACAATAATGAAAAAATATTTTTTTTTTATCAAAAAAAAAGTATCCTATTACCTATTCCTGGTTCTCAGCTACCTCCCCACCAATTTTCAGCCAAATCGGTTCTGCCGTTCTCGAGTTATAAATAGTGTAACTGACACGACTTTATTTCATATATACATATTATTATAGATATATGCTTAGATTTTTTTAATACGCAACAGATTTAAATGCGATTTTCATCAATATACAAAGTGATTCAAGAGGAAGGTTCATAAAAAAAAGAGATTTATTCAATACACATACACATAAGCATACGCATAGGTAGCTTTAACCTGTCGGGTCACCGGTTAACCGGGCGGGTCACTAGTTTTGTTACACAATTTACACGCATTTTCCAGCTTGAGTTTGAGGTTAACTCCTTACGATACAAGGTTGAAGTAAACTCGATTTTAAATGACGTAGGTACCTATCTGATCGTGGCACGAACGAAACACGAGATATAATAAGAAATTAAGAAGAAATAATGATATATATCAGGGTTTCTTGAACTTTTTGCAGTCACGGACCACTTTCACAATTTAAACAACTTCACGGACCCCTCTCAAAAAATATTTTAGGGAAATAATAAAAAACCTTATTTAAATAAAAAAAAACCTTTTATTGCTAGTTTCGCTTATATATATAGTTACCTTTTTGTTTTCTGTTGTTATTTATGTACCTATTTAGTTTAACATTCGATAATTTCACTACCCAAAGGTTGTCTGGAAGAGATCGCTGCGGCCCGCGCGCTATTTGCGCTTACAGTGCTTCACAGAATAGACCGGCCTCGCCGCCCGACGACGACGATGTGTCTCGTCAAGTTTACGACACAATTTCCTAATAAATATGATTACATTTTACTGACCTACTGCGGACCCCTGATAGACATGCCACGGATCCCTAAGGGGTCCGTGGACCACACTTTAAGAAACCCTGATATATATGTATAAACACCACCATTATTACAACAAAACGGATAACTCACGTATAAAAAGCCGAAAGAATGCTCCGACAATTCATGCTAAAAACATCATCATTTCATGTCATCATCATCATTCATGTTTCATGTTAAAAATGTATAAACACCGTCTAAAGACCTTCTTGAGTCAGGCTTAATCTGAACATTGTTCGGAATTCCTAAATGAAAACTATTGCACTTATTTTACATAATGTTTTATTTTATTAATAACTAGCGACCCGCCCGGGTTTCGCACGGTATATTATGCATGTATTATACATATGAACCTTTCTCTTGATTCACTCTATCTAATAAAAAAAACCGCATCAAAATCCGTTGCGTAGTTTTAAAGATTTAAGCATACAAAGGGACAGGGATATAGGGATATAAGGCCATAGGGACAGAGAAAGCGACTTTGTTTTATACTATGTAGTGATAACTCCACATTGAAATTACGCACTTCTTCCTCTGTTGCTATGCCCTTACAAGATTCACGTTGACGCCATACCTGCCTAATTTTAAGAAACTACATACAACGTGAAATGCAATAGAGTATTTGAAATTTAATGTACGTACCTTAAGTTATCTGTCGTATTGTCACTATGATGAGAACACTTGTGAAACTATGTTTAATACGGCGTTATTTTGTGGTACGTGCGCGCGGCGCGGCGGCCAGCAACATACTGCGTGACGTGGCATCAACATATAAAAATGTAAGTTAGTATACGCGTCGAGTCGACCCAAATAGCCGTGCCTACGCAGAATCATATAAGTGTCGGGGAATCCCCGAAGTTCAAAACAGTCTACTGCGCAAGCTCGAATATATTGAATCGCGAATCATCATTAAAAAGCCCACTCACTGATCCTGCCGCCTATATAGATATTTTACTTCTCTACATGCTAGCATTATACATAGTATATAACTATTATATTAAAAAAAGCCCCCCCCCCATGCAAAAATACTTATAGGTGCTTATAGTAAGAGTTTTCAATGATTCACGGTTAAGTTCATTCGAAATATTATAAACGTTTTCAATAAAGGCAATCGCGGTTCATATCCCGTCAGTAATTACGCCTTTAAGCTAGGCAACCCATTTGTAATGCGTCCATGATTAGATTAGATTCATTTATTTCTATTTGTAAATTACATTATATTTTTATGTCAAAACATAAGAAATTCACAAAAGGATCATCAATTGGGAATAAAATAAAAATAATAAGGTAGGTAGGTACAGTAAAATAATTCATGAAAAAAAAATAGAAATCATAAATCCAATAATTATTTATTTATTTATAAGCCTTTTTATTCCGAATTCGCCACAATTTCAGTAAGTACATGTTGTTGATATTATTGTCGTTTTTTTTTTAATAATAAGAAATTCACAAAAGGATCATCAATTGGAAATAAAATAAAAACAATAAGGTAGGTACAGTAAAATAATTCATGAAAAAAAAATAGAAATCATAAATCCAATAATACTTACAATCAAGAAATGTCAAATTCAATGTAAAAGTGATTAAAAAATAAAACAGTAGGTATACAGGGTGTATCAGATAGCCCCTAACAATAATCAACTGGGGTATAACTATAACCATAGCTATAGAAGCTAAAAAAATATTTAAAAAAAAATTGGAGTAAAATTTTTTTATATTTTCTTTAGGAATGGTAGTATTAACTGTAATCATTCTTATAGAAAACATAAAAAAAATTACTCCAATTTTTTTTAAATTTTTTTTTTAGCTTCTGTAGCTATGGTTATATACCCCAGTTGATTATTGTTAGGGGGTGTCTGTTACACCCTGTATAACATTTCGAATACCAAACAACCTTTAAAAATAAAAAATAAAAATATTCAGTGATATATCAAAATAAGATCAAAATGCCTTTTTTTTATATGGATAGGAAAGCAAACGAGCAAGTGGGTCACCTGATGGTTGTTGGATTTAACTGGTATTACAAAAATTAATACCTATCTCTAACTCTAGAAGCAGTTGTTATGTAGCTACACAAGTACGTACATAACTTGTGAACCGAAATAATATATTTTTCTTTCTTTCTTTCTTTCTAAGATGCAACCGTAGGTTTTAGGACCAAGTTACTAAAAAAACAGTTTGTTCCGAGTGCTTTGTGATTACACGGCAAAATACTTATTCGATTGGTTCCTACATAATCGCGATTTACGCACCGTCATTGGTGAATACAATGGCATATCAGTTCTAAGATAGTATCCGCCCATTCAGCGTAGTGCAAGCGAGCAGGAAAGTGCATTCGTCTTGCTCGAGTTCATTCAACTGTGCTGCAATGGCGCCTCGACACCGCGGTTTCATTGGAAATGGAAACCGCGGTGCGCGCCTACGGCCTCACTAATGCAATGTATGCAGCATGAGATAATCTAATAGAGTAACGTATTAGTTGTATTATACAGAGCCTTGCATTGCAACACATTTAGGGCCACTTGCACGGACCAGGGTTAACGACTTAACCCCGTGTTTGATGCTGATCCGGGGCTAAGTAGTGTCAAAATGTATGGAACAGGGAACCGATTTCTGAATGTCACCAACTAACAAATTGTCAGCGATAAGACAAATTCTTATTCAATTCAATTTTTATAGTTATAGCTCCATCGATACTGTCGATGATTCTGCCAATGTCGAGGTTGAAAAAGACACTGCTTGTTTTTAATCAGCCGTTGTTCGGTACCTTCGGCGTGCGGTACTCTGATGAGAATCTAAAATAGACAACACATACATAAATTGTTAGACTACCTACAAATATAATTTGTTAATTTTTATAAATTTACATAGAACAGTTACAAGGGAGGTGTGTGATAGTGTAAGAAGGAAATTTAAGTTAACAGGGCGAGGAATTTTGGATGGAAGGAGGTCATACAGGGGAGTAAACAATTTTGGAACAGTGGAAGAACATGTGGTCGAGTGAGCCCTCGTCCATGCCACATTCACACAAAGAATGGTCTCGAACCCGTATTTTGGCAAGAAAGACCGGCGTACACACGTGACCCAAACGCAAACGGATGATAGTGGAAGTGATATTTTTGAGGATCGATCTCTTGATGACAAATTCTTACCGATTTTCAAAAGTTAGTATTTTTGAAAGTCATCGCTGACATTAATTGTCATACCTATGACATCAGTCGAGTGCCCCCTCCCACTCGTAAATACACAGACATTTGTTTTTTTGAATTTGACATGGATCTAACGGTAAGCAACTCATGGTCTAGCGGCTGGACCATGAGTTGCTAGACTCTAGCCATCTAACGTGCGACAGCGGAATAACACGACACTGACAATGACAGCGACTGAGCGACACTACGTTTTAAGGTCGACACTACAATTATCGAGATTCTGTTGTCATCGCTCACGGTGGTAGCAAGCGTTGGTTTTTGGCATTCGTTTTTTGGGTTAAATTCAATTGTCAATTAGGCTGTTGTGACCCCGTAGTGTTTTTGTGTTGGATTGTGAACGCGTCGGTGTTGGTAATTGTATAATTTTTGTACTAACATGGAATCGGACGACCCTGGGGGTGGGCTAAGTAGTCCTGATTGTTCCCAAATCCCATGGAGCCAATCAAGTAATGATCCTCCAGCCTCCCAATCCCGCAAGAGACCTCTGCACCAGAATAATAATACAGACTTCCCTCCTTCCAATAAAAAAACTGATCCCCCCGCAGATAGTATCCAAACTACATTCATACACCCTGACTTTGAAAAAATAAAATCATTGTATGCAAAGGAAGATGTTGGTCCCTACATTATAAATGTTCAGAAGTCAGAGAGTGATCCAGCATCGGGCATCTCCTTGCGCGCAATTAGTTTCGGGCACTTCCTGTATAAGAACAATATTCTTGGTATTGTCAGGGATGGCGTAAAACGTATTGGTCGTAACCGTTTCTCGGTTGAATTTGATTCGGCAGAACATGCAAACAGTTGTTTGTCCCATCCAGCTCTTGTGACATCAAATTACACAGCGGTTATCCCTTCCTTCCATGTAACCCGCATGGGTATAATTCGTGAAGTGTCGCCTGAACATTCTATGGAGGAGATTGTTCAGAACGTGTCAGTGCCGTCAGGTTTTGGTCGAGTGATCAAAGCACGCCGGTTATGTAAAAAAACCATCAGTGAGAATAATTCTCCTATATGGACTCCTACTTGGCCGGTAGTGTTGACTTTCAGTGGACGAACTCTTCCCCCTCGGGTTTTCTGTTTCTATAATAGCCTACCTGTCGAATGCTATCTCCTTCCCACCATCCAATGTAACAATTGCTGTCGATTTGGACATGTCAAAGCCCAGTGCAGATCGAAGCCCAGGTGTTATAAGTGTGCTCAAGAGCACTCCGGTGATTCCTGTAATGTGTCAGTTTTTTCGTGCACTTTCTGTACTGGCAAGCATTGTGCTAATGATGTCTCCTGTCCTGAGCAACAGAGGCAACGAGACATTCAAATGGTCATGTCCCAGGAAAACCTTTCTTATTCCGAGTCCTCTGCCCGCTTTCCTCAAGTAAGAAAGTCCTATTCTGAAACTGCAAATTCTTATATCCCTCCCTCATTTCATAATAATTCCTTGCCTCCTCATTCTCAACCCCAGCCTCAATCCCAATTCCAATCTGCTTCTCAATCCTACCGCAAAACTGTCTTTATTCCCCGTAAAACTTATGTCCCTCCTCCCAATTCTGGTTATGACAGGCATGCACACCAAAATATTATTCGTGAACCTCCTCCTTCCCAACCAAACGGATGTGGTCTAAATCAAGACCCTATTTCCCCTAATGACAATCTGATTGAGCTGCTACTTAATACTTTAATTAACATCTTGTCCCGCTTTTCTGACTCTGGTTTACCGAACAACATGCATCAAAAATTGACTGAACTGCTATCTCTTGCATCCTCCCATAATGGCCCAAGCGGTCCTTCAGTGGAATTGTCGTAGTATATGTAATAAAAAAACCGAAATACTCTACTTAATCAATAAATATCAGCCCATTCTTCTTGCCGTTCAGGAAACATGGCTGAAGCTGTTGCAATCCACATATTTAATTGTGGCAACATTAACTTTTTTTATGTAAATTTGCCTATGGCAACTCGCTCTCTTGTCTGCCGACAATATACGAAGAAACGCACCATCCAGTTTTTTATTTATAAAAATAAAGAACCACACAGAGATAGACCCCCAAACCAGTGATTTGTTCAGAAGCCTGGTTCTATTTTTAGGGTTCCCGGCTTTGCCTGTATCCGGGATGACAGGAGGGATGGATATGGTGGTGCAGCTGTATTAGTTGCCCGCTCTATTATTTTTTCTCAAATCCCCATTCCCCCTCACAGCGACCACATTAGTGTGGTCGCTGTCAGGGTCAATAATATTTCCTTTCTATCCCTGTACTTACCTGACCCTCACCCTGGTATGATTCCTGAGCTGTCATCTGTTCTCTCCTCTATCCCTCCCCCTCTCATCATCCTAGGTGACTTGAATGTTCACCATACATCCTGGGGTTCTCACTCCTGCGATGCAGTTTCCTCAAAATTTTTGGACCTCTTCGATTCCTTTAATCTGTGTGTCCTTAATGATGGCTCCCCCACTAGGCGTGTTTTGCCCTCTCAAAACCCAAAAAGTGCTGTTGATCTCTCATTATGTTCCCCTTCAATGTCATCTAGACTTTTCTGGCAAGTGCTCCCTTTTTCATTGGGTAGCGATCATTTCCCCATCCAAATCTCGTTTCCTGACCCTGTTCCTTCTTTTTCTTCTCCCCCTCGTCTTAAATTCCAAATGAAAAAGGCAGACTGGACTAAGTATAACTCTTACCTAGACGAGGAAATTTCTCTTCTTCCCTCCCCCAATGTTAACAATATATCTGTAGCTTACGAAGGTTTTAAAAACCTTCCTGTCTGCGGCTGATAAATCAATCCCCGTGAAACGAAAACCATCCAGGAAAATTCGGTTCCCCCCTGGTGGGATGCGGAATGCACGGTAGCAGTCAAAAGGCGTAGAGAGGCGGAAGCACTTCTTTCATCTAATTTGTCGAGGGAAAATTATTATAACTATCAGAAAGTTGCTGAGGAAACCTCAAAATTCCTGCAAAACAAAAAAAGACTGGGCTGGCAACAGTTTTGTGAGTGCCTCTCTCCTAAATCTCCGCCTTCTTTGGTTTGGGAGGGTATCAAACGATTTCGCGGTGCTTTTTCCCCACAAGCTAAACTTTTATCCAACGACCCTTCAGAGTGGGTTGAAGCTTTTGCTCTTAGGTTAGCTCCCCCCTCCGTCCCTACTGCTGAAGAAATCTCTCCAGTTTAGCCTCCCTCTTCTTCTCCTTCTCCCGACTCTTTTGATGCCCTCTTCTCTATGGAGGAGTTCCTGGTTGCTACAAATCATCTTAAAGATTCGTCCCCGGGTATCGATGGAATCCCTTACTCATTTATTGTCAATTCCAGCTCCTTTTCTAAACACTATTTCCTCAATCTGGTAAACAATATTTTTCTCTCCGGTTCTCCTCCTGAGGACTGGAAATCTCAGATAGTCGTTCCCATTCTAAAGGCTGGGAAAGTATTTAATGACCCTTCCGGTTACCGACCTATTGCTTTATCGTCCGCTTTGGCAAAAATTGTAGAACACCTCATCAAAAATAGATTGGAATGGATTGTGGAAAGTAGAGGCCTTTTAGCTAAAAGTCAGTTTGGTTTCCGTAAAGGATTTAGTACGATGGATAGTCTTTCGATCTTTTCGACTGACATCAGACTAGCGTTTTCCAGAGGCGAATCTGTGGTTGGGTTTTTTTTGGATATTTCTTCGGCATACGATAATGTTCTTCTCCCTTTACTCAGACAAAAGCTGCTCCAATTAAATTTACCGGAGAGATTAGTGAATTTCACTATTAACTTCCTTCTATCTAGGTCTGTCCTTATCTCTCATAGTACTGTTTCTCTCTCTCCGAGGTCGGTTTTCAAAGGTCTTCCGCAGGGCTCTGTCCTTAGTCCCCTTCTTTATAGTCTATATACTCATGATTTGGATCTGTCGGTGAATTATTTCTGTAACGTCCTTCAGTATGCTGACGATCTCTGTTTATACTCTGTCGTCCCTAACATCCCCGACGCTGAATCCTCCCTTTCTTCAGCTCTCCACTATTTAAATTTATGGTTAAGTGATCATAGCCTGGCCCTTTCTATCCCGAAATGCGCGGTGGTGTCTTTTACTCGTAAAAGATCTATTCCTGACCTCGCTGTTTGCTGTGATGGCCTCCGGATTCCCGTTCTGGATAAGGTTAAATTTCTCGGTGTCACGTTAGATTCTAAAATGTCTGGCGTTCACCACCTCAACCAGGTGATCCGGAAATATGAGAGCAATGTGAACATCATCAGGTCCCTGTCTGGTGTATGGTGGGGTTCTCATCCGTACTCTCAAAAGCTCGTGTATAATGCTCTCATTCGTAGCCATCTAGATTATGGGTCTTTCCTTTTAGAGCCTTGCAATAAAATTGGTTTAAACTCACTTGACAAAATTAAATTCAAGAGTCTTCGTATCGTTATTGGAGCTATGAGGTCTTCACCAACTAATGCCCTCCAGACTGAATGCGTTGACCCACCTCTTTCAATAAGGAGACAGTTCCTCTCAGATAGATTTGTGTTTAGAATCATGCAATTCCCTTCTCATGCCCTGTTACCTAAACTTCACTCTCTTTCTGCTCTAGTATCTTCCTCTCCTTACTGGTCCCACAAGGATCTCCCCTGTTTGGTTAAAAGCTATCTCAAAATTACTCGCCTTCCCTGCCCTATTTTTCAGTGTAGGTTAAATCCCCTCTATGAAACTCCTTTTGATGCACTCATGTTCCGTCCTGATATCCGACTCGACCTAAACATCGATAGAGGAGTTCCTTCCTCTGCCAATATTGACGTAAGACGCGCTATCGACAAATACTGGCCTGATTGGACTGCTTTTTATACGGATGCCTCTCAGATTTCTGACCAGGGTTGCGTAGGTTCTGCTGTTTGGATTCCCAAGTTCAAAATTATTCTTAGTTACAGGTTGCCGGCACTCTCATCGGTTTTCACTGGAGAGGCGTTGGCAATCCTTGAGGCTTTGAATTATATTGAATCTCACAATCTTGATAAGTATGTCATCTTCACAGATTCCAAAAGTTCTCTACAGGCGATTTTATCGAACCAATTGCGCGCCAAAACCAAATTCCCGGTGATCCTTAATATAAAGCAAGTTCTCCATCGCCTCTTTGTGAAAAATGCTAGGGTCTCGTTGGCCTGGATACCTGCTCATGTTGGCATCCAGGGTAACGAGTTGGCGGATCAGCTTGCTAAGGAGGCGACTCGTTCTGGCTGTGACTCTCACTTCAGATGCTATACGCACGACCTGATTGCCCTGGCTAAGGTCCGCTTAGACTCTGACTGGCTGGCTCATTGGGTTAGATCAAGTCAAGTGAAAGGCCTGCATTACGCTGACATACAGGATAGGGTCCCTGTGAAACCTTGGTTTTTTAAATTTCGCGAGGCGAGCAAGGTAACTACGTCTACGATCTGCAGACTTAGACTGGGCCACTCTTGCACTCCTGTATTCCTCAATAAAATTCGTGTCAGTTCTTTGTGTGAATGTGGCTTGGATGAGGGTTTCCCCGATCACATATTCTTCGAATGTCCAAAATTGTCTTCCTCCTTGTATGAACTTCTCCCTCCCTTCATTCCCCGTCCTATTAACTTTAAATCCCTTCTTCGTTATGTCTTTACTCCTTTTATTAACATATTGTGTGATTTTATTAGCTCTAATAATATAAGACTTTAATCTAACCTGTATCCTCCATTTTGTGTATCCATACTAATTTTGTGTTTGTCCTAGGGTGACTCCACATCAGCACTCAGCCGAAAAGGGGTTAAATTACAAAATTATTTCCTTGCTGCTGCTTACTCGTTGACGTGGACAGAATCAACCGCACACCGTCATTTAAACTGACATTGGCCCAAGCCTTACGGCCGCCATAAAGAGAGAATAGAATAGAACACTACAATTATCTGCGTAAAATTGGACGTAACTGTAAGATTGTCTATGACTAACACTGCGAACAACTCCGAGATATCTGCATGTTGGTACACAGAGTATGAGATTCAAAAATACGACTTTTGATAAACACAGGTTTGCAAATTTTGCAGGTGGTAGGGCCTTGTGCAAGGTCCGTCCGGATCGCTACCACTATCTTACTCGCTAATCCTGCCGCTAAGCAGCAGTGCTTGCTTGCCAACGGGATAAGGAATTTATATTCTGTTCTACGGGATCGACTTTTCGTTTTAATGATCGTAGAAAACTGCAATTTGGCCTTCAGGTTCCTTGGGGAGTATAGGAGAGCACTACAAAAGGATTTCCCAAAATTTGACGGACATGAACGGGAAAAAGCGGGATTTTTTGTTATACTGCAGGTCGTAGAAAGTTGAAATTTGGCACGTAGGTTGCTTGGGGAGTGTAAGTTGACCAGTAGAGACTTTATACATCTCTACTATAGACCAATGTAATTTAAGGTACGGACTTAACTTAGGGACCTTTTACATCCCTTTTATAAAATGTATTAATTGTATTAGGTAAGTTAAGTAGAATTTAAGTACTATTGTAAATCTATTTTATTTTGAAAAAATGACTTTCTGCCAAGTTTCTTGCGGCGCATTCTTCTTGGCAATGATGGTCTTTCCGAATGCGCTGGTAGATTCAAAAAAAGACATGTAAAAGAGCCCTCGGCGGCCTATTTGCAAAATAAACTTTTGACTTTTGACTTGACTTTTGACTTTTGACTTGACTTTTGACTTTTAAGGAAGCATTAAGAGACAATTTTTCGAAATTCCCACGGGAACGGGAAAAACGGGACTTTTCGTTTTACTGGTTGTAGAAAGCTGAAATTCGACATGTACTTAGATTGCTTGGGGATTGTAGAGAAGCATCTAGAGAGGACTTTCCAAAATTCCCACGGGAACGGGAAATAACGGGATTTTTTGTTTTACTGGTCGTAGAAAGCTGAAATTTGGCATGTAGGTTGCTTGATGAGTGTCGGGAAGCACTAAGAGACAATTTCCTGAAATTCTCACGGGAACGGGAAAAACGGGACTTTTCGTTTTACTGGTTGTAGAAAGCTGAAATTCGACATATAGGTTGCTTGGGGAGTGTAAAGAAGCATTAAGAGAGAACTTTCCAAAATTCTCACGGGAACGGGAGAAAACGGGATTTTTCGTTTTACTGGTCATAGAATGCTGAAACTTGGCATGTGAGTTGCTTGAAGAGTGTAGAGAAGCAATAAGAGATAATTTTCCAAAATTGGAAAACGGGACTTTTGGTTTTACTGGTTGTAGAACGCTGAAATTCGGCATTTAGGTTTTTTGGAGAGTGTAGAGGAGCATTAAGAGAGGAATTTCCAAAATTCCCACGGGAACGGGAAAAACGGGATTTTTCGTTTTACTGGTCGTAGAAAGCTGAAATTTGGCAAGTGGGTTCCTTGGGGAGTGTAGGGAGCATTAAGAGAGCATTTCCCGAAATTCTTACGGGAACGGGAAAAAAACGGGATTGAAATACTCCTGGTATACGCGAGCGAAGCCGCGGGCAAAAGCTATTTGTCAATAAATGAGGCTACGCGGACGAAGTCGCGGGAAAAAGCTAGTGCATAATATAGTAGACAAATATTGATTGCACCCGTGCGAAGCCGGGACGGGTCGCTAGTACGTGCGTACGCATACGCAATACCGTCTTCACCGTAAGGGCACACGGGGCCCGTGCCCTGGGCCCCCATTCTCAGGGGGCCCCGAAGGACCGACAATTTCTCTCACACATTTATTCTCAAAACATTTTTGTCGGGCACGTTACACTTTTTTCACAAATCAGTAACCTTATTTTCCAAAAGGGCCCCAATTATTGCGTGCCCAAGGGCCCCAGCCTAGTTTACGACGGCCCTGTGCGTACGTATGTACTTAAATATAAAAAATATTCAATTTTATGCCAAGAATGCCTACAACAGAGAGATCTCTCTCCAGGCAGATGTTATGCCTGGGGACCGAAGTCCGAAGGAAGAGAGTTAGAAGTTCTATATATGCATCCGTGTTGAGAAACTTCGTTAGCGAGATGTAGAACAATGTGACAGCTGTCACTAGAGTTGGCGCTAGCTACTCGTGCGTCGTAGTAATTATGTAGCTGTCAACTAGGTGGCGCTAGTGTCGCTACACCTTACATAATTTTGGAAAACTAATAAATACTTAACATGGTTGTACAGTTCACCGACTAATGTAAGTGTAGTGTTAATAAGCTCCAGGTCATGACAGCCTGGGCTAAAGCAAAGCACCGGCAAACTGTACTTATATGAAAGAGATGTGGTTATGAAACTATCCTATTGTTCCAATCCCTACATCCCTAACCTACCTCAGGTGTGGAAGACACCTGTGCACAAAGTGAGAGGAAGTCTGTGCCATGAGACCTACGGGCAACAGACGGATGGTTGGAAAGACAGCGGGTTCTGCGAGGTAACGGTTTTCTCACTGCCAACCCCTAGACTCAAAGGCTGATCAGAGATGGCTAAAGGTGTCTTGGCCACAGTGAGAGGTATTAGAATAGGAGGGAGTAGCCCCAGAGAGCCCTGGCCAGCAAGTGAAAGGAATAACCCCAGAGAGTAGCCCTGGCAGGTTATGTAAGGTGAGGAGGTAGAAGTGAAACATCAACGGTCAGTTGACATCTGATTTATTGTTAAAAATGTTCGTTTTTATATTATTTACACTGATACACACATAGAACTAAACATTGTAGTGTACTATGCGTGTAACCAGCCACTGTAGCATATATTTTTGCAATCTTGCGAGTAGGTCGCCGTTCAGCAGATCGGCGTGAACTACAAACTAGGTCGTGCGTTAGCGTGTGTCAGCGCGCTGGTCAATGTTCATCTCTGAACAATGGTTAAGAACCAGTCAATGTCCAATGTCCAGCCAATGTCGCGTCTAGCTAGTCGGGTCGGCTCGTGGGGAGAACAAATAAAAACTGTTGGTAAGAACTGTGTTTTATTGGAGCCTAAAACGCGGCACAAGATCTCAGGGTTGAGAGTTCGGTATGATGGTGGTTACAGCACTTTGTTGGCACTTCCCTGGCCCAGAGGTAGGCGCACTAGGCTTCGGCGTGGATGTCGACGGCAACGGCGGAGTGGATCGGAGCCGAGCTGGCAGACCGGCTAGGCAGCCGTTGATGAGACCGAAGAGGCTCGGATGAAATCAACAGGTTTCAGGTTGGTGAGTCCGAAGAGGCTCGGATGTAGGCAGCCAGTAGTCTCAGGAATACGTAGCCCGAAGGAAAGAAGCAAGGAAACTGGCATTCGAATGAAAAAACCCCTTTCACATCGGTCCATCCGTTTGCGCGCTACAACACCAGAAACACACACTGCTTCTGCTAACTTAGCAATCGTTTGTCCTTATCTGTGAAAGGTAAATGTCTAAGTGACATAAGAACAAACGATTACTAAGTTAGTAGAACCCTACAGAGCGCTTATCCTACTAATACTATAAATGCGAAAGTTTGTGACGATGTGACGATGTGAGGATGTGACGATGTCACGATGTGAGTGACTGTGTATGTTTGTTCCTTCTTCACGCTAAAACGACTGGACGGATTTGGATAAAATTTGGAACGAAGATAGCTGGTACCCTAGATTAAAACATAGGCTACTTTTTATCCCGGATAATTGTATAGTTCCCGCGGGATAGCCATAAACATACCGATTGCTAATTCTACGCGGACGAAGTCGCGGGCAGAAGCTAGTGAATAATAAACATTGACGTCAAGCTTACAACACCCCTCTTTTTGCGTGGGGGTAAAAAATCCTATAGAGTCCGCAACACCATGACTTTTAGCACACGGCGGCCACGACGTACAAAATCCGCGTTCTGAAATGAACACAGGCACGACGTCGTCTGTACACGCGTCAATGTGTGCGTAAGATACACAGGGCTGTCTATCGCAAAAACCTAGTACTATAAGTACTACCAATGACATAAATATACTAAAGATATGGCTTAGATGTGTGCAAATAAATGTACTTAATCGTTATCTATTTATTTAAACTTACTTAAAATGTGTCTGTCTGTGTATTTAAGCATTATTATTTTCAATTACAATAGATGTACGACAACAAACTTAAGCGAATGATTCTGTAGTTATTTCATGTATTAATCGCGATAATTTCAGAAAGCATTGATTTTCTAATGTTTTATAAAATGAAGAAGGTAGGATAGGTTCCCGAACTTGTGACGTGCGGCCGACATACATCGCGTCGCGAGCCCTACTAGTTGCCAGCAGCTTTCCGGCAGACTGCGCTTGAGGGGTGGGGTAACTCGAATCGGTGCGGGGCGGAGCGTGGCCATTCTGTACGTTAGTACTATTATATATTCTGTGCTTTCAGTGAGGGAATACCAGTGGGTTGTAGTGGGTAGCCCCCTTTTTCCATTAGGGTAAGTCGTGGGGGTCACTGGCTCCCACAACCCCGCGGCGCCTCCCCCCGCGCAGGGATGGGCGGTGAGTTAATGCGACCTTGGGTTAATTAATTTTATTTAGTTTCACCTGTCCCAATGTTTGTTTGTCTGTAATTTTGTAATCAAAGCCTGCAAGGCCACGTTACGAATGCCGAAATGTTACAATTTTTATTATTTTTTCAAAATCTGATTTGAACATTATGCTGTGTGTGTAAGGCAATCGGAAAACTTAAGCAAGCGCCATCTACTAACATCACAGTGCAATATTTCAATCCATCAGCCCGCGCCCATTCGCATCGAGTTCACACGTCGATTATTTAACAGATGTCGCGTTGATCGGACTGCTTGCCACGTCACAAACGGGCAAGGTCATTTGCCTATCCCTTCGCCTTAATGGAAGTCATTTGGACGACATTGTTTTTATTAGGGTTCCGTACCCAAAGGGTAAATACAGGACCCTATTACTAAGACTTCGCTGTCCGTCCGTCCGTCCGTCCGTCCGTCTGTCACCAGGCTGTATCTCAAGAACCGTAATAGCTAGACAGTTGAAAATTTCACAGATTGTGTATTTCTGTTGCCGCTATAACAAAAAATACTAAATACAAAATAATAATAATAATTAAGGGGGGCTCCCATACAAAAAACGTGATATTTTAGCCCTTATTCATGGCTACCACTCGCCGGGCTAGATCTCAAGAACCGTAATAGCTAGACAGTTGAAATTTGCACAGATTATGTATTTTTATTGTGGCTACAACAAAAAATACTAAAATCAAAATAATAATAATAATTAAGGGGGGATCCCATACAATAGAGTAGTTGTTGGCGTTTTAACAGAGTAATGTTAACAGAGTAGTAGTGAGCCTTTTTTCTGGTACGGAACCCTTCGTGCGCGAGTCCGACTCGCACTTGGCCGGTTTTAAAAAATAAATTCCGCACCACTGCTCTAACTGCAAATATAAATTAAATATATTATTTTTTATTTAATTGTGAAATCATAAATCTGCCGCCCGACACCCTGTACTTAAGATGAGGTTAATATTGATACACCATATTTTACACTGCCCCGTCCAATGAGTGTGTTCTCTTTAACAAAGTCTGTTTTCATTTACCACAACGAAAGATCAGTTTTTGAATCTTCACAGAGGAAACCTTAACTTTAAACTAGACAATCATAGGCAGTTTCGCGGTGTGGCGGGTGTGGCGGGCGCTTACGTACCGTCGCGCACTTGAAAAATGTGTCTCAGTTTTGAGCATAAGTGAAAATACTACTAGAAAGTGGTAAAAAATTGTACTTAATTAGAAGTAGGTGAACTTATAGAAGAAAATTATAGCTCTAATTAATCTTGAGAACATAGTAAAAAATTTGATTTGAGCTGCATTTTATGAAGATAATAAGCAGATTTATACAACTTTTGAGTGATGTGGTTTCAAAAACAAGAACATACCGATAAACAAGGCGACTTTAATAATTTTGTGGCTATGTTGATAGTTTTGAAATTGCTAAAAAATATCGATTGTCCATATGCCGTGAATGTTCGGCATGTAGACGCAAAGGCGATCGAGGAAGACATTGGAAGCATTAAAAGCAAATAAAAATTAATGATTTCGTCATTGTAACTACTTTTTATAGTCACCTCGGTATGTGAATATACCACTCAAAAGGAGTAAAAATTGCGCTGAATCTAAAATATGAGTAGATTCCAAGATAATTTCGGAACGAATTTAATATAGGTAGTCAACTAGTCGAAAAATTTATTTGAGCTGTAGTTTCAGTAGTTTTATGATTCATATTATGTGTACCTACTACTTTCGGAACCCTCATAGTATTACTTTCTTGTCTGTACGTAAGTCAAATAATACCTTATAGCGACGAGCGAGTCCCGCTTTCGCAAAAAAGTGAACTCTTTTTTTTGTTCCTAAAAGTTATACTTATTAAAGATCAAACTTCATGGGCTAATTCAAATTCTTCAAAAATTTGTGAAGACGTACACAGTGTTTACCTATTCGACTTAAATTTATTTCATTTACCATTTTACCTATTATAACATGCATAATTTGAAAGAAATAAATAAATATGATTGGAAATGAACATTTCAGCGAAGATTTTAAGCAAAAATGCCACAGAATAAATAATAGTTATACGAAAATACTTAAAGCATAGAATAACACAATACTACTGAGATTAGAGATGATCAGCCGACGTTGAAACTACTAACTCCATCTACTTAAATAAGTCTTATAGTTACTCGAATTAATGTCATTAATACAAGCGCCATCTAACGGTATCTCGCAATGCCCGTAGTAGTTTAATCATACCTATATCATAAAGCCTGTTGGCACTGTAAATAGTTTTATATTTTTTTGTCTATTGTCATGTTCCTTATTTGAAGTTACTTTTTTTACGTGCTTTTTTAAATGTTCTGTCATATATGCCTGTCTCATTATAACTCTTACGTCAACTGCATGATTTTTACTTCGCTCCCAATTTCTGCTCCTTTTTAGGGTTCCGTAGCAAAATGGCAAAAGCGGGACCCTTATAGATTCGTCATGTCTGTCTGTCTGTCTCTCTGTCTGTCTGTCCGTCCGTATGTCACAGCCACTTTTCTCCGAAACTATAAGCGCTATACTGTTGAAACTTGGTAAGTAGATGTAGTCTGTGAACCGCATTAAGATTTTTACACAAAAATAAAAAAAAAACAATTAATTTTCGGGGTTCCCCATACTTAGAACTGAAACTGAAATTTTTTTTTTCATCAAACCCATACATGTGGGATATTTATGGATAGGTCTTCAAAAATGATATTGAGGTTTCTCATATCATTTTATTCTAAAATGAATAGTTTGCGCGAGAGACACTTCCAAAGTGATAAAATGTGTGTCCCGAATTACGCTACTTAGAAATGTCAATTTAAAATTATTTTTCGGTGAGTGCGACCTACTTATTTTTATGTGTGAAGTCGGTGTCTCAGCTCAAATAGTTCCAAGCAAGGTACTATATAGGCAGACTAGGTCCACTTCTGCCACACATGCCATACATAAACAGAACGATGTAATGATGGAAGCATGGGCGGTGGCGCGGGCTGAGGCACCGAATTCAAACATACAATACATAGGTAGCGCACACCGAAAATTCGCGAGTCAATAAACTCGAGCTTGCGCAGTAGACTGTGTTGAACCTCGGGGATTCCCCAAGACATTAAAATGTTTCTGCGTAAGGCTATTTGGGTCAGCGCGGCGCCTATTATTCTATATACTTATATTTTTATATGTGGTTGCTATGTAAGTACTTACGTTGCTGGCCACCGCGCCACGCGCATTTACCACAAAATAATGCCGTATTAAAAAACATAATTTCACCAGTATGTACCTATGCAAACTCTTTATTGTGCAAAATAAATATAAAAAAAAATACAATTGACAAACACTTAGATACATGCACAAAGGCGGACTTATCTCTTTATGGGATCTCTTCCAGTCAACCTTTGAGCGGATGAGAGGAGTATTATATTAGGGACGGACGAGTGGGTTTAAAATTACAAATACTGAGAGCCACAATACATAATTTTACCGGATATAATACATAACTCATAAAACCTACCAGACAATAAACTACTGTATACTACCTATAATATACGTATCAATAAAATATAATACATAAAATATAATAAAACGTGAGTAATCCGGTTATTACATTTAAATAAAATAAATAAAGAGCACGACCACAAAGGAATATTTACTCTTAAGAAGACCAACACTGTTCTCAACATAGTGACAATACGACAGATAACTTAAGGTTCAATCTCAAATACTTTATTGCATTTCACATTGTACTTATGTATTTTCTTAAAATTAGGTAGGGTTACGATTGGTGTGATCTGTGTGTTTGAAATATTTTTCCTCTGTCCCTGGTTACAGCTGAAAGAGGGCCTTTATTTAGAATGGAGGTGGCCTAGAATTGCCCCCCTAAAGGTTCAACGTACGCCCGGTCGTGACCTCCAAAGGACCCCCAGACGAGATCGATTCATCCACTTTTCTAAGACGTGTTTACAATAAAAACCGGCCAAGTGCGAGTCGGACTCGCGCACCGAGTATTCCGTACAAATTCGGTAAGTGAATATAATACCCAATGTTAGCAGAGCCCTGCCTCCTAAGCAAAATGTAGGCAGTATGAAGACAGACAGGCTATAGTTCCCACGCGGGCCCAGTGCGGATTGAGAACTTCACACACACCATTGAATTGCTTCGCAGATGTGTACAGGTTTCTTTGCGATGTTTTCCTTCACCGAGGTGGCCTTAGTGTCCTATTCGCAACAATGATTAATTCAAAAATGTATTGCCAGCCTAGAGCTGAAATGAAACACATTGATTTAATTTTATCTTGGCCTGCATGCAAATACAATACAAATACAAAACAAATACAATACAAATACAATACAAATACAATACAAGTACAATACAAATAGAATACAAATACTCTTTATTAATAATAATAATAATAATGTCATTTATTTCAGATAATAATCCATAATGTCAAATATGTATAAATAAAGTTAAAACGAGCAAAATAAAAAAAATGAAATATCACTACATAGTCAAAAATAAAACAAAGATAAAATTAAAATCAAATTACATTAAAAATCGCTCATTCAAAAATTCTAAAATATTATATAATATTATTATTATTATTATTGTATATTTTTTTATTGAACACCACAAATTAGTACAAAACAATACAGAAACAAAGAACAAAGTATAAAATAAGCGGTCTTATCGCTTAGTAGCGATCTCTTCCAGACAACCAATAAGTCAGAGAAACAAGTTGGAGACATTTTGAGTAGGTGGCGGAAACAAAAAGCCAGGAGAGACGCACGGATGAAAAAAACAACAGAACAACAAAACAAACATACATACATACACACAACATTATTGTAGTTATAATACTTACAAGTACATCAGGATTAGTGAGTAAGATGGTGGTAGCGATCCGGACGGACTCTACTCAAGGTCCTACCCGCATAGCCCGCAAATTAAAAGCTATGGACTTGATTGCCGCTGTTGCAAGTTTGTTGGCAGGTCTGGCCACTCCCTGCGATTTAGCTCTGCTATAGTGATCGTATGTGAATATGTATGTTTGTTGCTTCTTTACGCCGAAACTGCGGAATTGATTTGTAAGGAACTTGGTTCAGAGGTAGTTTATACCATATTTTGACATATAGGCTACTTTTTATCCCGATATCCCGCGGGAATCACGCATGAAATATCCCAAAATACCAACGCTAAAGTTCACATCCACAAATTGATTTAAATAAAATAAATCACGATATGTATTTTGGGAATCCTCATTTAATTCTTTTCATCCCTATCCCACGGGATTTTTGTAAATAAACTTCGGAATCTTGCCAACATATTCTAGAGCCATTGAATTTACGTAAATGAAGACCTCGTAATGAGGATCTCGTTACAATTTTTTCACTGTATCCGAATCCCACCTAAAACTACTTGCCGATGCTAAAACCTCACAACTTTACCTCTCCGTTAATGTAGACTAGTAAGTATATATATGTAGCTTCTGCCCGCGACTTCATCCGCGTAAAATTAGCAATTGGCATGTTTATCGCTATCCCGCGTGAACTATGCAATTTCCCGGGATAAAAAGTAGCCTATGTTTCAATCTAGGGTACCAGCTATCTCCATTCCAAATTTTATCCAAATCCGTTCAGTCGTTTCAGCGTGAAGAAGGAACAAACATACACACTCACTCACATCGTCACATCGTCACTCACAAACTTTCGCATTTATAATATTAGTAGGATAGGATGTGAGTCGCATTATGCCCTATATATCACTGAAAATGAAGGGTTCTAGCCAGCACAAAGTTACAGGAGATGAAGGGACATTGGCCTTAGAAAAAAATGTTACGGCCTTTGTTTTACTTTTAGGATGAGAAACCACAACATTATATTGCGGCTCGTGAACTGTAATCTCTTAACAATTTGTACCAGAGTAACAATTGACGACAGGCAAATAAAGTGACATTAAAACAATTTTATTTTGCGGCTGGCAAACTATTGCACTGTACTATTTGCTAGGTAAGAAATAGTTGACCAGACGCAATATAATGTTATTGTGGTTTCTCATTCTAAATTAAATGAAGTATAGCGTAGCGTGGGTAAGTAATACGAGATATAACAACTTATTATCTATTGTTCATAATATATACGCCCACTTTATATAAACTCGTTTAGTATAACGTTCACTGGATATAATGAACGAAAAGTATAATCTTAAAATATCTAATTTTGTAAGGTATAACGTTGTTTATATATAATATCAATTGAAATAACGATCAAAGCATATAATGTTCATAACAGCTAAGATTTATAATATATATTTATCAATTAATCTAACATCAAAAAGCATAATGCACAGTTGTTTATTGAATTTGCTATGTGGTTAGAGGGTTTTCTAGGTGGTTATAAAAAAAATAACTAACCTATGCGCGTTATATCTCGTTGGACGCACCCGCGTAGCGTGCCCCCAGATCTGGAAAACTTTATAAGGCCAAGGTCACACTCATTCCCATCCTCTCAGTGTCACCTGCGCATGCTCGAAGTAGGTAAAAAGGTAAAAAGGTCTATGTTCGTTCAGTTTGCTACATATATCCGAGCCGCGTAGAAGTGTGAGAATTTTTCCGCCCGACTCAGTAACGCTACTTAACGCGACGTAATTAATGGCCGCTTGATTGTGCTGCATACATAGTGAGTACATTGTATAGGTGAAAAACTTAAGTAAATTACCTGTTGTATGTAGTAGTGTACAGTATTTATATGGGACTTAAGTCATTTTGTAGGGATTCGTACCTCAAAAGGAAAAAACGGAACCCTTATAGGATCGCTTTGTTGTCCATCCGTCCATCCGTCCGTCCATCCGCCCGTCTGTCAAGACCCTTTTTCTTAGGAACGCGTGGAGGTATCAAGCTGAAATTTATATCAAATACTCAGGTCTACTGCCCCTTGAAGCTGTGAAAAAATCAAACTTCTAAGCCAACGCAATCAAAAGATACAGCCGTTTATGCCGCAAATTTTCGACTCCCAAGGGAATCAAAGCCTACCTACCTTCCCGTGAACGCAGAATCTTGAAATTTGGTATGAAGGTACGTTTTATAGCACAGATTAAGGAATAATTGCGAAAATCGTAAATATGTATGTATGTCTGTATATATCAGTGATCAATATAAAGTGACCTTACACTGCGTACATTTTGCTTTGGAGCAGGGCTCTGCTTACACTGGTTAATTGATATTTATAGATAATGGTACGGAACGCTCGGTGCGCGAGTCCGACTCGCACTTGGCCGGTTTTTTCTAATTTGAAACGACTTCATGTTTTTAATCCACTACAAATAAAAATACAAAAAAAAATCATATCCGCACTAGGCTTCATCAAAATATATTTATATATATTTGATACGTCAATTTGTCTATTCGCACACATTAATCTAATCACACATACAACAGGTCATTTACTTAAGATTGAAATGAAATGAAATTTAATGAAGATTTGTTCCACGTACCAACATAACTATTTTTCGTAACCAGGACAATCTAAGGTAAAATAAAGACTATTTATAAATTAAAACAAATATGTTTGCGGCTTCGAGGTGGCCCAAGGGCCACCCCCGCCGCACCTAAAACTAAATTAATCCTTCATTGGTTTTACCAGTGCCGGTTGTGAAGCTTGGTTATGTACGTGGAACAAGCCGAAATTTCAAATCGGTGCAGTAGTTTAGCTTGGTTGTACTTGGTTGCACACAGGTGTTATTTTATATAATTTTACACATGCCAGAGGAAGGTACATCTCATGTATGCTCTGACAAAATTTGGCATGCAAATTCTTAACCTAATTTATTATTAATAATAATTATCCATTTATACATTTATTTCCTTTTTTTTCCTTTTCTTTTTAAGTATATGTCTACTTAATTAATTTAAATGCCTATAAATAATCATCATTTTCACCTATAACTTAGCATGTGTGTATGTAATTCCATCCGGATCGCTACCACCGTCTTCCTCATTCACACAAATTGACCTAGTCCCAAATTAAGCGCTAGTAAGGCTTGTGTTATGGGTACTAGACAACGATATACATACTTATATAGAGAAATACATACTTAAATAGATAGAAACACCCATGACTCAGGAACAAGTATTCGTGCTCATCACACAAATATTTGCCCTTACCAGGATTCGAACCCGGGACGCTTGCTTCGTAGGCAGGGTCACTACCAACTAGGCCAATAAACAACAAAGATTAAACAACACAACGAAAGTTTCCAACGGGAATTATCCAAAAACTTTTTAAATATTCATGATTTCTTTTATTTTTTTCATTAGATAATCAGTTGAAACAAAATAATAATATGTGTGGAATCTTAACGTGGTCGCATTATTTATTAAATTTAAATTTCTGACAATATTGCATTATTATTATTATTATTATACTATGGACCTCAAAGTTGTCTGATAATAAAGATATATCTTTATATATATAATTCTGCTGTACGTGTGTATGACATTGAACTCCTCCTAAACGGCTTGACCGATTTGAATGAATTTTTCTGTATGCGATTGAGTGGCGCCCTGGATGGTTTAGATTCACAAATCAGCCCGGCAGATGGCGCTGCAGTCGGTATCTAGGTTATTTATCTATACCTACTCCAACTAAACTTTTTTATTATCTATACACCTCCTTTGCAAAAAAAACGGGCACTTTTGATTTATTTGACTACTTTCAGTTTTGACAATTGGAAAAGGGATTTGATGCAACAAAATAACAGAAATGTTATTTACTGAGATAAAAACACTTTTCTTTGCTAATTAAGTCTATCTTAATTAGTTTTATTTCGATTTTTAGGAAAAAACTCGTTTTGACAAAAAAATAGGATAACTTCGAATTGACTTTATCGTTTATTTAGTAAAAGTTTGAAACAATAAAATTAGAATTTAATAGCGAGTGTGGCCTCCTCTAGCTGAAATAACTGCTGCAATTCTTCGTGGCATGCTTTCGACGAGGTTTTTTATGACTTGAGGAATACGCTCCCATTCGGCCGTAATAGCAGTTTTAAGCTCTCGGATGTTTTCTGGGGCTGGGTGTATGTACAGCTCTTACACGACGTTTTAAAATGTCCCATAGATGCTCAATAGGATTGAGGTCGGGACTTCGCGCTGGCCAATCTAAACGGCGGATCCCGACTTCACTTAAGTAAGCATCTACGTCGCCCGCTCGGTGCACTCGAGCATTGTCGTCCATAAATACAGCGGCACTTCCTGTAACAGCTAACGCTGGTTGTGCATGAGGAATTAGGAGTTCCGTGATGTAGCGACGTGCATTTAGAGAGCCATTTTCTATGAACACTAACTCCGTACGATCTTCAGAAGTTATGCCAGCCCAAAACATGACAGAGCCCCCACCGTACGGCGTAATTTCTTCAAAACATACCTCTGCATAACGCTCTCCTGGCCTTCTTAGCACTTTGCGACGTCGGTCCTCACCAAATAAAGAGATTCTGGCTTCATCAGAAAATAAAACCTTGCTCCATTCCACATCGGTCCACGTCGCACAATTTTGGGAAAATCTTAACCTTGCAATACGGTGCCCACAGAGTAATTTAGGACCCCTAGCTGGTCTTCGACTGTGTATATCAACTTCTAGAAGTCTCCTCCTGACAGTCCATACACTAACACTCGCATTTCTAACATCTTCAAGATTGATTTTGATGTTATTGTAGGTAAACTTCCGATTTTGTAAAGCTTGGCTCACAATATATCGATCGTCCCTGGGCTCAGTACATAGTTTTCTTCCTGATCCCGGTCTTCTTTTCAAAGAACTGGTCTCTTGAAATCTAGTCCAGGTCCTCTGAACAGTGGAACGACTGACACCAAACCGTTCCGACACACAACATTGAGTACAGCCTTCTTGAAGAAGAGTCACTATATTACCAGCAATAACTGTCTTGTCTGCCATATTACGGTATAAAATTTGACACGAAAAACCAAGTTAAACAATTTTACATCACCATCAATTCATTAAAATTACATAAAACCGTTTTTTATTCATTTATAGCACAATATCTAAACACAAATTACGAGCAAATTCTCGAATCGAATAGAATATTTTTAAATAAGTTTGAAATTTTCCAATTTGGAACATTGTATTTTACCTGCCAGTACTTTCAAATACGTAGAGAATTATTTCAAATTAATTAAATGCATATAAAACCTCTTTTGTTTGAGATTACCATATTTGTACTGAAAAGTTTTGGGTGCCCGTTTTTTTTGCAAATGGGTTTATATAAAATTCGAAGTCCTGACTGACTGACTGACTGACTGACTGACTGTCTTAACTATATATCAACGCACAGCCCAAACCACTGGACCTAGAGACTTGAAATTTTGCACATAGATACCTTATACAATGTAGGCATCCACTAAGGAAGGATTTTTGGAAATTCCAACGGGATAAGGAAAAAACGGGATTTATATATTCGATTCCGAGTGACCCTATCTCAGTAACTATAATAACTAGACTCTTCAAACTTGATACAAAAGTAGGTGATTTCAAAACTAAAAAAACTAATTTCAGGATTTCTGGAAATTCCCACGGGATACGGGAAAAAACGGAATTTTTCGTTTTACTGGTCGTAGAACGCTGAAATTTGACATGTAGGATGATTGAAGAGTGTAGGAAAGCTATAAGAGATAATTTTCCAAAATTCCCACGGGAACGGGAAAAATCGGGCCTTTTCGTTTTGCTGGTCGTAGAAAGCTGAAATTGGGCATGTAAGTAGCTTGGAGAGTGTAGAGGAGCATTAAGAGAGGACTTTTCAAAATTCCCACGGGAACGGGAAAAAATGGGATTTTTCCTTTAATGTTCGTAGAAAGCTGAAATATGGCAAGTGGGTTCCTTGGGGTGGGGAGTGTATGGGAGCATAAGAAAGCATTTCCCGAATTTCTTACGGGAACGGGAAAAAAACGGGATCGAAATATTCCTGGTACACGCGAGCGAAGCCGCAGGCAAAAGCTATCACACTAATATTAGGCGAAAGTTTGTGTGTGTGTGTGTATGTTTGTTACTTCTTCACGCAAAAACGGTTGAACAGATTTGCATAAAATTTGGAACGGAGATAGCTGGCACCCTAGATTACCTAACACATAGGCTACTTTTTATCCCGTATAATTGAATAGTTCCCGCAGGATAGCGATAAGCATAAGCATGTGAAAAGTCGTAGCTGCCTAGAGTCGTAACGTAAATAATTATTACGGAAATAACTATCAACATCAGTTTTTAAACTAAATCTACGCGGACGAAGTCGCGGGCAGAAGCTAGTAGACTATATTAATCAAGTGGGGGCAATTAAGTGGGGGCCTGGAAAATTTACATTCACAAAAAAACAATTCGGTAGATGTCGCTGTAGTCGGTATTTAGGTTACTTATCTATACTGCAACTAAACGGGTGGACCGATTTGAATGAATTTTTTTGTATGCGTTTGGGTGGCAATAAATAAAAAAAAATTAAGTAATTAAAATAAATTTGATACAATTCAATTTTTCCTTTCATACTTTTTTTAATACCCTAATCGCTTGAAATATCATATATGCAGGACAACGTCTGTCGGGTCCGCTAGTATATATATATATATATATATTTTATTAGAAAAACTAGCAACTTCGGTATCTCCTCCTTGCATTGCGACCACACCCTAAGTTACCGTTCCCCACAAAAAATAATTATTTTATTTTATAACTAGCTTTTGCCTGCGACTTCGTCCGCGTAGACTTCATTTATTGACAAAAGTCACATATTGCTATGCATATTTGAACAAGCACTTAACACCCTTATTCTGACATTTAATTGGTAGGTACCTAATGTTTTTTTACTATTTTTTATTTATTATTTTATTTATAAGTCTTTTTATTCCGAATTCGCTACAATTTCAGCAAGTACATGTTGTTGTTGTTATTGTCGTTTATTTTTTATTTATTTAATAATTTAATGTTTTTTTACTATTTATAAGCGATATTAAATCCCGTGGGAATTTTGAAGATCCCTCCTTAGTCCACCTCTATGACACTGAAGCAATATTTATATACCTACGTTCCGACTCTAGGCAGCTGCGATTTTCGACATGTTCATCGGTATCCCGCGGGAACTAGGTATGCAATTTTCCGGGATAAAAAGTAGCCTATAACAGATTAGTAAAGTTTCCAACAAAATCCGTTCAGCCGTTTTCACGTGATGCGCGCACAAATATACAGACAAACAGATAAACATACAAAAATTCTAAAAACTGTTGGAATGTGTTCTGTTATCGATTCTAAGTATCCCCAGCTTATTTTTTTTGAATATCTTCAATATATGTACAGACTTTCGATCCTCATCAGCTTTATTATAATGTATAGATTGTTTAACAGATTTCAAAGGCCAGCTCATGAATCCTAAGGACTTCGAAGATGTGGTGCGAAGTAGTAAAGAGTACCAGCAGCTCGTCCAGGACTGGCAGCATTCACTTGCAGCACCATATAATGGCGTGGGACATGTTCATCGAGCAATTCCTGACCAAGGAGCAGCTGGCTCAGACCAGCATACCCCAAGTAGGTCTATCTATACTTCATTTAATTTAGAATGAGAAACCACAACAATATTATATTGCGGCTCGTGAACTGTAATCTCTTTACAATTTGTACTAGAGTAACAAATGACGACACGCAAATAAAGTGACATTAAAACAATTTTATTTTGCGGCTGCCAAGCTGTTGTGCTGTACTATTTGCTAGGTAAAAAATAGTTGACCAGACGCAATATACTGTTATTGTGGTTTCTCATTCTAAATTAAATGAAGTATAGCAATGTGCAAGTTGCAGAACATTCTCAAAACAGCAAGAATATTTTCAGAATTTTCCAGAATCTTTTACGAGAATTTATGGTAAGTTCCCACAACGAAAATTTCCAGTGGGATTTTATTTTAAATCTTCCTATTAATGATATTTTAACAGGATTTTCATTAGATGATCAGTCGAAACAAGTACCTAATAATGATGGTTCTTTATCATTTGCCAGAATTTCAAATGCCATAAATGTATTGTTTGCCATAATGATCATTTGCCATAACTCTGTTTTCTCTTTAACTGTTAATTCAGGATTGTTATGAAACAAACCTAACCTAACCTATAGAGTTCTATAGAATTGCCATTTCAGTGCTCCTTAAAAAATTACGGTTTCAGAGAAAAAAACAGTTACCTATGGCAAATGATCATTATGGCAAACATTACACTATGGCATATGAAATTCGGGCAAATGAAAGGTTTCGAATAATGACATCCTGTGGACACTTAACATGTTCCCATTAATAGGTAGGTAGTTAATACATTTCTGAGAACATTCCATTACAAAATTCTATGTTTTTTTTTTTTTTTTGTTTATTATTATTATTATAGTAACCACAGCCGGACAGGTCATCGCAATAGAATCGCAACACCGTAATAGAACAATAACTATTATAGAAATGCGACTGAAAAAGTCAAATGTTAATTGCGCAAATATACTATTTAGGTACTTAACTTAATCAAACTCTTACTTATTACGACTCTATTGAATCTTGTTCCACGTCCGTATCTATTTTTGCGATGACGATGACTTGTACGAGCTATGACAATAATCCATAGAGTACATAACGAAATAAATGGAGTGCCAATAGGGTATTAAAGACTTACCGTACAAATATAAAATCCAGTGTTATCAGAGCCCTGCTCCTAAGCAAAATGCAGGTGTGTAGGTAATTATTGATATTACATAGAGGAACAGACCTATTAAGGTTCCGTAGCCAAATGGCAAAAAACGGAACCCTTATAGATTCGTCATGTCTGTCTGTCTGTCCGTCCGTATGTCACAGCCACTTTTCTCCGAAACTACGAGAGCTATACTGTTGAAACTTGGTAAGTAGATGTATTCTGTGAACCGCATTAAGATTTTCACACAAAAATAATAAAAAAAAAACAATTAATTATGGGGGTTCCCCATACTTAGAACTGAAACTGATTTTTTTTTCATCAAACCCATACGTGTGAGGTATCTATGGATAGGTCTTCAAAAATGATATTGAGGTTTCTAATATCATTTTTTTCTAAACTGAATAGTTTGCGCGAGAGACACTTCCAAAGTGGTAAATTATGTGTGTCCCCCTGTAACTTCTAAAATAAGAGAATGATAAACCTAAAAAAAAATATATTACTTATTATTTTATTTGAAGACTAGCTTTTGCCCGCGACTTCGTCCGCATAGACTTCATTTATTTTCAAATAGCTTTTGCCCGCGGCTTCTCTCGCTTGTAGGTTGGTACCTATTTCAATCCCGTTTTTTTCCCGTTTCCGTAAGAATTTCGGTAAATGCTCTCTTAATGCTACCCTACACTCCCCAAGCAACCCACGGAAGGAGGAAGAAGGAGAAAGAGAAGGAAAGGAGGAAGGTGTTATCATATTAGACTTTAACTAATTAAAGATTTATTTGTTCCAGCTTCCGGAAGGCATCGCAATCTTCCGCAAACCTTTAGTAAGCCTTATAACGGGCACAACGTCAGTCACTCCCAAAGCCAGGCTCCAGTCTCTTCGAGCTCTCATAACGTTGTGGCAGCGCCCAGAAGGACGAATCAAAATAATGTAGCTGTTACTTCTCAGAATTCCTGCTACCCAACAGCTCCAAACATGAACCCTCAAAATCGCGATGCTCGAACTCCCCAGATATCCTCAAGCCACGTACCTACCATGGACCTACCTCAAAGTCACAATACTCAAACTCCCCAGATACACCCAAACCACGTACCTACCATGGGCCTACCTCAAAGTCACAACACTCTAACTCCCCAGATATCCTCAAGCCACGTACCTACCATGGGCCTACCTCAAAGTCACAACACTCTAACTCCCCAGATACACCCAGGCCACGTACCTACCATGGGCCTACCTCAAAGTCACAACACTCTAACTCCCCAGATACACCCAGGCCACGTACCTACCATGGGCCTACCTCAAAGTCACAACACTCTAACTCCCCAGATATCCTCAAGCCACGTACCTACCATGGGCCTACCTCAAAGTCACAACACTCTAACTCCCCAGATACACCCAGGCCACGTACCTACCATGGGCCTACCTCAAAGTCACAACACTCTAACTCCCCAGATATCCTCAAGCCACGTACCTACCATGGGCCCACCTCAAAGTCACAACACTCTAACTCCCCAGATACACCCAAGCCACGTACCTACCATGGGCCCACCTCAACATTTTCCATTTATAGGCCAAGATCATTTAAGCAATTGTCTCTCAAGCCCTAGAGCGTCAACTAGTAACAACTATCGATTCAACGGAAATCCAACTAACGGAACAACTCAGAATAATTCGATTTTGACTAACCAGATGTCATCAACGGGTCAAATTTATCAAAGCTTCGAGGACCCAAAAATCAGGCTATTAGAACAAGAAAATGACAAACTGCGAAATTTACTTACTAACCAATAGTAAGTATGATATATATAGGTATATTATTATAAGTAACTCATTTGCTAGCTGTTGCTCGCGACTTTGTCTGCACCAAAATTAAAGTAGCCAAGCTCCTTTAACCCCCTTTATATAGCCTTAATGTGCAACTTGCAGAACATTCTCAAAATTGCAAGCATATTCTCAGAAATTTCCAGAAAATTTCACGAGAATTTATGGTAAGTTCCCGTAACGAAAGTTTCTAGTGGGATTTTTTTTACTTCTTATTAATGTTTTTTTAATAGGATGTTCATAAGATAATCAGTCGAAACAAGTAATAATTAGGGTTATAATGGAACTTCGCCTCCGCCTCCGTTACTACGGAACTTCCGCAAGAAATAGTACCTCTTATTGCATATTGGATACATTTTGCCTCTAAACGAAGAACACAACAGACGCACATTTCCAACTTTCATTTAATTTCTGTGACATAATCGTAAAGAAACACTAAAAATGCGATAAGGAAGGTATAGCTGACTGATTCATAAAATGTAATCTGTTAGCGTTAAATATTTCAAACTTAATACAATACAATACAATAACTCTTTATTGAACACCACATATAACAATCAAAACAGAAAAAAGGTATACAGAAGTAATAAGGTAACAATAGGCGGCCTTATCGCTAAAGAGCGATCTCTACCAGGCAACCATAACGGACCGGAGAAAAGAACAAGTCTGAGCAAGTGGCGCAATTTAGAATGAATATTAATATACCTAAGTAGTGAAAATACTACATGAAACACATTTAATGTTATATATGTATTAATTATCTGTAAATTCCGTCAGTTGCTCAGATTGACCAGATATTGTTTTTACCTTCCCAAGTAACAATGCCAAATGTTTTTCAGTATGAACAAACCACGACGCTGCGTATTCCCCATGTGTACCAAGAAATACAAATGTATAAGAATGTTTATAACGCACCTCATAGCTGATCATGATATTGTTGGGAGAATGCCTAGATATCACAGTGATATTGAATATACTGTAGATGCACCTATCAATAATGCACAGTTTAATTATATTAGAGAACAACCTGAAACCCGTGAAAATAGAAGCAGAAACAATTTTAATCATGACAGTGGAGTGACATACATGGGATATGAATGCAAAGATTGTTCAGGCTGGTTTTCTGACAAAACAACTTTCGATAAGCATAAGAAAGCTCATGGTTTTCAGGTTCCGTGTCCAAAATGTAAGAAAAGACTTCTTCAAACTAATAATCAGTTCAAATGTAGCGTGTGCAAAACATCGTTCTATATTGAAATGCATCTCGACGGTCATAAAGTTGTGCATGATGACACAAACGGCAATGGATGTTTCAGGTTAGTAGCGTTGAAAGATGAAGAAGACAGAGAATCCAATTATATACTAAATAATACAGCGTCTACTTCTGTAAATCAAGTTGCAATAAGTAATGATAGTGGAAAAAAAAATACTGTGTGTAAACGTACTTTCGCTTCTAAAGATTATGATAATCACATTAAAAATTGCCCCGTTTGCACAGAACTAGTGAATTGCACGGAATGTGGCAAATATTTCCGTCTGTATGTATTACCCGATCATATATTGGAACATCATACAAATAAAACAAAACAATCACGTAATACTGATGGTACTGTAGAATATGGTAAAGAAAATGTACGCGGGACTAGCTTAGATCAAAATGCAACCCAAGGTAATGCATCAGCTGAAGGAAGTAGCATTCAAAATGGTATATTAGTTGATACTGATACTGTAAAAAATAATGTTCCCATGGATGAAGACAACCAAGATGAATATCCTGATTGCTCAAATAACAAACAAGACGATGATCCAAATAATATACAAATTGCCAGTGTACATTATGGAACCCAAAATTTTGAAGTCGGTGAAAACTTTGAGGCCGCTGTATTGACAGGACGAAACGAAGTTGGAAAAATGGATAATTGCGATATTATAATCGAATATCATGATGGCATCAACACTGAACCCGCTCAAAGCGAAGAAAATGAAAATGAATGCGTTGATATTAAAATGGAACACATATCACCAAGTGATACTACGGTACCTTTCCACGCCCAAAATCATGCTTAATTGCGCGACGTGGGGGCGGCGCGACGCGCGGCCGGCGCGGCGGCAGCGAGCGGCATCGTGGATCAAATTCAGTCGCAGAGCGCGCGAGACGCATTTATTTATTAATATACCTTTTTAAAGTGTCCAGGTTGTCTTATTGCTGCCAAAAGCGACTTCCCGGACAAGTTGGCGACCGTGACAGGACATCGCTGCAATCTTCCGAAGAAGTCTGCACCATCACACATCGTCGGGCGAGAGAACAAAGGCCGCAGCCAGCGGTCACTGAAGAAGGTCGAGCGAAACTT
Source organism: Pandemis heparana (assembly GCA_963854515.1). Classification (NCBI taxonomy): domain Eukaryota; kingdom Metazoa; phylum Arthropoda; class Insecta; order Lepidoptera; family Tortricidae; genus Pandemis; species Pandemis heparana. The sequence continues at coordinate 5,031,602 of OY978033.1, forward strand.
CCAGAAGCCTCCCGGACAGTCAGCGCTCCGAAGGTTATTCCTAAAGGAAGTAAGCCCGTTCCTGACTTATTCATTTCCCTTGCACCCCTTTCGATTTGTCGTGAATAGTGTCGCGGGTCCATTAATTAAAATCAAATAATTAAATAAATTAAAAAGCCGTGGTAGCCTAGTGGTTTGACCTGTGGCCTCTCAAGCAGAGCGTCGTGGATTCAAATCCCGGGCTCGCATCGCACCTCTGAGTTTTTCGGAATTTATGTGCGAAAATTACATTTGTAATTTGTCATGAGCTTTTCGGTGAAGGAAAACATCGTGAGGAAACCTGCACACATCTGCAAAGAAATTCAATGGTGTGTGTTAAGTTCCCAATCCGCACTGGGCGCGCGTGGGAACTATAGCCCAAACCCTCCAACACACGGAGGAGGCCTATGCTATGAGGCACGCCGAATTTCGCGAAAATTTAATAAATAAATAAAAAATAAACGACAATAACAACAACAACATGTACTTACTGAAATTGTAGCGAATTCGGAATAAAAAGGCTTATAAATATAAATATAAATTAAATAAATTAAATTTAACTCCGCATTCAAACAGCTAAATAGGTAGGTACGCTTTGTTTGCGCAATAATACCTAACGGTAATTAAGCTCATTTAAATTTATTGCATTTACAATTACAACCAGTTTTATAGGTACAGAGTTGGTAGATTCGCCGCCGATATCTACCTACATAAAAAAAAGTAGCTTCGTTTGCTTATTTCACGCCTGTTCTCTAGCAGCGGATAATTTGGTTGACTTATTGATTTATTTTAGCGAAGCATTTTATCGTGTAACTTATTGTAATAGTTAATTAAATTACAAGTTAACATTTTTGAACGGCCCGAACAAAGGGCTAGTACCGTCAAATTTATTTATAAATTTAGTAGGTAGTTTGAGAGGTAGGGCAAAGCGGATAATTCCGCTCGAATTGAGCCGCTCGTCTGGGGAAGTACCTCCACCTTACAGAAAACCACAGCTAGACAACTTTGCCTGCAAAGTTGTGTTCCTGTTGGTAAGGGTTCCAGGGCTCAATCGGGTTGTTGTGTGGGTGGCAAAAGGGCCACAAATTAATTTCGCACACAACATCTCTCATCCTGCGGGGTCAGCGGCACGCGAAAGATTTATTTATTTGTTACTAGTTACGTCAAAGTTGCGATAATTTCTCACCATAAGTTGAACCTCTTACTTGTTTGCCGCCGATTTTGCAGGATTTAAATTTGCTTACCTATTCTGTGAAAATATTCATTTCACCCTTTTGGACGGTACTTTATTCTTAAATTGTCGTCTTAACTACCTTCACATACCAAATTCCAAGTCAATCGGACCACCTGGCTGTGGGTAAAAATCGACTGCAAGATTAATCATCAAGTTACATAGATAATTGTTGTAGGTACCTACTTTGTTTCACGCCTCATAGCGGGGTATTATTATTATTTACTTGGCAATAAGTCGATATTTTTTTACGCGTCAATAATTTATTTAAATTCAACTCAACCTCATAAACAACTAAAATTGATTGTGTTGAGATCAGGCAATCTTTCGTCGTTTATAATTCATTTCAATTCATTCCCACTGGCCTTGCCTTTCCCTTTCTACTTGCCTTATACCTACGCGCATCCATTGCACTAGCTTTAAGGTGGAAACACATTGTTAACACGCGACGCGACCCGATGCAACGCGACGCGTGATGAGTCGAATCAAATTGTATTATTTTCTATGACCAGAACCACACTATGAACATCCGACGCGACGCCATGCGCATACATTCGTTGCATCGGGTCGCGTCGCGTGTCAATAATGTGTTTCCATCTTTAGCCGCCTGCCGAACATTCCAGGGTTGCCGCGGCGCATCGCATCTGCGCGCTTGTGGGTGTACCCGCGCGCTCTCTCGCATCGCTGCGGCCTGCTACGCCTACCCGCTTCGCCCGTCCGGAGTTTTGGTTTGCTTGCACATCTTTGCCCACTTTGCTTTGGTTAATTTTCTGTGTATTTAACAGTTAGTTTGCAAAATGACAGGCTCAACAACTGGTGACCCAGACAACCGAGAGGAACTGTCCGCATTAATTTGCAAACGGGGCACGATCAAGGCGCGGATTACAATATTTAAAGATTTTCTTTCGGGTCTTGAACAGGTTAATGTAGAAAATATAACCACAAAAAATATAAGTGATATGAATTTGAGATTAGGCAAAATGAACGAGTTATTTTCAGAATTTGAAAGCGTTCAATCGCACATCGAGGCTATAGATTCGGATACAAATTTAGCGAAACGGTTGCAAGAGCGGTTCGAAATAGAAAACCAGTTCTTCTCGGTTATGTCAGGTGCCCAGGACATTGTGTTAAAACGCGAGGAGCGAGTCGAGGTGTCTGGACGACGGCCTTCTGTCCAAAGCAGCTCCAGTAGTCACCAGTTAAATAATCAACTTAAGTTGCCAACGATTAAGTTGCCCAGCTTTGACGGAAATTATTTAAAATGGCTCGAGTTCCGTGACACCTTTGACTCGTTACTCAATAATAACGACACTATACCTGACATTAGCAAGTTTCACTATCTAAGGTCCTCTCTCGAGGGCGGTGCCGCTGTCACAATAAAATCTATTGAATTTACAACCGAGAATTATCACGTTGCCTGGGAACTGTTGTGCAATAGGTACAATAACCAGAACGTTTTAATTAACAATCATCTCAAATCTTTTTTCAATTTAGAATCTCTTAACAAAGAGTCGCACAGATCGCTCAGATTTATTGTAGACCATGTTTCAAAGAACTTGAGAGCCTTGAATACGCTTGGGGAGCCTACCGATAAGTGGGACACCCTTATCATTTATATTGTAGTACAAAAATTAGACAATGTGACTAGTGTCAAGTGGGAAGAATTCAAAACAACCCTTAACAAGTCTCCGAATCTGGAAGACTTTTATCAATTCCTTCGAAAAAAGGCTGATATATTAGAGACTGTCCAAGGCAGTTCAGGAACTGTTCATCCAATTAAAAATGAACGGTTCGTTTATAACAAACAACCTAAACACATTAAAACTTTTTTTACATCCACCACGGATAAATCTTGTTGCTTGTGTAATAAATATCATCGTTTATATCAATGCAAACGCTTCATAGACATGACCATCGAGGCCAGGGAGGCAGAGATGATCAAACGTAAATTCTGCCTGAACTGCCTTCGTCCTGGTCATCCCACTGCTAATTGTCGACTTAATTCTTGCAGGGCCTGTAGTCAAAAACATAACAGTTTGCTATGTAAACAAAGCCGTGGTAGCCTAGTGGTTTGACCTGTGGCCTCTCAAGCAGAGTATCGTGGGTTCAAATCCCGGGCTCGCACCTCTGAGTTTTTCGGAATTTATGTTCGAAAATTACATTACATTTGTAATTTGCCATGAGCTTTTCGGTGAAGGAAAACATCGTGAGGAAACCTGCACACAATCTGCGAAGAAATTCAATGGTGTGTGTTAAGTTCCCAATCCGCACTGGGCGCGCGTGGGAACTATAGCCCAAACCCTCCAACACACGGAGGAGGCCTATGCCATGAGGCACGCCGAATTTCGCGACAATTTAATAAATAAATACAAAAATAAACGACAATAACAACAACACCAACATGTATTTAGTGAAATTGAAGCGAATTCGGAATAAAAAAGGCTTATAAATAAATAAATTATAAATAAATAAATAAATGTAAACAAACTGCTAACAAACAAATAAACAATGAAAATAGTAACGTAAATACCGATAACGCAGGTAGTAGCAACGAACCACAACAAACATATACCGATGCTAGTACCAGCAAACACTTAGCTACTCTCACTTCGCTTACTAAGAGAAGCGAGGTTCTGTTGAGTACAGCGATAGTGGATGTTGTCAATGAACATGACAGCAGTAAGTACCCTGCACGAGTTTTGTTGGACTGCGGCGGTTTGTAACTGAAACTCTAAAAAGCAAGCTTAATCTTACTAGCAAAACGTCAAAACCCACACTCATAAGTGGACTAAATAACGCACAGTCATCTGTTAACGAATGTTGCACATTAAAAATAAAATCCAAACTAAATTCATTTGCCACGGAGGTACCTTGCATGGTCATCCCTCACATTACAGAAAATTTACCCAGCATGGATTTAAATCCTGCAGAGTTAAACTTACCCAGCGATAAGCCACTTGCTGACCCTGAATTTTATAAGAGCGATAAGATTGATATGTTAATTGTGTCAGACATAATGTGGGATATCGTTCAGGGTGGTATGCAACTATCTTTAGATAAAAATAAACCTAAACTAATGTATTCCAAACTGGGGTGGTTGGTATCTGGACCTATGACTCCAGCCACGCCTGTTAACCATAGTAATCGCAAATCCATGTGTCATTTCAGTCAAGAAATAAGGGACGCACTCTCCAAATTCTGGGAATGGGAAATTTTCACGTCTCCGGGTAAAATATGCTCCTCAGATGAGCAAATATGCGAAAATTTATTCACAGAGTCGACAGTTCGCTTAGCGACCGGCAGGTTCTGCGTCAAAATGCCCCTGCGAGAGTCTCCTGAGGCGCTCGGTGACTCATTCTTTTTAGCAAAGAAATGTTTCCTGAATTTGGAGAGGCGTTTCCGAAAACAACCTAAGTTTAAAGGAAATGTACACTGACTTTATAAAAGAGCTAGCTTTTGCCCGTGACTTCGTCCGCGTAGACTTCATTTATTTTCAAATAGCTTTTGCCCGCGGCTTCTCTCGCTTGTAGGTTGGTACCTACTTCAATCCCGTTTCCGTAAGAATTTCGGTAAATGCTCTCTTAATGCTACCCTACACTCCCCAAGCAACCCACTTGCCAAATTTCAGCTTTCTACGACCTGTAAAACGAAAAATCCCGTTTTTTCCCGTTCCCGTGGGAATTTCGGAAAGTCGTCTCTTAATGCTCCACTACACTCTCCAAGCAATCTACATGCCGAATTTTAGGTTTCTATAACCAGTAAAACGAAAAGTCCCGTTTTTCCCGTTCCCGTAAGAATTTCGGGAAATGCTCTCTTAATGCTCCTCTACATTCATCAAGCAATCTACATGCCGAATTTCAGCTTTCCACAACCAGTAAAACGAATAGTCCCGTTTTCCCGTTTCGGGAAATTGTATCTTAATGCTTCCCTACACTGATCAAGCAACCTACATGCTAAATTTCGACTTTCTAAGACCAGTGTAATTAAAAATCCCGTTTTTTCCCGTTCGTTTCCTTCAGAATTTCGGGAAATCCTTTAGTAGTGTCTGTAATACTTCTGTAATTTCAGTTTTCTACGACCAGATCCTGTAGAACTGTATATAAATCCCGTTTTTTCCTTATCCCGTGGAAATTACTTTCTTAGTTTTTTAGAACAAATAAAAAACATTGAAATTCCACGTCATGTACTGCACACGACAGCGGACACGACGGTGTCTATTCAACTGCATTGCTTTGTCGACGCTTCGCAACGCGCCTTTGCTGCATGTGTCTATATACGTTGCGTTGACTGTACATACAGTTACTTTGTGCAAAGGCAAGAGTTGCTCCACTCAAACCGAGCACCATACCGAGGCTCGAGCTTGCTGCAGCTTTACTCGGAGCTCAGCTAAGTGCAAAGGTTTGTCAGTCATTGTCGTGTATATTTCATAAAAAATATTTTTGGAGCGATTCTACTATTGTATTGGCATGGATAAAAAATACCAGCCCTAGCAATCTTAAACAATTTGTTTACAACCGCATAAACGAGCTACACGAATTGACTGACAAGTCTTCATGGAGGTACGTACCTACCGACTTGAACCCGGCGGACTTGGCCTCCCGGGGGGTCAGCCCTAGCCAGCTATCTAACTTGTCCCTATGGTGGAGAGACCCTCCATTTATTAAACTATCAGAACCCGAGTGGTCAAACATCCAAACCCCTGTGGTTGACTTGCCAGAACTGAAAGTCAATACTTGTATTTTACAAAATCACGATGATGCGTCATTTGATTACAAAAGGTTTTCGAAGTTTAATAGAATGATCCGTGTCGTTGGGTACATCCTTAGGTTTTATAACAATTGTAAAAAACAAGGAGATGCACGCGTCAGCGGCATGCTACATAGGGAAGAATTAGATCTGTCTACTCAAACCCTAATCAAAACTAGTCAGCGTGAATCATTCTCAAACGATCTTCAACTTTTAGTGAAAGGAAAACTGCTAAGTAGCAAGTCAAAAATATTAGCACTTCACCCATTTTTGGACGAACAAGGATTGATTAGGGATGGGGGAGGATACAGAACTCAACTTGTACTTACTACAAAAAACATCCGATTTTGTTAGATGCCAAACATCATTTTACAAAACTTTTATTTGAAAAGGAGCATTTGCATCACCTTCACTGCGGCCCTCAGCTGCTATTAAATACAATTAGAGATCAATTTTGGCCCATTGGTGGGAGAAATCTAGCGCGAAGTGTTTATAGAAAGTGTGTAACTTGTATGCGTATTCAAGGCAACTCAATTCAGCCTATGATGGGCAACTTACCTCCTCCGCGAATGACACTAACTTACCCCTTTATTGTGACAGGCGTAGACTTTGCAGGTCCATTCTCAATCGCTGACCGTAAAGGTAGAGGATGTAAGTTGTCAAAATGTTGGCTGAGCCTATTTGTATGTTTTAGCACCAAGGCAGTAACTTTAGAAGTTGTCACTAGTTTAAGTACTAATGCATTTTTGATGGCTTTACGCAGATTTATCTCACGACGCGGCAAGCCCCATGATATTTATTGTGACAACGGCACTAATTTCGTGGGAGCTAATAATGAGTCGGGCAGGAAGCTGCGAGCAAGCCAAAGGTCCGTGGATGAGGCAGCCCATAATGAGGGCATCAAGTTTCATTTCAGTCCTTCCTATTCACCAAAATATTCTGGGTTACAAGAATCTGGCGTGAAATCATCCAAAGCTTTGTTAAAACGCGTTGTAGGTAACGCAAATCTGACGTTAGAGGAGTTAACGACACTGTTCACGCAAATTGAGGCGATCCCAAAGTCCCGCCCGTTGACCTCTCTAACGTCAGACCCCGCTGATCTGTCTCCTCTGACTCCAGGGCACTTCCTGATAGGACGGCCACTGACCACCTTACCAGAGCCTCCTATCACTACAAACTACCCAAACAGATACCAAAGGATAGAGCAAATGAAGCAGCATTTCTGGCCCGGTTCCACAAAGAATAGCTAAGCGAGCTGCAGCAGCGGACGAAGTGGCGAGCGAAGGGGAGCAAACTTCAGGTTGGAGACCTCGTCGTCATCAAGGAAGACTCGCTGGCACCAATGCAGTGGCGCTTGGGGGGCGTTCATCGTCTTTAACCGGGTTCTGACGGCATCACACGGGCAGCTGACTTCAAAACGGCCAGAGGAATTATTAAGAGAGTAGTCAATCGAGTATGCCTTCTGCCTGTCGTCAACCAGGAGGACAAACCTCTTGAAAGCCAGGGCTTCCAAGGCGGGGAGCCTGTTCACGCGCACCGCTCGTGATCCGACCGAAGGCGACGGCGGGGTGCGGGCGCGACGCGGGGGCGGCGCGACGCGCGGCCGGCGCGGCGGCAGCGAGCGTCATCGTAGATCAAATTCAGTCGCAGAGCGCGCGAGACGCATTTATTTATTAATATACCTTTTTTAAAGTGTCCAGGTTGTCTTATTGCTGCCAAAAGCGACTTCCCGGACATGCATAATGAGGGTATTGAAACACTCGTACTTTAATAATTTTGATTGTTATTTAACTTAACTAATCTATCTTATTTATGATTGTATTTTTTTTAAGTATACATTGTGAACTTGGGTAGGTATTTTAAGTGTAGGTGTGTATTTCGACCAATATGTAAAAAGTAATTTATGAATTCTGATTGTTATATTTTAAGATTTTATGTATTTTGAACTTGATATAAGAATATAAATAAGTATGTAATTCAAAATGTAAGGATAATTTTAATTAATGAGTTAATAATCTACTTATATAGCAGTGATGTAATAGCCTAATAATTATTATAATTATGTAATGACTTATTGATATTGAGTGATATTTTGCACGCTGTTTGAGTATAGCCGAATAAGGAGCACCTTAATATTATCTACTAGTATTATCTATTCTTAACATCTCATATAACCTTTTTTCAATAAAAATAAAATATTTCTATTTGTATTTGAACGTATAGATTGTAAACTTATAGATTTAAATTTTATGCATTATATGATACGGTCGTATCCGATAATTTATGCCCTCGACTGTTGTACAGTCAGGGCCGGATTTAAGGGAGGGCAACCGGGGTTACAGCCCCGGGGCCCCCACAAAAGAGGGGCCCAAACAGTATATAAAAAAAACAAAAGACTAGTAAACACTATTAAACAAGTTTGACTGGAAAATAATTTGGGGCCAGGAGCCTCCACTCCTTTGTTGCCCAGAGGCCTCCCGACCTCTAAATTCGGCACTGTGTACACTTGTCGTACTTGTGTACAAGAACAGCACTCACTTCCAATCACAGTGACAAGTGACATTTCTTTCGTTCAATCTATTTGTGTCAGCTTTTTTTGAACATCGCAAAAGTCTAAAATAATAATAAAAAAAATTATATCTGTGTAGTGTTTGTGCTTCATGGTGTTTTTATTTAATGATTCGTCTTTAAAATAATATATGTTAGTTTAAGCACTAGATTATAATTATGTCCGCTATCCAGTCGTGTGCTTCTTTAACCAAGGTATCAAATATCTAACATAAGTGTGTATATTTTCAACATTTACCCTGTAAGGGCACAGCAATATAAATAAATAAATAAATTTGTTTATTTCAGTATCATAGTATTATTTATATTCATAAAATAATCTAATGTAATAGGTACTAATTAATATACCCAATAATAAGCCGGAAAACAAATAAAATAACGTAGGTAACCAAAAATTTTCTTTTTAGATACAAGCTTTTTTGCTGACTGTACTTGTATTGTCATCCGTCCTACATATGTGAACCAAATTTCAAGTCAATCGGACCAACCGTTGAAGAGTTCCCTCCTGCGGAGACGATCCTGGCTGGACCACCAGAATTCTACTACCGGATTATTGCATTGTCATCTAACTTACACCAAGTCTATGGTGACAACCAACCAATTTTACTGTCTAATTATCAATGTTTCACCTAAAAATATTCTTATCCATAACTTACCATAAGGAGAAAATAAATTGGATAAGTAAGTAATCTATAAACCTCATTGCGTGGCTCACAAATAATACTCTGCAACATAATTAGACTCCAATAAAGTTATCAAAGATGGCCGAATGTCACACTCACAAATGTCATTTGACAATAATATAAATTGAAATGAAACTCATTCAACGGAAACTGATTTACAATGTCAAACTTTTACGGGTCTGGGGCCTTACCATAACGTCCTAATTCCGACGCAGTTCAAGTTTTAGCTGTCACTTTTAGTATGAATCTGACAGCGAGCGGACCTAAACTGAAACGCATTACGACGTCATGGTACGGCCCCAGGAGCCTTACCATGACGTCTTAATTCCGACTCAGTTCAAGTTTTAGCTGTCACTTTTAGTATGAATCTGACAGCGAGCGGACCTAAACTGAAACGCATTAAGACGTCATAGTCAAACCCCAGCCTATATGTCGGAGCGACGGCGACATCAGCGACATTATGTCGGCGGATTGGGGACTTGGGTGTGTGAAGTAATTAGAGCCGGCGACATTAGGTCCGTCGGCTGGCGACTTTGGCGAAAATATGTTATTACACTGCGCCGTTCAATGTCTGTTGGCGGTGGCGGGTGTGGCAAGAAATTCCGCCCATAGACGATATTGGGCGCTATACGGTAAACAATTTTAATCATTGAGCCACATTGGCACGCTGTCATATTGACATTGCCAAAGTTTAGCAACGTGTTTTAAACGCTAACAAACAATCATATCACTATGACAACGTTCCATGTATATTCAATAATTAAAGTTCGACCTTACGATGCGATTTTGGCAGAAAACCGCAAATTGATGTACAATGTCGTTTGGTATACATAGATACATACGTATACACAAATCACGTCATATCCTTTACGAGGTAGATAGAGCCTAATGACAGCCTTATTCATAAAAAAATCCTTAATTGAGGTTTGATCAGTCTATTAGTTAACAGACTGATTAAGCTTATTTGACAGTTGTTAAAAAGTATGATTCATAAACGCTTGCTAGCAGTCTGTTAGCTAATGAGCTGTTGATGGATGGATTAGACGCGTTATGTTGTCACCTTGCCAAATCATAGACCAAAAATGGCCTTTTAGTGAATTAATTAAAAAGATAGAAATTGACAGCAGTGGCAGCGAATTAGCTAAACCAGCGAATTAACACGATAGACTAGGCAGTGTGGATCTAGTTTCCTTTACCTTTCCCGGGGGGGATAAAAACTTAAAACAAAAAACTGTCTTGCGTATGGTTTTGCACTTGCCAAAATCAGCTGTTCACATGTATGGCGGCCATTTTGTGAGTTAGCAAAGAGATAAAGGAGGGTCTACGGTCTGCTAACTTTCGGACTATTCAACAGACCCTTGAAGGACTGATTAGCGCTAATTGACGTTTATGAATCATGTTTTATTGCATCGGTCCTATAGCGAGCTTATAGCGAGCCTCTAACTTTTTATGAATAAGGCTGTTAGAATCGATAACAGAACACGTTCCAACAGTTTTTAGAATTTTTGTCTGTTTATCTGTTAGTCTGTATATTTTGTGCGCGCATCACGTGAAAACGGCTGAACGGATCTTGAGAAAATCACCGGCCAGGTTATAGGCTACTTTTTATCCCGGAAAATTGCAGCTGCCTAGAGTCGCAACGCATATTAATATTGCTTCAGTATCATAGAGGTGCACTAAGGAGGGATTTACAAAATTCCCATGGGATTTAATATCGCTTATTATAAAAAAAAAATACCAACTAAATGGCAGAATAGGGGTGTTAAGTGCCTGTTCAAATATGCATAGTAATATGTGATGTGACTGTTGTCAATAAATAAAGTCTACGCGGACGAAGTCGCGGGCAGAAGCTAGTTAATTATAAATTTTAAAAACCCACACGCAGAAACTGCTGAACCAATTTTTACCAAACACGGCTAAGAACTCGATTGTAAGTAAGTAAGTAATGCTTTATTGTACAAATATAAAAAAACAGATAATTTATATATAAAAAATATATAAACAACAATAATATTGCACCAAGGCAAACTTATCCCTATAAGGGATCTCTACCAGCCTCCTTGCCCTCCTTGCTTTTGCCTTATTAGGGTTCCGTACCTCAAAAGGATAAAACGGAACCCTTATAAGATCACTTTGTTGTCCGTCCGTCCGTCCGTCTGTCAAGACCCTTTTTCTCAGGAACGCGTGGAGGTATCAAGCTGAAATTTATACCAAACACTCAAGTAGGTAGTGCTTTGTGCAAGGTCCGTCCGGATCGCTACCACCATCTTACTCGCTAATCCTGCCGCTAAGCAGCAGTGCTTGCACTGCTGTGTTCCGGTGTGGAGAGTAAGACAAGACAGCCGGGGAAATTACGGGCACAAGAGGCATTTCATCTTAGACCTCTAGGTTGGCAACGCATCTGCAATTCCTCCGGGGTTGCGGGTGTCTATGGGCAGTGGTGATCGCTTACCATGGTGACCCAATTGCTCGTTTGCCTTCCTATTCACATAAAGAAAAAAAAGATAGTCTACTGTTCCTTGGTGCTGTGAAAAAATCAAACTTCTAAGCCAACGCAATCAAAGGATACAGCCGTTTATGCCGCAAATTTCCGCAAATTTTCGAAACTTGCAAGGGAATCAAACCTACAGGCTACAGAGTATTCCCGTTTGAATGTTTTAATGAGAGCGTGAGCTCAGAATCTTGAAATTTGGCATGAAGGTAGGTCTTATAGCACAGATATAGAAATAATTGCGAAAACCGTAAATATGTATGTATGTCTGTATATATCAGTGACCAATATAAAGTGACCCCACACTGCGTATATATTACTTTGGAGCAGGGCTCTGCTTACACTGGATTTTAGATATTTATAGATAGTGGTACGGAACCCTCGGTGCGCGAGTCGGACTCGCACTTGGCCGGTTTTTTTTTGCTTGTCCTTGTCCTGCTTTAATTTGTCCCGCCGTGCAGCAATCGCCGCAGTGGCGTGGTGAAATTTTTTTAAGCAAATCGTATGCAATTTCACTTTTATTGGTTAATTCTATGACATTTTTTAAGCAAATAAATTATTATTAATTATTATTATTATTATTATTCTGTAAATGTGGGTTATTTTTGCCTTTTTTTGTCCCTTTATATTTGACATTTTAATTAAGTATCTGTTGCGAACTCTTTATCATATTTATATTGTTTATGTTTTTATATACTTTTTTATGGCTTGTCGGTTTTGTCTTGAAGAGAGCAGTAAAAGAGTGGTTCAGTTTTGTTGGTGTTTGTCTCATCATAGTTAGATTCCCTGCTCATAAACCCATTAAGCATTAATTATCATACAGTCCACATTTCGTACTCTTCATTTTGGTCCTTCTACCGGTAAAATTTGTTCCATCATTTCTATATTTTCCCGTAATTTTTCACAGATTTTTTTTGACAGTTGTCATTTACATTTTCCATTTCATTTTTCCGTAGTGTTTTCGTAACCGTCTTGACCTCTCATTCCATGATTACACGTAGCAAAGCCATGGCATCCCGCGAAATCGTCCAAGATAACTCCACCCACGAAGACATTCATCCCGACCGCGCCGGCAGCGCGCGCTCCACGCAGACTATGTCTAGCGCGACAGTCAGGGCGCGCAAGGCAGCTGCCGAGGCGGAGTATAAGCGTCGCCTTTATTTGAACGCCGTGCGGGACAGCGCCGCGCTCGCACAGCAGCTGGCGGAGGTGGAGGCGGCCGAATATCGCGCTCGGCTCGAGCAAATCGATGCCGAGGAGGACGAAGAGAGACGGAGTCAACGAAGCTCTACTAATATGAGCAGGACACACAAGTGGGTACAAGACTTTACTTTAGACAGAACAATTCACCAACTGGAGGTCTCACAGCCTGGTCAGCCGGTACCTGCACCGGTGACCTCTCAGGCTGCTGTTCATTCTTTAGCAGCAAACTTCCGCGATCTTGCGACGACAGGTTTTACTCCCCAGGCGCCCGGGTTGGCAGCCGCAGCACACCTACCCTCTCTTGTGGACCCCGAGGAGCAACGTCGCTGTGATCATGTTGCTCACGACACATGCTCGCCTTTACTTATACAGGCCGTAGCTGACTCCGCTGCTGCAGTCAAAGCTCTAGCCGCTGGGCAAAACAAGCCCAGACAGCCCAAAATAGAGCTTTGTGTGTATTCTGGCCTAGCGTCAGAGTGGCTACAATTTAAAAAATTATTTGACTCTACAAAACCTTCCTATTCGCCCGCAGAGAACGTTGCGCGTTTACAGAACGCGCTCCGTGGACCCGCACGAGACGCCGTCGCGTCGCTTCTCATCTCTGCGGAGGACCCCGATGAGATCATGCGCGCCCTCGAGCGATCATTTGCGTGCCCGGAAATGATCGTCTTCGGCGAGGTATTGGCGTTGAAGTCATTGCCACGTCTAGGCCCAGAACTAAAAGAACTAGGTATAATTGCAAACAAGGTACGCAATAGTCTTGCTACTATGAAACTACTCAACCAAAAAGAGTATTTGCACTCACCAGAACTTTTCCACGCAATCTTAGGAAAATTAAACCCAGTTACCAAATTGAGATGGTCTGATTACGCGTCTGACAATGCCTTAGTAAACCGGCAACTTTCGAAATTAGAAGCTTTATCCGATTTTCTAATACGCGAACACGAGCGATACATAAAATTCGCTTTATCGCCCGACTTAGGAGTATCGTTCGCAGCACAACAATTTCACGTGACTCCGCCTCAGACCAAATCATTCAAACGTGAAAATGTCCACACTGTTACTCACGTCAAAAATAAAACTAGTAAAACCGAATGTGCTTACTGTAAAAGAGACCACAACTTAAAAGACTGTGAAGAGTTTTTACTTTTAAGCGTGGACGATAGATGGCGTTGGTTGCGAGAGTACAAAGTGTGTTATAAGTGTCTTCGCCGTAACCCACACCATTGGAAGGCTTGCAAAGTTAACCCGTGTGGCGTTAACGGTTGCTCATTTCGCCACCACCCTTTGCTGCATGGCAGGCAGGATGCGTTAGCGGCATCGCAAACACCCAGCGCGCGGTGCAATAATACTGTGTGTGCTGCTGCGACTCCAAATAACGTTAGTACATCTACGTCATCCTCCTCAACCACCAACCAAGTGATGGTACCGAACACAGGAATTCGGCGCGACAATTCGATCAAAGTAATGCCAGTTGAATTCATTAATCATTGTCATTTAGTCCGCGACAAGCGTCCTAAGTGTAAACGCTCGGAATCGCCTGTCAAAGACTGCCTGACATTGCGTGATGGTAGCAATCGTCGTCCTGATAAGTCTTCGCAAACACTTTCGCATCTTTCAAACAATAAAAGACCTGTGATTTGTAGAACTGTTTTTGCGGAGGCGTGTCAGGAACGCAAACATTTTTGACTTTTATCATCGTAAAAGGCGTAAGCTTCGCGCGCACGCTGAGTCACTAAGCCAACTCATACTAAGTCGCTAAGTAGCTAGCTTTTGCCATGTGTTATTTCAGACCATAATCTATCTTTGTACCAAATTTCATCCAGATCCGTTAAGCCGTACTGGCGTGAAAGAGTAACAAGCATTTATCCTCACAAATTTATAATATTAGTAGGATTTCGCGTCATAGCTTAACGTTATTTCAGTAACTTTTTAAAGAAATTGGTTAATTTTCTCTTGAATTTTCTCTTTGGTCCCGAGAGGGCGCTGCACGCAATTAAATTCACAATTATTAAATGCAATATTTCTGCATTCAGTAATTGTTATATTATAACTAAGCAACTGCACGTGTTTTGCAGCGTCATTTTATTTGGCCATATAATTTTACACTTGTTCCTAACACCGCTGTTAGTGACCGCCACTGCGCGAGAGTCTTCGCGTCCACCACTCTACTTTTCCCAATTATTTTGATATGTTTTGTTATCCTACTCTTTTGTTCATTTTTAAATAATGTTTTTGTTATGTCCCCGCACCAATGAAAACCGCAGAAAGGATTGGGAGAAGAAGACGCATCGGTTCGTCGCAGAATCACAACCGATGTTATAACCCAGTTGCTTCGTGAGTCTCATGATCGGAGAACATTGACTCTTGAAGTTGGCTAGCAGAATCAGAGCTGTTGAAAACGTTGTTGTTGATGTCACATCGGATCACCTATTTTGCTGGATGGTTGCCTTGCCAATCGTTATGCACTTGTTGGAATGATAATTCCACCGGAAAACAAGTAGCTTCAGCGATCCGACGGTTGTGCGAAACACACGACTCATTTGTTTTGTTTTGACCTGCTGTGGTTGATCAACGCTTATCCTGCCAAATGCAAAGCCAACAAATGTCATAATTTATGGACATTTACTACGATAGCAGTTTGTTCACGAATCCTTTATTTCATTGTTTCGGACTCTCTCCATGTCAACAGAAACTGCTTATACTGGATCCTGTTTACGTGTCTGGCTTCCACAGCTATTCATCTGGCGAGCCAATTTAACGTCTAGTGAGTTTCGACATCATTTCACAGTTAAGAATTGTTTCATCGGTCCCCGATTAGCTATTAGCTATTGAGACACACTTTAACGACCAGAAATGAATGACTGCTGCCAAAAAAGACTGAAAGATTAGGAAGCAACAGAAACAACAGAGAAGAGAGAAGAGATGAATTTTGATAATGATGAAATATGTGTATGTTTGTCTTTTACTTTAGCCTTTTGCAAAAAACAGAGTGGTGGACGTAACTACTAATGCTAGAGTTTTGCTTCGTCAAACGTCCCGAGCAAATAGTCAGGCCAGTCACTTAAGGTTCTGCGAACCTTGGCTGGCCGTGCTAATCTGTGCATTCATGCACAAGGGGCTGGTATGTTGCGAACTCTTTATCATATTTATATTGTTTATGTTTTATATACTTTTTTATGGCTTGTCGGTTTTGTCTTGAAGAGAGCAGTAAAAGAGTGGTTCAGTTTTGTTGGTGTTTGTCTCATCATAGTTAGATTCCCTGCTCATAAACCCATTAAGCATTAATTATCATACAGTCCACATTTCGTACTCTTCAGTATCATTATTTTGTTAGTTTTAATTTGAGTATGACTGTATTAATTATGTAATATTCGTACACAATGAAAATTGTTTTTTGAATAAATAAACTGAAACTGAATTCAGTGTGACCCACGGCAGAACTACGCAGCTCAATTGGTAGTGCCGTTGAAAATTGAAATTCCCCATCGCACATCTAGTTGTTCCGTGGGGAAAATGTATGTTCCCATAGCGCAGGGGCTTTTTTCAGGATTTGTTCATAGTTGTATTTTTTTTTATCAGCCTATCGCGTTGTCCCACAAAGGTACTGTGGGTTTATTTATTTAAAATGTTTCCATACATTAATCCATGTTCAAAGTGAACCGCGTCAAACGTCAAAGGCGTAAATTTTGTAAAAATCTTTGTTGGGGTGTTCAGTCAAACTAAATCCAACCCCCTGCTGGAAAATTAAAATAAAAATAAAAATCATTTATTACCACAACATAAACAGATAGGTAGAAGCAATGATATTACATATAAACAGGGAGTAGATATGTTACTACCGCGCCCGAGTTGAAGATTCATAAATGACCCAATTGTCTCATGTTGCAAACAGTTTACCTCAAACAAGCCACAGTATGAGTAGTCCGTGACAGTCAATGTGACAGTTGACAGAGGGAACGTTTTTCAAACGCAATTTACTAGGAACGTAACATATAAATCTATACCTACTATGAAATATCATTGGATAGAAGTTAAGTTGACAATATGCAAAGAGACACACTAGGCGGGCTATGTTCCGGCAACGGGTACCAGTCTCAGCGTGTGCTGGGTTCTGGCACAGAATATATAATAGTACTAACGTACAGAATGGCCACGCTCCGCCCCGCACCTATTCGAGTTACCCCACCCCTCAAGCGCAGTCTGCCGGAAAGCTGCTGGCAACTAGTAGGGCTCGCGACGCGATGTATGTCGGCCGCACGTCACAAGTTCGGAAACCTATCCTACCTACTTCATTTTATAAAACATTAGAAAATTAATGCTTTCTGAAATTATCGCGATTAATACATGAAATAACTACAGAATCATTCGCTTAAGTTTATTGTCGTACATCTATTGTAATTGAAAATAATAATGCTTAAATACACAGACAGACACATTTTAAGTAAGTTTAAATAAATAGATAACGATTAAGTACATTTATTTGCACACATCTAAGCCATATCTTTAGTTTATGTCATTGGTAGTACTTGTAGTACTAGGTTTTTGCGATAGACAGCCCTGTGTATCTTACGCACACATTGACGCGTGTACAGACGACGTCGTGCCTGTGTTCATTTCAGAACGCGGATTTTGTACGTCGTGGCCGCCGTGTGGTTCTGGGTTACATGAACCCAGCGCTGGTTTTCAGTCTGATCCTTTTAGCGGAGGCTAGTTGTAACAGAAAGAGACGATTAATGATTAAATGTGGAAAGACGAAAAGAAAAAAAACTATTATTCTAAGTTAAATACGTTATCACGTAAAAAATAAGGTCAGGGGTGTTACTATCGTATGTAACTAACCGAACGACTTGCTAAATACTTTGGTTGTTGTAAAGAATCTCATCGAGCGACTTGTGGTTGGCGTTCTACCAACCGTAACCGTTTTGTTTTGTCAAAAACTTATAACTCTGCATATTACCATTTGTATCATTGTTTAAGATATTGCATATCATCACGGAAAACTTTAGTTTTATATACTTACTTACTCAATTGTTGAACTTGTTCTCTCTACTATACTGTAAACTACAAATAGGTATGTATGTACATACTACCTTAGATCTAAGTGACTTATTGTTTTTAATGAGAAATAAATCACTACATAGTATAAAACAAAGTCGCTTTCTCTGTCCCTATGTCCCTATGTCCCTAAGTCCCTATGTCCCTATGTATGCTTAAATCTTTAAAACTACGCAACGGATTTTGATGCGGTTTTTTTTAATAGATAGAGTGAATCAAGAGGAAGGTTTATTATTATACATGTACAATATACCGTGTGAAGCCGGGGCGGGTCGCTAGTATTCTACAAACCAAACCTCTTTGGCGCCTCCCACTACGATATTGGCCAAATAACTGCATCCGTCTCGTATCTCCCCTCCCATTTTACCCACCAGTAGGCGGTGTAAGTGCAACGTCATCTAATGAGAGAGGGAGACAGAGAAACATTTATTTACACACATTCGATACACGTAATGGTTGTAACTGCGTTGGCAAACAATCAAGTCCCTCCCACTTTGACGTAGGGAGGTGTTAAAAACGCAACGTAATTGTTTACAAAGGTGATGGTTTGCTTACTACGAAACAAAATCTGTAGGATGTAGGATGAGCAGCGAAAATAGGAATCGTGTTATAGGCGATGCGGCTAGCAACCCATCATTATATTTTGATTCCCCTTTCCACCTATACGCCTACTCATATATCCAAAGGTGACCATCAAACTACACCTATCAAAGACACTAAATCACAGTTACCCCACAAGTTTAAGCAAAGTTTATGTTTATTTTAAAATAAACAAGCTTAAAGCTGAATCATAGCATTCATAGCCTATCGTGGACTGTTTCAATTGACAACATTTCATTTTTATAACACCTGAAAGTGTATATACGGTTCGAAAGCATTTTGCCTCCTGTAATATGTTTATACAAGGGGGGCAACTCTGAAATTATATTTTCGAAGTTCGTTGCATACCTTCTCTCTCACTCTCAAGATAATGACTATTAGTATGGGCGGAACAGCACGAAGCGAACCTCGAAAATGGAATATTGGAGAATAGGGACTGACATTGACAGTTTGAAATTAACGTCAGTTTTTTTTTCTATAGAGAAAAGACAAAGGGATAAGCGTGTATTCTGTGATAGTATCGGAGCAACGCCCTTTTAGAATAAGCACAAATTAATAAATTAATTATACATTAAATACAAGCCCTTGCGAAAAAATTCAACTGTCAGCATGTTCATCTTTTCAAACAAAATAGGTATGTACAGATAACCATTAAAATTATAGGCTCAGAAATATGAAATGTTGTCAATTGTCAACAGCGGTCTTAGGTACCATGACGTCGTAATGCGATTCAGTTTAGGTTCGCTCGCTGTCAGATTCATACTAAAAGTGACAGCTAAAACTTGAACTGAGTCGGAATTAGGACGTCATGGTAAGGCTCCAAATCGTACTAGCATTCTAAACGATATAGTAAGTTAATACAGTTTTCAAACTTCTATTTTCGTCACAAAAACACGCTGACAACGAACAACAAACTAATTCACTCTTCGCAGAAACTATAAAATGTATGTTAATAAAAACCAGTAAGTATTTGTAATGTCGCGTCTCAAAGATCGTGATAACAGGGGGGCTACTCCGCGAAATTCGATTTTCGAAGTTCGTATTATGCCGTCCCTCTCATTCTAAAATTAATGCCTATTAGTGTGAGCGAAATAGCGTCACACGAACTTTGCCATAGGCCCGATTTTTGAAAGCACATGTGTGAAAATACCACTCGAAAGTGGTGAAAAATTGTGCTGAATTTGAAATACGAGTAGCTTAGAAGATACTTACGGCTCTCATTAATCATGTGGGCTAGTCAAAAATTTGATTAGAGCCGTAGTTTTGAAGATATAAACAGATTTATACCACTTTCGAGTGATGTGCTTTCAAAAATCGGGCCCCAGGTCGAAGTCCAATTTTATTCGAGTTACGATTTCGCCTGATTCAATTGAACATTCATATTTATTGGGTTTCCTCGAAAAATACGAACAACAACATCACTATGCGCATAAGATATTTCTGTTTTATTGTTTTTTTATGGTCTCTTGAATATCTAGTGCGTAGTAGGTGTTTCTCAAGGATTACCAGACTTTCAATATGGAGATTAGGATTTTATCAGGTTACTAAGTAGAATTTAAATTTCGCAACTTTGGTAACAAAGGGTAGGTAAGTTAGGGGGGGTTTGGGGGGTGGGTTGATACATTGGGTTTCGTTTTTGGGGGTTCTCTATCGTTTGCCCGAATTTCATATGCCATAAATGTATTGTTTGCCATAATAATCATTTGCCATAACTCTTTTTTCTCTTTAACTGTTAATTGTTCAGTTTAGGATTGTAGGTAATGAAACAAATCTAACCTAACCTAGAGTTCTACAGGATTGCCATTTCAATGCTCCTGAAAAAATTACGGTTTCAGAGAAAAAAACAGGTACCTATGGCAAATGATCTGTATGGCAAACATTAACATTATGGCATATGAAATTCGGGCAAATGAAAGGCTCCAAAACGGGATTCTTCCTATACGTGACTCTACACAATATGGGATCCCCAAACTGCAGTATAGTATGAAAAGAAAGAAATAAAAAAAGCATCAAAATAATAAACTTTATTGTATCAAATTAAAACTGGGTTAATAGTAGATTATTATGCGAATATAAATTTTATTTAATTTGACATTATAAAAAAGTAAAAAAATATAGAAAATAAATGGCCACACAAACTTTCGCGATTTTCACACATTATTATAAGAAAAACGGGACTTAGTCCTCTCGAGACCATGGATGCAAAGTCGCGTCCGAAACGTCCAGGTATTTACAAAAATACTTTTTATTTACGTGATTGAGTCCCGTTATTCTTATAATAATGTTATATTAATGGCCACACAAACTTCGGCTATCTTTGAATACTTTGAATTGTTCAACTTTTAAGCACTTATTCATATTTGTCCACGTGTTTGCTTTCGTAGCCGGTACTTATCCTAAATAATATTACGCCAAAATTTTATAACAGAGGTATTTTATGATTCCTTATCACTATCAACTGAAATTACCGTGAGACTCATACATATACACAAACGGATAACTCACGTATAAAAGTCGAGTGAGGCTCGACATGTTTTGGACTAGTTCGTAGTCCTTCCTCCTGGAGCGCTCACCCCGGCAGTGTTCGTTTCGCTGTCGCCTGGGCGAGCACTCCAGGACTTTTATACGTGAGTTATGATTCGCCGTAAATATTATTTACTAGCTGTTAATCGCGGCTTCGCCCCGTTCTGTTTTTTTCTTACAAGTTTCTGTATGTATATTATTTAAAAATCCTCAAAAATCCTCTATAGTTACTAAGCATTTGGAGATAAACGAACCTAACCTAATTTTATAATTCTAGAATTCTAAAATATAGGCAGATAGACCAGAAGCCCGATTTTTGAAAGCTCATGTGTGAAAATACCACTCGAAAGTGGTGAAAAATTGTGCTGAATTTGAAATACGAGTAGTTTAGAAGATACTTACGGCTCTCATTAAGGCGAAGGGATAGGCAAAAGCTCATAAATTGGTTGTTTTTGTGCATGTTTTATGGCGATAATACACAATTTGGAGTTTTGAAAACTGCACATTCTATAAAACATGTCTTGAATTAGAATTCACCGGCGAAAACATATTCCTTAATGTCGTAGTTACTACATAAATTCGTTTGCTCTAAGAGTCTCGACAATATTTTGTACAACTTTTGCTCGGGTGAAACAAATCTATTTGCTACCAATCTCGACGAGGTTACTCTAGTAACTCATAATTAAAATTCCACGGTGCGTTTGCTTCAATTAGCCAACAAATAAGGCTTTAGAGAGTAGTACTGCCCTGAGCTTGTGAAAAGGGCGAACGCAATATTTGCCCGCACATTCAATCAGGCGCTTTTCAATGTACAAAAAAATTCGTAAACCAAAAAAATGTTAAAAAGATAATACAGTGAAATAAATTATTAAGATAAAACCAAAAATGTTCATAAAAAAAAATAAAAAAATAATAGATAAATAAATAAAAAAATAATTTGGATAACACGTATGAAAAAAATAAGGAAAAAGCAACGTTGCATGTTCGCTCGGTGGCGGCAGTGCGTAAGCGACGCGACGTTGCCAACATTCGCTTCGCGTTTTTTCATATTGGTTTGGCTAAGCATGTTGTTTGAGTCACAGAATAGGCACGAAACAGTGCTTCAAAAAGTCGTACTCGTTCGCTTCGCACGTATAATACCTATATTAAGTTAAAAATGATTATTTTCAATCCGTTTTTTGGGAACTTAGTGGCAGGTTGGTTTGATACTTGCTGTTTAGCGAACAAGCATGGGAAATAGGATTTTGGTTAGAATTACTGCATGAAAAATTTTGATATTTAGAATAGAATAGAATAGAATAGAATATATTTTATTTCTCAGAATATGGTAGGTACAAGGTATTGTGTATAATAATTATTCATTCACAGCATATTCTGCCAGTTTTGGCGTAGAAATATTAATTAATACATTACATTTAGGCAAGTAGTACTCCAATGTATGTATATGTCAATCATTAGAAAGAAAAAAAAAGATATCTGAAGGTCCAAGTAGTCCCCAAACACGGATCCGTTATCAAAATAAAAAAGACCGCCATATTGAAATCTTTAGTTTTTCGACCGATTAATTTCAAAATCAATATCTGAGGATCTGAGTTGTCTCCAAACACGTGTCGTATCCGTTATCAAAAATGTCAAATTAAAGTGGCCGCCATTTTGAAATTTTTGTTTTTGAGCCGATTTTTTTTCAAAATCGATATCTGAGGGTCCGAGTGGTCGTCAAAAATAAATCTGCTACTGAAAATGAAAAACCTGGCCGCCATTTTGAATTCTTTACTTCTTGGACCGATTATTTTCAAAACCGATATCTGAGAGTCCGAGAGGTCCCCAAACATGAATCCGTTTTTAAAAATGAAAAAAGTGGCCGCCATTTTGAAATCTTTAAGTTTTGGACCGAGTATTTTCAAAATCGATATATGAGGGTCCGAGTGGTCGTGAAACACAAATTTGCTATAGAAAATGAAAAAACTGGCCGCCATTTTGAAATCTTTAGTTTTCCGACCGATTGATTTCAAAATCGATATCTGAGAATCCGAGTTGTCTCCAAACACGAATCCGTTGTCAAAAATGACAAAAGTGGCCGCCATTTTGAAATCTTTAGTTTTTGGACTGATTATTTTCAAAACCGATATCTGAGAGTCCGAGAGGTCCCCAAACATAAATCCGTTATCAAAAATGAAAAAAGTGGCCGCCATTTTGAAATCTTTAAGTTTTGGGCCGATTATTTTCAAAATCGATATCTGAGGGTCCGAGTGGTTGTCAATCACAAATCTGCTACCGAAAATGAAAAAAATGGCCGCCATTTTGAAATCTTTAGTTTTCCGACCGATTGATTTCAAAATTGATATCTGAGAATCCGAGTTGTCTCCAAACACGTATCCGTTGTCAAAAATGACAAAAGTGGCCGCCATTTTGAAATCTTTAGTTTTTGGACCGATTATTTTCAAAACCGATATCTGAGAGTCCGAGAGGTCCCCAAACATAAATCCGTTATCAAAAATGAAAAAAGTGGCCGCCATTTTGAAATCTTTAGGTTTTGGGCCGATTATTTTCAAAATCGATATCTGAGGGTCCGAGTGGTTGTCAATCACAAATCTGCTACCGAAAATGAAAAAAATGGCCGCCATTTTGAAATCTTTAGTTTTCCGACCGATTGATTTCAAAATTGATATCTGAGAATCCGAGTTGTCTCCAAACACGTATCCGTTGTCAAAAATGACAAAAGTGGCCGCCATTTTGAAATCTTTAGTTTTTGGACCGATTATTTTCAAAACCGATATCTGAGAGTCCGAGAGGTCCCCAAACATAAATCCGTTATCAAAAATGAAAAAAGTGGCCGACATTTTGAAATCTTTAAGTTTTGGGCCGATTATTTTCAAAATCGATATCTGAGGGTCCGAGTGGTTGTCAAACACAAATCTGCTACCGAAAATGAAAAAACTGGCCGCCATTTTGAATTCCTTACTTTCTGGACCAATTGTTTTCAAAATCGATATCTGAAGATCCGAGTGGTCCCCAAACATGAATCCGTTTTTAAAAATGAAAAAAGTGGCCGCCATTTTGAAAATTTTAAGTTTTGGACCGAATATTTTCAAAATCGATATGTGATGGTCGGAGTGGTCGTGAAACACAAATTTGCTATCGAAAATGAAAAAAATGGCCGCCATTTTGAAATCTTTAGTTTTCCGACCGATTGATTTCAAAATCGATATCTGAGAATCCGAGTTGTCTCCAAACACGAATCCGTTGTCAAAAATGCCAAAAGTGGCCGCCATTTTGAAATCTTTAGTTTTTGGACTGATTATTTTCAAAACCGATATCTGAGAGTCCGAGAGGTCCCCAAACATAAATCCGTTATCAAAAATGAAAAAAGTGGCCGCCATTTTGAAATCCTTAAGTTTTGGGCCGATTATTTTCAAAATCGATATCTGAGGGTCCGAGTGGTTGTCAAACACAAATCTGCTACCGAAAATGAAAAAACTGGCCGCCATTTTGAATTCCTTACTTTCTGGACCAATTGTTTTCAAAATCGATATCTGAAGATCCGAGTGGTCCCCAAACATGAATCCGTTTTTAAAAATGAAAAAAGTGGCCGCCATTTTGAAATTTTTTAAGTTTTGGACCGAATATTTTCAAAATCGATATGTGATGGTCGGAGTGGTCGTGAAACACAAATTTGCTATCGAAAATGAAAAAAATGGCCGCCATTTTGAAATCTTTAGTTTTCCGACCGATTGATTTCAAAACCGATATCTGAGGGTCCGATTGGTCGTCAAACACAAATCTGCTATCGAAAATAAAAAAAACTGGCTGCCATTCTGAATTCTTTACTTTTTGGACCGATTGTTTTCAAAATCGATATCTTACGATCCGAGTGGTTCCCAAACACGTATCCGTTATACAAAATAGAAAAGTGACCACCATTTTGAAATGTTTAGTATTTGAACAGATTGTTTTCAAAATCGATATCTGAGCTGGCGGCCACTTTTTCCATTTTTGATAACGGGTTTATGTTTGGGGAACACTCGGATCCTCAGATATCGATTTTGAAAGCTATCAACCTAAAAACTAAAGATTTCAAAATGGCGCACACTTTTTTCATTTTTGATAACGGATTCATGTTTGGGAACCACTCGAACCCTCAGATATCGATTTTGAAAACAATCAGTTCAAAAACTAAGGATTTCAAAATGGCGGTCACTTTTTCCATTTTATATAACGGATACGTGTTTGGGAATCACTCGGATCGTCAGATATCGATTTTGAAAACAATCGGTCCAAAAACTAAAGATTTCAAAATGGCAGCCACTTTTTTCATTTTTGATAACGGATTCATGTTTGGGGACCACTTGGACCCTCAGATATCGATTTTGAAAACAATCGGTTCAAAAACTAGAGATTTCAAAATGGCGGTCACTTTTTCCATTTTATATAACGGATACGTGTTTGGGAATCACTCGGACCCTCAGATATCAATTTTGAAAACAATCGGTTCAAAAACTAGAGATTTCAAAATGGCGGTCACTTTTTCCATTTTATATAACGGATACGTGTTTGGGAATTACTCGGATCGTCAGATATCGATTTTGAAATCAATCGGTCCAAAAACAAAAGTTTTTAAAATGGCGGCCACTTTTTTCATTTTTAAAAACGGATTCATGTTTGGAGACGACTCGGATCCTCAGATATCGAATTTGAAAACAATCGGTTCAAAAAGTAAAGAATTCAAAATGGCGTTCAGTTTTTTTATTTTCGATAGCAGATTTGTTTTTGACGACCACTCGGACCCTCAGATATCGATTTTGAAAATAATCGGCCCAAAACTTAAAGAATTCAAAATGGCGGCCATCTTTTTCATTTTTGATAACGGATTTATGTTTGGGGACCTCTCGGACCCTCAGATATCGGTTTTGAAAATAATCATTGGAAAAACTACACCTTATTCTGTACCTTTCCCGCACACGTTCAAGTTTTACTTTATTCTGCAATAATAATTTACGTTGCGACTCCAGACAGACTCTGGACACCTTTGACGTCACGTTCATCACTATCCCGCGGAAACTGCAATGTTCTGTGATAAAAAGTAGCCTGTTTTAATCTAGGGTTTCAACTGTCTTCGTTCCAAATTTCATGCAGAGGCATTTTCATCTAAGTCCTCTAGG
The DNA here is from genome assembly GCA_963854515.1 of Pandemis heparana. Lineage (NCBI taxonomy): Eukaryota > Metazoa > Arthropoda > Insecta > Lepidoptera > Tortricidae > Pandemis > Pandemis heparana. The sequence continues at coordinate 5,057,882 of OY978033.1, forward strand.
TTGGCATGGCAACGCATCTGCAATCCCTCCGGGGTTGCGGGTGTCTATGGGCAGTGGTGATCGCTTACCATCAGGTGACCCACTTGCTCGTTTACCTTCCTATTCACATAAAAAAAAGAAGAAACAAACATTACACACTCACTCACATCGTCACAAACTTTCTCATGTATAATATCACATACATACATACATACATACATACATAAATAACGTCTCTATTCCTTGCGGAGCAGACAGAGCCCAAGGTAACAAGACTTTAAGGCCACGTTACGAATGCCGAAATGTTTCAATTTTTATTATTTTTGCGAAATCTGATTTGAACATTATGCTGTGTCAGTGTAAGGCAATCGGAAAACTGAAACAAGCGCCATCTACTAACATCACAGTGCAATATTTCAACCCATCAGCCCGCGCCCATTCGCATCGAGTTCACGCGTCGATTATTTAACAGATGTCGCGTTGATCGGACTGCTTGCCACGTCACAAACGGGCAAGGTCATTTGCCTATCCCTTCGCCTTAATCATGTGGACTAGTCAAAAATTAGAGCCGTAGTTTGGAAGATATAAACAGATTTATACCACGTTCGAGTGGTACTTTCGAGTGATGTGCTTTCAAAAATCGGGGCCCACTTCCACCACTTCCACACATTGATGTTATGATGGGAGCGTGGGTGGTTCGGCGAGGGTGGCTCGGGCGCCGACTTGATAAGAGATGAGTATGTAGGTATATTATAGCGCCCACCGAAAGATAATTTGATTTGAATGAATGAATGAATGAATGAATGAATTATTTATTCGCAGTAAATGTTGTACAAAAATGATGTCATAAATATTATAGTTTCAAACATTTTAACTTATAAAGTCGTGCAAATATAAAGTTAATTTAGTGTTAGATAAAATGACCGTCAAAACTTAAATTATAATGGTAATTATTGTTATACAATATATCAAGAATATTAGAATTACAATTAGAAATTTATATACAGGGTGTATCAGATAGCCCCTAACAATAATCGACTGGGGTATATAACCATAGCTCATCTCCAGCCTATATACGTCCCACTGCTGGGCACAGGCCTCCTCTCAGAATGAGAGGGCTTGGGCTATAGTTCCCACGCGGGCCCAGTGCGGATTGGGAACTTCACACACACCATTGAATTGCTTCGCAGTTGTGTGCAGGTTTCCTCACGATGTTTTTCCTTCACCGAAAAGCTCATGGTAAATTTCAAATGAGATATCGCACATAAATTCCGAAAAACTCAGAGGTGCGAGCCCGGGATTCGAACCCACGACCCTCTGCTTGAGAGGCCACAGATCAAACCACTAGGCTACCACGGCTTTTTTAACCATAGCTACTGAAGCTAAAAAAATATATATAAAAAAAATTGGAGTAATTTTTTTTTCTATACGAATGGTAGTATTAACTGCAATCATTCCTATAGAAAACATAAAAAAAAAATTACTCCAATTTTTATTTTTTATTTTTTTTAGCTTCAGTAGCTATGGTTATATATACCCCAGTTGATTATTGTTAGGGGCTATCTGATACACCCTGTATATTGTCATGTTACTACTATTATCATTATAATTACAATTACATTTTCCCTAGTATTAATATGTTAGTTAAGATAAATGTCTGATAAAAACTTATAGTAAAAAAAAATGAAATTTCTGTAACGTAATAAATACAATTTACTATGAAATCTACTGGCGGAAAGAAGCTGGAAGCATTACGAAGGCGGGTTTTTTTTTTATATAGGTACTTAATAATAAGATATGGATCTCCGCAATTCATTGACTTGAAGTGACTTAGGTATTTAATTTACTAAATAAAGTATTATAACTATTATAGTTTCTTTAATGCTATCTTATATCTAAAAAAAAAATCTTTGTCCACAACTGACGGAGTTATGAGGTAACAAACATAAAAAAAAAACAACCGAATTGAGAACCTCCTTATTTTTTTGAAGTAGGTCAAAAAAGTCCGTCGCATGATGCCCAAAAAGGCTGGCAACATTCCCTCGCTCACTATACTTAGTCGTTGGGAAAGTAGCCGGCATTTGGTCATCAGTTGTGTTGACCAGGGGCCTTACCATGACGTCTTAATGCGATTCAGTTTAGGTGCGCTCGCTGTCAGATTCATACTAAAAGTGACAGCTAAAACTTGAACTCAGACGGAATTAGGTCGTCATGGTAAAGCCCCAGGGCCCTTACCATGCGGAGCCCCTCTTTTGCCCGAATTTCATATGCCATAATGTAATGTTTGCCATAATGATCATTTGCCATAACCCTTTTTTTCTCTGAAACCGTAATTTTTTCAGGAGCATTGTAATGGCAATCCTGTAGAATTCTATAGGTTAGGTTAGGTTTGTTTTATAACAATCCTGAATAATTAACAAATAAAGAGAAAAAAGAGTTATGGCAAATGATCATTAGGGCAAACAATACATTTATGGCATATGAAATTCGGGCAAACGATAGAGAACCCCTTACCATGACCTCCTAATTCCGACTCAGTTCAAGTTTTAGCTGTCACTTTTAGTATGAATCTGACAGCGAGCGATCCTAAACTGAATCGCATTAAGAGTCATGGTAACCCTCCAGGTAATTATAGACAGTGGCGTATCTACCCGGTGCGGATATTGTAGGTGTCACCCCAAAAATAAATTATAGTAGGCGGCAAATAAGTATAACTTGGAGGGGATAAGCGCAGTATGAAAATGATGTTGTTTTTCATATTCCGCTTATCCCCTCCAAGTTTTACTTATTTGTCGCCTACTGTATTTCCGTTATGCAACTTATTTTAATTTTAAGTTTTTATAATCTTTCAGCCGCCCCCGCCGCCCCCCTTAGCTACGCCACTGATTATAAAGAAGTTAGTAATACCTAATCAACACGGCCTACGAAACGATTAAAATTGACAATGTTGTTCACGACATAATTGTAAGTCGTGCTTTGTTCTTTCTTGGCCTTCTTTTTCTCTGGCTCACCGCATCGCCTGGCGGTGCCGACGGTCAAGTCTGCCTTTGACGTGCTTCCGCTAAAATAAAAACCAGTTTTTATTTTTATAAAATAATCACCTACAAGCTTTTTAAAGGCACCGACTTCAAACATAATTAAGTAAATAGGTAGCGCACATCGAAAAATAATTTTAATTTTGACATTACTAAAGTAACAGTGTACCTTTCCATTCGTAAGTTACGTGAGTAGCGCTACTCGAATACAATTTATTATGAAATCTATAGGCGGATTTAGGCTACATACTAGCTTTTCATAATATAGTTTCCGTCATATATACTGACCTGCAAAAATAGACGGTCACTTTTCATACAAAGTTCTATGAAAAGCGACTTGAAGGCGGTTCTATTTTTTTTTAACAAAAACTTATTTGTTCTTTGGCTTACCGTTTTTCTTCTTCTTTATGCATTTTTGAGCAATGATTTATCGCGCCTCGTTGGCTATTAAATGTCTTCACGCAAAATTTACACCGGAACTCTTTAGTTTCCTCAAAAAATTCATCCCAGGCCTTACCCTTACCAGGCTTGGTTTCTTTATCATTGGATTTCTTTCCACTTGCTTTTCCTTTATTTGTGCTTTTTCTTTTTGGTGCCGATTCCTCTGTAGAAGAGTTTTCATTGTTTTCGTTGCTAGGATCAGAGACATCATTGTTGTCGTTGGATCTGTCATCTGTATTCTGCCTGACGTCAACTTTGTATAACGAAGCTGAAATAACAATATTAAAATTAGAAATGGAGGTATCCACACATTAATCAAGTAACATAACGTTAATAAAATAATAGCTGATATTCTTCAAACTGCTGAACCGATTTTTACCAAACATAGCTTAGAACCACCGCAAGGAAACTGGCTTTCGAATGAAACAAACTGCATTGAAATCGGTCCATCTGCTTAAGAGCTACGTTGCCAGATAGAAACACACATACGCACAGACATAGAGCTCAAACTTATGACACCCCTCTTGCGTCGAGGGTTAAAAAAAACCGGCCAAGTGCGAGTCGGACTCGCGCACCGAGGGTTCCGTACAAAGCTGTAGAAAATTTACGGTTTTCGCAATTTTTCCTTTATCTGTGCTATAAGATGTTGCTTCGTACCAAATTTCAAGATTCTGCGTTCACGGGAAGTACCTTGTAGGTTTGGATTCCCTTGAGAGTTGCGGAAATTTGCGGCTGTATCTTTTGATAGCGTTGGCTTAGAAGTTTGATTTTTTTCATAGCTCCAAAGGATAGTAGACCTGAGTATTTGACATAAATTTCAGCTTGATACCTCCACGCACTCTTGAGAAAAAGGTCTCTGACAGACGGACGGACGGACAACAAATTGATCCTATAAAGGTTCCGCTTTTTCCTATCTTTCCGCACCTCGAACAACCAATGAACAAACGAGTCACTCACAGAGTATCCGGGTGACCTCGTCGGGGTCATCAGGGAGGACAATACACCGCGGCTCCAGGTCATGGGGGAGCACCAGCAGTTTGCACTCCATTGGGACCTCCATCTGACGCAAGGTCAGCAGGGGCTTGGCCAGCTCGCGGCGGGGGGACACCACCCACATCCTGAAGGTTTGCGAGTCTGGTGTACGGGTACCGGTGAACTGGACAAATTTCATCATCATCATCATCATCACCGAATTATATTATGTGTAAGGTTCCTCAGATTTTTCCGGAATATTTCAGAATGTGGAGGTCGAGAGGGGAGGCCTTTGCCCAGCAGTGGGACACAAATATAGGCTAATACCTATACTTAATAATAATTTCAGAAGTTGGTTGGTTTAGTTTATTTATTTAGTATCACAACCATGGTATTACAATGTTGGTAACTAATACTAAAGCAGTTTCACCTAAAGGCCACGTTAGCCTGATTGTGGGCAGGTGAAAGTAAGTAAATAATTAGTAATTTATTTTGCTTAAAACATGGTACAAAAGATGGTCAGTATAAACAATGGAACACACATTTCACCAGCAGCTGGCATGCAAAAACAACACTGGCAGAAGAAAAGTGGAAAGGGTGGAAAGGGGAATCAAAATAGTGAGGTTGCTAGCCGCATCACCTATAGTCTGGCAGTAAAATCACTGCAGCCAGACGACACTTCCAAATGTCATTTTACGAAATAATGATACCACATTTATTTCACTAGTGCTCGACTAAGGTCACGTAATGAATGATTTGATTATTGAACGAACGAAATATTTTATGAGTGTCACATTCGTAGTTTAGTATATTTCAAATTAAGCGCGATACTTTTGAGAGGTTCAAGGTTCATATTAACATAGTAGATAAAAATTGGCATTGTTAATTTTTTTTAGTATGTTCCAATTCGAAAACCATTTGAAGGAAAACCATCAAATAACCGATTTATCTTGTCCGATTTCAAAAATACTATACTATTGCAGATATTTTTGTAAAAGTACTTTTGACCTTTGTTTGATCTAACGACCGGGTTTTGCGTAAGAATAGAACATTAAATGTTTGCCACAAAAATTAAAAAAAAAAAAAGTTTAGCTACGGTATCTGTCATACTGTCAATGTCACATCTACATCATGACATTACATTCTGACTTAATCTACAAACATTAGAAATAAAAGCTGTAACAAACAATGGATATTTATTGTGCCGGGATACAACAATGACTCGAACTATAGCTCCAACAAAATCATTGTGAAAATCAGAGAAGTTTGATGAAGGAATAGTGTACGCAAACTAATGTGGAATATTTCAAAGTTTACACGATGTATCGTTGCGAAGATCACTTTAATGTAAAAGTAGAAGTCAGAAAAGATGTGCAGGGGTAAAACGTAAAAGCAAAAACAGCACGTAAAACAATAACAACACCAACGAACGGAAAGAATTCGAAATACGCGAACATTTGTTGTGAAGTTGACGTTAAATTCACACACACATTCACAGATCTATGATGTTGACATATAGACAAAACCATAGATAAACCCGTTTTTTTTAATATTCCTGTACCAAGGCGATTGGGATCCTTCCGAAATTAACAAATTATCAAACAGTGAAAAAATATTTATTTTTAATAAACAAAACTACGTAGACGCATAATATTCAAATTAGTTCCTTGAAATAGTCCATTCTATCAAATAAAGGTGTTAAAAGCACAGCTTAAAAAAATGAACAATGCCAATTGTGCGATGACTTTGTAAGACACGTAAATAGTGACAGCAGCAGTGAAACTGATTCGGAATAAATTTAAGTTTTTAAGTAAAAGTACAAAGGTAGAAAAAAATATTAATGTGATAATTGTTTTTTTATGTATGGCAAAATGGGGAATGAGTTAAAACTCGTAACTGATTTGACACGCTTCCGCACATTTCCAAATCGCGCCCTTACACTAAGTACCTACTACTAACTAGAAAACGTACAAAAAACCCTATTGAACAAATAATTTTATTAAAATACGCTTTGAAAATTCTCTATTTCAACATACATAAATGACGCAAATTAATTTCATTACATCATTCATTCTTTCATTCACTCACTAAGTCACATCACTATTTAATATTTGCCAAAAACTGACAACACTGAAAGTGTCATGGCTGCAGTGATTTATCTGCCAGACTAGGTATATAGGTATAGCGTGATTCCTAAGAATCTCCCCCATTCCTTCGAGGGCGTTTAGGTACGTGCGCGGGAAGAGAAGCTGCTGGTACAATGTACAATTCTGTTTTTTCTTTGTTCCCAGACCAGCATGAAAGTAAATACTTACCTGCAAGAATTCCGCGATACGCTCGCGCACTTTTAAAACGGTGCAATCTTCGTGGAAGTAAAGCTCTTCTTTTTTACCACTAGGGAAGGTAACTATCTTCATGTGCACAGTTTTTTCAGGATCTAGGACGTTCACCACTGCAAAAAAAAAATACATACAGTCGAACATAGAACCTCCTCCTTCTTTTGAAATCGGTTAAAAAGGGCAGTAGGTACAGTCACCAGCATAAATAAGTGATCACTTTTGTACCTTGTCACTTTAAAGTCATGTTTGAAAAACCATACGAAGTCAAGTAACGACTGAAAGCGACAAGGTACAAAAATGATCACTTATTTATGCTGTAACTAACTAATAATAATGGCTACTGTCACACCCTGATCCCTGCTAATATTATAAATGGGAAAGTAACTGTCTGTCTGTTACGCTTTCACGCCTAAACCACTGAACCGATTTTAATGAAATTTGGTACGGAGTTTTAGTCCCGCGGAAAGACAAAAGATATTTTTTATCCCGGAAAATCACAGTTCCCGCGGTATATAACACCCCTCTTTTTGCCTTGGGGGTTTAAAATATCGTTTTTCAGCCATTTCGATATTTTTTTAAAGACTACTTTTTCATGCGATAAACTTCGCAGTCACTGGGAGTCATTAGTAATATTTCCCATTTAAAATATGTTTTAAGTAAGCATTTGTATCAAGCTAATCCTAAAACGCTATTCACCGAACTATAAATATTAATTAAACGATTCACAACAACGTGACCTCAACTCTTTAGTATCTATATACCTATACTTAGTAACTGTCCAACTGTGCGCCGATGTCCCGAGCGCGGGACGATAATGGTTAGGTTTTCCCCGAATTGTGAACGAAAATTAACATTCGGCGTTGTTAGTAACATAAAAACTTTTTGTGCTATCGAGCGTAAAACGATACTGGCCACTAAAGTGCCAAAGTTTGTTTTATGAATAGGTCCTTCTTTTGTCATAACAAATAACCTAACCTAAATATTTTGACCTCTTTTGCTTACTGTACTTTTGTTACTTGCTACAGATATTATGTATACCAAATTGAGACGGTCCTGTCCAGGCTACAAGAATGTCACTACCTACTAGTACCTATATTGTTATAGTACACCATCCGACTTACACAAGGTACTATGCAAAATTTCATCTCAATCGGTTAAACATATCTGCTTCAAAATTGAGTTTCAAGATTCCACCCGGACATCGACACTTGGAAACTGAAGATTCTTGCTATGGCTTTATTTATTTTACTGGCGACCCGCCCCGGCTTCGCACGGTATATTATGCATGTATTATACATATAAACCTTCCTTTTGATTCACTCTATCTATTAAAAAAAACGGCATCAAAATCCGCTGCGTAGTTTTAAAGATTTAAGCATACATAGGGACATAGAGACATAAGGACAGAGAAAGTGACTTTGTTTTCAGGGGCGTAGCGTGCCTTGGTGGGGCCCCATATAAAAAATTATTTGGGGGCCCTTATGAAGGGTAAAGATTTCTCACATTTATCTTTGCTTACGCACGTCGGGGGCCCCCGTGGCCCGGGGGCCCCGTATAATTGATACGGCAGATACGGCGGTAGCTACGCCCCTGTTTGTTTTATACTATGTAGTGATGATGATTCGTCAATATGATTCAATTTAAACATTTTAAACCGAGGGCACGCATTATCAGGTCGTGCATTAAGGTTGTCCGTTTCGGGGCGTGCTCTCCAAATAAACAAGCGTCGCAAATAGTTGGCTGCAAAGATTTTGCGGCGACGCCAAAAATATCTATTATTATAGGATTATCCACACGTTATAAGGTATTTTAATGTATTTAACTTACTTTTGAAATACTTTTCCAATACGTAGTATTTGTTAAATAATGTTACACTTTCACGAAAACACTGAATACGATTATAACGTCACGTCACTAGATACCGACTGACAGTCGCGCGAATCGCGCGTAGCGTGGCGGCCCAGAGCTTGCTGATAACTGGGGAAATAGGGATAGGCTTGTAGAAAAACATCAATGTATCGATATTTTTGATTCGATATTATCGATGCAATATACATTGTATTATTCAATGTAGTATTTAATGTCAAAAATAGCATTAATAACTTTTTTTTCCAAATTTAATTTCTATGTCAGTATGAAAAAATCTGTCATTGAATCAGACTGAACTAAATAGCTACATTATTTTAAAGTGAAAATGTCAGAAAATCTGACCGTTATGTCGATGTGTTCTTCGATAAATCAAAGTCGATATTGATATTTTAATAAATAATCGATATTTCTATATCTTTTTTTTGCTGAGTTGCATACTGGGAAATGGCAAAGTAGTGATGTGAAAAGATATTCGTTTTTTATAATTACTAGCTTAATCGATAACGAATCTATTATTAGGCAGTTGTGTAAGCTTCAGACCTAGACAAGTTTGTCTAATGAGAATGTTGAATCTTAATAAGGGTAAGTACCTAACAAAAAAGTTTCGCCTAATTTTGGTTCAAAATTTTGACTATTTTTATGTTTATTGTAAGTTTTCAGTAACAAAATAAGTTTCGATCGCTTATGCGTTAAAATATTAAACACCATGAGAACAGTTTAATGCAGTTTCGTTCCGCTAGTGGCGCTATTAATTTGCTCATAGTAATTGATACGTTAAAGCAAACGAGATAAAGATGTTTTTAGTGTCAAAAACTTACACTAGAGGGCTGTATTTGTTTAAAAAGGTGTACTTATGTTACTCAGAAACAAATAATTAATTACTTAGTCAACGTAGGTATATCCTTTCCAACCTGTTGCATAAGATACAACATTTTTTGCATAGGTACTTTTTTAACAGATTCATGTTTAAGGTTCACATTTTTTGAAAAGCCATGAATGCAATTTTACAAAAGTTTTGGAAACATTATTTTGTGGAAAGTTAACTACTTCCAATGTAGGAAAGTTGCCTTCCGCATAACGTTCATTTTTTACATCCAGAACTTATAAGCAAATGCATTTCTAAACGACAATGAATATTAGAACACATAGAAAAGTAAAACTATGCTAAGTAGGTAAGCTAAGGAAATGTATACTTACAATTTAACATTGCCTTTTTTTCTAAATCGATTATTTCGTCTAATCCCATAACTTTTTTCCTAAATCTACTATTAGGTACTGAAAAGAGAAAAATAAAAATCGATACTTATTCGATTTTTATCACTCAATGTTACATCCCTAGCCATTAAACATAGAATGGAGTGTCGCCAGGGATACCAGGCGAGTAAGAGCAAATTAGCGTAAAACTGATAGAATGGCGCTAGCTTAAAAAGCACGTTTTTTTATAATACAGTGGCAAACTAGCAAGTGGGTCACCTGATGGTAAGTGAACACCGCCACCCCTGGACATCCACACAACTCAAATGGTAGATTCGTTGCCAGCCTCTATATATCCCCTATTTCAAACCCTTCGATATATTTTTTTGCATTAAAAAGTAGCCTGTGTCTTTTCTTAAGATCTAGTCTGTTTGTAGCAAATTTAATCAAAATCAGTTCAATGGTTTAGGCGTGAAAGTGTAAAAGACAAACCGACAGAAGAGACAGCAATACAGATAGCCACGTTACAGAGTTACTGTCGCATTTATAATACTTTAATATAGTATGGATTTTCTGACAAATTTACGTCTCAGTCGTCGTTTATGGTTAAAGTTATTGTCAAAGAAATTTGGTGAAACTCACACTGCGTACTGAATACCAGAAATTTAGTTAGATACCGATTAACTGGTCACACTGAGCGGGAGTGCGGAGGGAGCAGAGGGTTACTTCGACTATCTAAATTCTAAGTTCGTACAATTCCGTCTCTCTCGCTCTCCTACTAATGACTGTCAGTGTGAGCGGAACCGGGCGAAACGAGCTTGGAATTTACATAGCAAATGGCCGACCTTGACAATGAGTAAGGCCATCGATTTCGTTCTAGTCTGACGAAAGGTCTTTATTTGGAACCACAAGAATACTACAGACTCTATCTCTTAGAAATAAGGTTTGTTATTGTAATTTTTTTTGTTACAAAAGCTTTTATCAAAAAATGTTGTTTTACGTACCACATTTCACAAATAAATACGTTTTTTATATATACTAACGTTAAAATGTTTTCAATTAATGGTTAAAGATGGCAACTTTGTAGTAATTTGTTTTTTACTGCTGGCAACACAGTTGCGGTAAATCCCACGATTCTAGAAGTTTCCTTTGACTTGTGTATGGGTATATCATATATCGTTTAAGGTATATACTATAATCAATGCCGTTTTGTATTTTGTACGCAAATGGAACATAAAAATATCATTGTGCCTACTACGTTTGAGGTTAATTGAAATGGTTGTTGCGAAGAAATTAGGTCATCATCAAATAACTATCTAATAAAATGTAGCTAGCTTTTGTGCTAAATTATTCCGGAATACTTAATTCAACAGGTCGGGTTCGTTTGTTGCCGGATTGTGTTCATTACTATGGTCGAATTATACGTCGTAATGTTTTTTGATTTTATTCAGAAGTATGTCCCACTGTTGAGCAAAGGCCTCTTCCCTAAACTTCCAACTTGCCCTGTCCGCTGTCTAGCCGGCTCGAGAACGGATCTAGGTCATCCGCATCTCCACCTCGGAAGCGGCGCGGGAAGCCATCTTGGAATATCCACTGAACTGGTCACACCGCTCTGGGTGATTAAAAATCATGATGAAAAAAATCGTAATCCCTGTTCAATAGAACAAAACAAGCTGCTCAGATATTCTGCATGCATACAAACACGCCTTGTAGAGTTGTTTTATTTTATCATGACTCATCCAGACTCCATTCGGTAGTCACATTAATTCACTCCCGATAATCTCGGCCATACGCGTCATGAAAGCGCGAACAAGCGGCCGAAGTCATACGGAGATTTATATCGCGTTCACCTAATATATATCGCTGTCCCTCTCGCTAAGCCCGAACGTTCAATCGCGGCGTTATCAGCACGCTTATCCACGAAGTAGCGAGCGAAGTTGTTTTCAGTTTGTATATGTTTTTCGACAATTCGTTCAATTCAGTCGACCGGAGCTTTTGATGGCGCGCGGACGCGTCCCAGTTAAGTTATTGTGGTGATAACAATTTCCCGCCATACTCAGAGACTTAAGTTAACGTGATTAATAGCCGGATTAATCATTGTGTGAGTATTTAATTATGTTTTATGTTGTTATACAGTGCGTCTTATGTTTGTCAAGCTTCGTGTTGTGACCGGCAGCACAAAGGGTGCACAGGTTGCAAGTGACCGCATAAAAACATGGCCACGCGATTTTCGGATTGCGACTTATACAGGGTGTATCAGATAGCCCCTAACAATAATCAACTGGGGTATATAACCATAGCTACAGAAGCTAAAAAAAATATTTAAAAAAAAATTGGTTTTTTTTTTTTTTATATTTTCTGTAGGAATTAACTGTAATCATGCACGCTCTTTATTGATAATCTTGATTTGCATTTTGTTTGTGTATCGTATCGTTCCTCTTTATCGTAACGATAAAGAGGAACATTAGCGGTTCCGTTAATTTATAATTACATAATTAACATTAGTGTTACTTTAGCATGCATTTTAATTAGGCATTTTATGCATGAAAAAGTTAACGTTCTTTATCAATTAGATTATTAGTGGTCAGTCTGTTGGTTAAAGATTGTCATTTGTTTCGAAGAAAATTCACTTGTGGCAATTTGTGATTGTATTTCCGAGTGTGCTGGTAAACAAAAAATACTTAATATTTAATACTTCATTTAATTTAGGATGAGAAACCACAACAACATTATATTGCGGTTTTTTATTTATTTATTTATAAGCCTTTTTATTCCGAATTCGCTACAATTACAGTAAGTACATGTTGTTGTTGATGTTATTGTCCTTTATTTATTAAATTGTCGCGTAATTCGGCGTGCCTCATGGCATAGGCCTCCTCCGTGTATTGGAGGGTTTGGGCTATAGTTCCCACGCACGCCCAGTGCGGATTGGGAACTTAACACACACCATTGAATTTATTCGCAGATTTGTGCATGTTTCCTCACAATGTTTTGCTTCACCGAAAAGCTCATGGCAAATTACAAATGTAATTTTCGCACATAAATTCCGAAAAACTCAGAGGTGCGAGCCCGGGATTTGAACCCACGACGCTCTGCTTGAGAGGCCACAGGTCAAACCACTAGGCTACCACGGCTTTTTTTATTGCGGTTAGTTAACTGTATATAATCTCTTAACAATTTGTACTAGAGTAAAGTAACAATTGACGACACGCAAATAAAGTGACATTAAAACAATTTTATTTTGCGGCTGCCAAACTAATGCACTGTACTATTTGCTAGGTAAGAAATAGTTGACCAGGCGCAATATAATGCTATTGTGGTTTCTCATTCTAAATTAAATGAAGTATATATTAAGACGCTGCCAACAATGACAATATTTTATTGAATCAGGCGTTGCTTTGCTGAGGTCCATTTCAATGAACACAAAATATTTTAGAAGCTTTTTTTAAGGCGAAGGGATAGGCAAATGACCTTGCCCGTTCGTGACGTGGCAAGCAGTCCGATCAACGCGACATCTGTTAAATAATCGACGCGTGAACTCGATGCGAATGGGCGCGTGCTGATGGATTGAAATATTGCACTGCGATGTTAGTAGATGGCGCTTGCTTTAGTTTTCCGATTGCCTACACAGACACAGCATAATGTTCAAATCAGATTTTGCAAAAATAATAAAAAAATTAACATTTCAGCATTCGTAACGTGGCCTTTAAGGTCTTGTTACCTTGGGCTCTGTCTGCTCCGCAAGGAATAGAGACGTTATTTATGTATGTATGTATGTGATATAATACATGAGAAAGTTTGTGACGATGTGAGTGAGTGTGTATGTATGTTTGTTTCTTCTTCAAGCTACAACAACTGGACGGATTTGGATGAAATTCGGAACGAAGACAGTTGGTACCCTAGATTAAAACAGGCTACTTTTTATCCCAGAAAAATGCAGTTTCCGCGGGATAGTGATGAACGTGACGTCAAAGGTGTCCAGAGTCTGTTTAGAGTCGCAACGTAAATTATTATTGCAGAATAAAGTAAAACTTGAACGTGTGCGGGAAAGATACAGAATAAGGCATGGTTTTTCCAATGATTATCTTCAAAACCAATATCCGAGGGTCCGAGAGGTCCCCAAACATAAATCCGTTATCAAAAATGAAAAAGGTGGCCGCCATTTTGAATTCTTTAAGTTTTGGACCGATTATTTTCAAAATCGATATCTGAGAATCCGAGTGGTCGTCAAACACAAATCTGCTATCGAAAATGAAAAAACTGGCCGCCATTTTGAAATCAGTTTACCGACCGATTGATTTCAAAATCGATATCTGAGAATCCGAGTTGTCTCCAAACATCGAAAATGAAAAAACTGGCCGCCATTTTGAATTCTTTACTTTTTGAACCGATTGTTTTCAAATTCGATATCTGAGGATCCGAGTGGTCCCCAAACATGAATCCGTTTTTAAAAATGAAAAAAGTAGCCGCCATTTTGAAAACTTTTGTTTTTCGACTGATTGTTTTCAAAATCGATATCTGACGATCCGAGTGATTCCCAAACACGTATCCGTTATATAAAATGAAAAAAGTGACCGCCATTTTGAAATCTCTAGTTTTTGAACCGATTGTTTTCAAAATCGATATCTGAGGGTCCGAGTGGTCCCCAAACATGAATCCGTTATCAAAAATGAAAAAAGTGCCCGCCATTTTGAAATCTTTAGTTTTTGGACCGATTATTTTCAAAATCGATATCTGACGATCCGAGTGGTTCCCAAACACGTATCCGTTATATAAAATGGAAAAAGTGGCCGCCACTTTGAAATCTTTAAGTTTTGGACCGAATATTTTCAAAATCGATATCTGAGGGTCCGAGTGGTCGTGAAACACAAATCTGCTATCGAAAATGAAAAAACTGGCCGCCATTTTGAAATCTTTAGTTTACCGACCGATTGATTTCAAAATCGATATCTGAGAATCCGAGTTGTCTCCAAACATGAATCCGTTTTTAAAAATGAAAAAAGTGACCGCCATTTTGAAATCTTTAAGTTTTGGACCGAATATTTTCAAAATCGATATCTAAGGGTCCGAGTGGTCGTGAAACACAAATCTGCTATCAAAAATGAAAAAACTGGCCGCCATTTTGAAATCTTTAGTTTACCGACCGATTGATTTCAAAATCGATATCTGAGAATCCGAGTTGTCACCAAACATGAATCCGTTTTTAAAAATGAAAAAAGTGACCGCCATTTTGAAATCTTTAAGTTTTGGACCGAATATTTTCAAAATCGATATCTAAGGGTCCGAGTGGTCGTGAAACACAAATCCGCTATCAAAAATGAAAAAACTGGCCGCCATTTTGAAATCTTTAGTTTACCGACCGATTGATTTCAAAATCGATATCTGAGAATCCGAGTTGTCTCCAAACACGTATCCGTTATCAAAAATGACAAAAGTGGTCGCCATTTTGAAATCTTTAGTTTTTGGACCGATTATTTTCAAAACCGATATCTGAGGGTCCGAGAGCTCCCCAAACATAAATCCGTTATCAAAAATGAAAAAAGTGGCCGCCATTTTGAAATCTTTAAGTTTTGGACCGATTATTTTCAAAATCGATATCTGAGAATCCGAGTGGTCGTCAAACACAATTCTGCTATCGAAAATGAAAAAACTGGCCGCCATTTTGAATTCTTTACTTTTTGAACCGATTGTTTTCAAATTCGATATCTGAGGATCCAGGTGGTCCCCAAACATGAATCCGTTTTTAAAAATGAAAAAAGTAGCCGCCATTTTGAAAACTTTTGTTTTCCGACCGATTGATTTCAAAATCGATATCTGAGGATCCGAGTTGTCTCCAAACACGTATACGTTATCAAAAATGACAAGTGGCCGCCATTTTGAAATGTTTAGTTTTCAGACCGATTATTAACCGATATCTGAGGGTCCGAGAGGTCCCCAAACATAAATCTGTTTTTAAAAATGAAAAAAGTGGCCGCCATTTTGAATTCTTTACTTTCTAGACCAATTGTTTTCAAAATCGATATCTGAGGATTCGAGTGGTCCCCAAACATGAATCCGTTTTTATAAATGAAAAAACTGGCCACCATTTATCAACCCGTTATCAAAAATGGAAAAAGAGGCCGCCAGCTCAGATATCAAATTTGAAAACAATCTGTTCAAAAACTAAACATTTCAAAATGATGATGACTTTTCTATTTTGTATAACGGATACGTGTTTGGGAACCACTCAGATCGTAAGATATCGATTTTGAAAACAATCGGTACAAAAACTAGTTTTTAAAATGGTGGACACCTTTTTTTATTTTTAAAAACGGATTCTTGTTTGGGGACCACTCGGATCCTCAGATATCGATTTTGAAAACATTTGGTCCAAAAAGTACAGAATTCAAAATGGCGGCCAGTTTTTTTTATATTCGATAGCAGATTTGTGTTTGATGACCACTCGGACCCTCAGATATAGATTTTAAAAATAATCGATCCAAAATTTAAAGATTTCAAAATGGCGGCCACTTTTTTCATTTTTAAAAACAGATTTATGTTTGGGGACCTCTCGGACCCTCAGATATCGATTTTGAAAATAATTGGTCTGAAAACTAAATATTTCAAAATGGCGGCCACTTTTGTCATTTTTGATAACGTATACGTGTTTGGAGACAACTCGGATCCTCAGATATCGATTTTGAAATCAATCGGTCGGAAAACTAAAGATTTCAAAATGTCGGCCAGTTTTTTCATTTTTGATAGCAGATTTGTGTTTCACGACCACTCAGACCCTTAGATATCGATTTTGAAAAAAATCGGACCAAAACTTAAAGATTTCAAAATGGCGCCCACTTTTTTCATTTTTAAAAACGGATTCATGTTTGGGGACCTCTCGGACCCTCAGATATCGGTTTTGAAAATAATCGGCCCAAAACTTAAAGATTTCAAAATGGCGGCCACTTTTTTCATTTTTGATAATGGATTTATGTTTGGGGAGCTCTCGGACCCTCAGATATCGGTTTTGAAAATAATCGGTCCAAAAACTAAGGATTTCAAAATGGCGGCCACTTTTGTCATTTTTGATAACGGATACGTGTTTGGAGACAACTCGGATTCTCAGATATTAATTTTGAAATCAATCGGTTGGTAAACTAAAGATTTCAAAATGGCGGCCAGTTTTTTCATTTATAAAATCGGATTCATGTTTGGGGACCACTCAGATCCTCAGATATCGATTTTGAAAACAATTGGTCTAGAAAGTAAAGAATTCAGAATGGTGGCCAGTTTTTTCATTTTCGGTAGCAGATTTGTGTTTGACAACCACTCGGACCCTCAGATATCGATTTTGAAAATAATCGGCCCAAAACTTAAAGATTTCAAAATGGCGGCCACTTTTTTCATTTTTGATAACGGATTTATGTTTGGGGAGCTCTTGGACCCTCAGATATCGGTTTTGAAAATAATCGGTCCAAAAACTAAAGATTTCAAAATGGCGGCCACTTTTGTAATTTTTGATAACGGATACGTGTTTGGAGACAACTCGGATTCTCAGATATCGATTTTGAAATCAATCGGTCGGTAAACTAAAGATTTCAAAATGGCGGCCAGTTTTTTCATTTTTGATAGCAGATTTGTGTTTCACGACCACTCGAACCCTTAGATATCGATTTTGATAATATTCGGTCCAAAACTTAAAGATTTCAAAATGGCGGCCACTTTTTTAATTTTTAAAAACGGATTCATGTTTGGGGACCACTCGGATCCTCAGATATCGATTTTGAAAACAATTGGCCCAAAACTTAAAGATTTCAAAATGGCGGCCACTTTTTTCATTTTTGATAACGGATTTATGTTTGGGGAGCTCTCGGACCCTCAGATATCGGTTTTGAAAATAATCGGTCCAAAAACTAAAGATTTCAAAATGGCGGCCACTTTTGTCATTTTTGATAACGGATACGTGTTTGGAGACAACTCGGATTCTCAGATATCGATTTTGAAATCAATCGGTCGGTAAACTAAAGATTTCAAAATGGCGGCCAGTTTTTTCATTTTTGAGAGCAGATTTGTGTTTCACGATCACTCGAACCCTTAGATATCGGTTTTGAAAATAATCGGTCCAAAAACTAAAGATTTCAAAATGGCGGCCACTTTTGTAATTTTTGATAACGGATACGTGTTTGGAGACAACTCGGATTCTCAGATATCGATTTTGAAATTAATCGGTCGGTAAACTAAAGATTTCAAAATGGCGGCCAGTTTTTTCATTTTTGATAGCAGATTTGTGTTTCACGACCACTCGAACCCTTAGATATCGATTTTGATAATATTCGGTCCAAAACTTAGAGATTTCAAAATGGCGGCCACTTTTTTAATTTTTAAAAACGGATTCATGTTTGGGAACCACTCGGATCCTCAGATATCGATTTTGAAAACAATTGGCCCAAAACTTAAAGATTTCAAAATGGCGGCCACTTTTTTCATTTTTGATAACGGATTTATGTTTGGGGAGCTCTCGGACCCTCAGATATCGGTTTTGAAAATAATCGGTTCAAAAACTAAAAATTTCAAAATGGCGGCCAGTTTTTTCATTTTTGATAGCAGATTTGTGTTTCACGACCACTCGGACCCTTAGATATCGATTTTGAAAATATTCGGTCCAAAAAGTAAAGAATTCAAAATGGCGGCCAGTTTTTTTCATTTTCGGTAGCAGATTTGTGTTTGACGACCACTCGGACCCTCAGATATCGATTTTGAAAATAATCGGCCCAAAACTTAAAGATTTCAAAATAGCGGCCACTTTTGTCATTTCTGATAACGGATACGTGTTTGGAGACAACTCGGATCCTCAGATATCGATTTTGAAATTAATCGGTCGAAAAACTAAAGATTTCAATATGGCGGTCTTTTTTATTTTGATAACGGATCCATGTTTGGGAACCACTTTGACCTTCAGATATCATTTTTTTTTTCTTTCTAATGATAGACTATACATTGGAGTACTACTTGCCTCATTATCAAAATTTTTCATGCAGTAATTCCAACCAAAATCCTATTTCCCATGCTTGTTCGCTAAACAGCAAGTAAGTATCAAACCAACCTGCCACTAAGTTCCCAAAAAACGGATTGAAAATAATAACTTTTAACTTAATATAGGTATTATACGTGCGAAGCGAACGAGTACGACTTTTTGAAGCACTGTTTCGCGCCTATTCTGTGACTCAAACAACATGCTTAGCCAAACCAATGTGAAAAAACGCGAAGCGAATATTGGCAACGTCGCGTCGCTTACGCACTGCCGCCACCGAGCGAACATGCAACGTTGCTTTTTCCTTATTATTTTCATACGTCTTATCCAAATTATTTTTTTATTTATTTATCTATTATTTTTTTATTATTTTTTTATGAACATTTTTGGTTTTATCTTAATAATTTATTTCATTGTATTATCTTTTTAACATTTTTTTGGTTTCCGAATTTTTTTGTACATTGAAAAGCGCCTGATTGAATGTGCGGGCAAATATTGCGTTCGCCCTTTTCACAGGATCAGGGCAGTACTACTCTCTAAATCCTTATTTGTTGGCTAATTGAAGCAAACGCACCGCGGAATTTTAATTATGAGTTACTAGAGTGACCTCGTCGAGATTGGTAGCAAACAGATTGGTTTCACCCGAGCAAACCGTGCACAAAATATTTTCGAGACTCTTAGAGCAAACGAATTTTTGTACTAACTACGACATTAAGGAATATGTTTTCACCGGTGAATTCTAATTCAAGACATGTTTTATAGAATGTGCAGTTTTCAAAACTCCAAATTGTGTATTATCGCCATAAAACTTGCACAAAAACAACCAATTTATGAGCTTTTGCCTATCCCTTCGCCTTAACTTGTAGTAGGTAATGTGTGTAATTTGTTCGGGAATCTTGCAAGCAGATATATCATCATCATCACTACATAGTATAAAACAAAGTCGCTTTCTCTGTCCCTATGTGACCCTATGTCCCTATGTATGCTTAAATCTTTAAAACTACGCAACGGATTTTGATGCGGTTTTTTTTAATAGATAGAGTGAATCAAGAGGAAGGTTTATATGTATAATATGCATAATATACCGTGCGAAGCCGGGGCGTGTCGCTAGTAATAGATATATCTTCATGCGGTTGAGCCGATAAAGCACGCATTATGTTATTCATACCGCGTAACAAAGTAACAATGCAATGTGTAGGTATACTATCAATTAACATTATTGAGATCTCTGTTATCTAACTAATATTATAAATGCGAAAGTATGGATGGATGGATGGATGGATGGATGGATGTTTGTTTGTTACTCGAAAAAAAGGATGATATTGATCGTATTCCTTAGTTGGTACACATACATACACATACACACACATAAACATAACATACATATTACGTTATGACTGTAAACTACATACTTAGTAGGGATAAAACAAAGTCGTTTTCCGCTGTCTGTCTTTCCTTATGTATGCTTAAATCTTTAAAACTACGCAACGGCTTTTGATGCGTTTTTTTAATAGATAGAGTGATTCAAAAGGTAGGTTTATATGTACAATTCTACGCAGACGAAGTTACTCAATCACGCCAGAACGGCCCAACGGATCTGGATGAAATTAGGACATAGATAGAGAAAAGTCTGGAATAGCTGATGAATTTAAGTGGATATAAAAACGTATGTGTATAGGGAAATAAAAAGAGTGGTGTTCGGTACGAAGGCTTGTAACGTAAGAACAGTGACATTGACAATAACGTCATAAACATATTTATAAAATAGTTTGCTTAGGTCTACAGAGGTTGCGTTCACACTCTAACAATAGCACATAGGCTACTTTTTATCCCGGAAAATTGCGTAGTTCCCGCGGGATAGCGATAAACGAATTCTTTGCAGACGAATTCGCTGGCAACAGCTAGTCTTGAAATAAATAAATAATAATTATTATTATTAATAATGTGCAATGCAATAGTGGTATCCTAGTGGCCCGGTCAGGACCTTCTCTGCAGCAGGGAACTCTTCAACGGTTGGTCCGATTGACTTGAAATTTCGTATACATGTAGAATAATGACGTACAAGTACAGTCAACAACAAAAAGTACAGTCGGGAATTTTGTAAATGAATGTACCTATTTATTTTGTGGAAGTAAGAAAAAGGATGATATTGATCGTATTCCTTAGTTGGTACACATACATACACATACACACACATAAACATAACATACATATTACGTTATGACTGTAAACTACATACTTAGTAGGGATAAAACAAAGTCGTTTTCCGCTGTCTGTCTTTCCTTATGTATGCTTA
The DNA here is from genome assembly GCA_963854515.1 of Pandemis heparana. Classification (NCBI taxonomy): domain Eukaryota; kingdom Metazoa; phylum Arthropoda; class Insecta; order Lepidoptera; family Tortricidae; genus Pandemis; species Pandemis heparana. The sequence goes on from OY978033.1 coordinate 5,079,014, forward strand.
AATCTTTAAAACTACGCAACGGCTTTTGATGCGTTTTTTTAATAGATAGAGTGATTCAAAAGGTAGGTTTATATGTACAATTCTACGCAGACGAAGTTGCAGCCAGAATTTTTATAATACCTGTATGTTCTTGTTTTCGTTTCTTGATTGGCAATTGAAAATTTAATTAAAAATCAAAATTGTTTCATGATAAGATTATTTCATTTTAAGTATCTACCTATTACATACTTATCTGATCTTATCTATTTGCTTATATTTATTTTGTCGATAGCCAAGTGTTATTTGCATATTTATCGACATATTTTTATAATCTTATCTTGTAATCGATTCGGCCTTCGCGTCTATTACAGACGAAATCATGGCGTATCGTTTGGGAGACAACGCTTCCTGTGGCTATAAACCAATGCTGCCGTCCTAATGAAAAAGGACGTATGTACGTTTCATATGACACACATATACGTCCTTTTTGATTAGGAGGGCAGAATGCGAGAGCCACTGTTGTGAACAACAGTAGTAGGTAGATGAAAAATTATATTAATTATATTAATTATTAGTTAGGTACCTACCTAAGTTGCATAACGGAAATAATTGATGGGTGATACTTACAATATTCGCACCGGGTGCCACCCAAGCTAGCTACGCCACTGGTTTTAGTGGTTAGATGCCTGTGGTACCATACTTTTGCGCTCAATAAGAGTTTTCGCTGATTCACAGTTACGTTTTTTTTTTTTTTTATGCGAATAGGAAGGCAAACGAGCAAGAGTGTCACCTGATGGTAAGCGATCACCTCTGCCCATAGACACCCGCAACCCCGGAGGGATTCATTCGTTCATTCGAATTAAGCCGTGGTAGCCTAGTGGTATGACCTGTGGCCTCTCAAGCAGTGTCGTGGGTTCAAATCCCGGACTTCGCACCTCTGAGTTTTTCGGAATTTATGTGCGAAAATTACATTTGTAATTTGCCATGAGCTTTTCGGTGAAGGAAAACATCGTGAGGGAACCTGCACACATCTGCGAAGAAATTCAATGGTGTGTGTTAAGTTCCCAATCCGCACGGGGCGCGCGTGGGAACTATAGCCCAAACCCTCCAATACACGGAGGAGGCCTATGCCATGAGGCACGCCGAATTACACGACAATTTAATAAATAAAACGACAATAACAACAACAACAACATGTACTTACTGCAATTGTAGCGAATTCGGAATAATAAAAAAAAGGCTTATAAAAAAAAAAAAACATTCGAATTATAGACCGGATATGAACCGCGATTACCTTTATTGAGCTCCCGATATTTCGACGCAGTTGCACTCAGCTTCCCGAACATCGCCTTACCAATACGACTGTCAATCTCCGCATTTAGCGAGAGATTGTTTGACACGGTCGACCCTAACTATACTTCATTTAATTTAGGATGAGAAACCACAATAATTTTATATTGCGGCTCGTGAACTGTAATCTCTTTACGATTTGTACTACAGTAACAATTGACGCCACGCAAATGAAGTGGCATTAAAACAATTTTATTTTGCGGCTGCCAAACTATTGCACTGTACTGTTTGCTAGGTAAAGAAATAGTTGACCAGCCGCAATATAATGTTATTGTGGTTTCTCATTCTAAATTAAATGAAATATAACCTCGTCAAGTTATCTATCTCTAATCCAACATCGTGCCAATATCTTGTCTGTCACTAATAATCTAATCTGATAATTTTACTTTTTATTAGTAGACAAATAAATCACTGCAGGTGTTAAATTGCACCAATCTGTAAGATACATTCATTAGAAAAGGTATTTCCATACTTTCCAATTTTCCATGCTTTCAAAAAAATATATGGCGTACCTACTTTCATTGGTCCTAGAAATCTGAAATTTGGTGTGAAGGCAGCTCTTATAGCACAACTAAACGGCGGGTATGACTGCCCTGACCTTCTCGAAGGTATCAGGTTTCGGGCACCGTCATACAGAACTAGGTCCACAACTTTGTTCGCTGTCCCGACGTGTAGAACCAAAGCAGGAATCCGTGCGCCTCTCCGTAGACTCTGCGACTCATACAACAAGCGGCTAGCCTCGGTGGACATGTTCAGTAGTTCGTGTGATAGGTATAAGCGTCAAAGAACTCTTTTGTTGAAGGAAAGTATGTAATTGGAAAAATGTATTACCTATTGTGATTTATCTTTATTTTATCTTTTATTTTTTTAGTAGTGAGCCCTGATATTGTTTAGGTTGCTATGCATAAGATTAGTTTTAGTAAAATTCGCATGCTGTCTTTGAGTAGGACTATTTTGGTTCGGGTTTTGGGTACCTTGTTACTGCCCATTGCCATTGATTCTGATCCATTGCCACATCTACCACAAACTCTAAGTGGGAATTGTTTTAGGGTATAGGCTAAGTTTCCTGCATTATGTTCTTAATATTTTATTTTTTTTAAATTGTGTCTGTATCTGTTTTTTTCCCCAATAAAGAAAATAAAATAAAATAAAATAATGAAACCAGTGTAATTTTTTTTTAGATTTTGTTAGATTTGACAATGACAACTTCTACTTTTTACTTATCTGTTTCTTTATATTTATATAATAAGGCATTACTTACATACTTACAACTAGTGGTGGCAATAACGGCTGTTTTGCAATAATGAATAACAGTGTTGTGTTATTCTTAAATAGCTGTTATTGTAAACTGTTGTCTGTTATCCTGTTATATTGCTGTTTTACAAAACGATAGTGAACTTATTATTAAATAATTGTTATACTTATTTCGTTACGTTACGAATGTTACGATACAACGCGCGCGTCGCAGCGTAATAAAAACGTACGGGAACTACGGGAACAAAAGCAAAACAACGCTCTGTTTTGTTTGTTATTGTACTGACTGGCAACAAACAGCAACAGCTAATAACAACGTTAACAACAGACAACGAATAATGATAACAGGATAGTCGACGATTCGATAATGTGTTGTTCGTTGCGTGCAAATAATGCATTACGTTATCTGCTGTTGTAATAACGACCAACACTACTTACAACTAATGAAGTCCGCCCACCTTTCCACCGCCCGCCCATCATTAAACATCTTTGTGCATGTACATATCTCAGTGTTTTCCAATTGTATTTTTCACAATGAAGAGTTTACAACTTACCTATTTTTTTTTATAAGCCTTTTTATTCCGAATTCGCTACAATTTCAGTAAGTACATGTTGTTGTTGTTGTTATAGTCGTTTTTTTTTTGTTTATTAAATTGTCGCGTTATTCGGCGTGCCTCATGGCATAGGCCTCCTCCATGTATTGGAGGGTTTGGGCTATAGTTCCCACGCGCGCCCAGTGCGGATTGGGAACTTAACACACACCATTGAATTTCTTCGCAGATATGTGCAGGTTTCCTCACGATGTTTTCCTTCACCGAAAAGCTCATGGCAAATTACAAATGTAATTTTCGCACATAAATTCCGAAAAACTCAGAGGTGCGAACCCGGGATTTGAACCCACGACGCTCTGCTTGAGAGGCCACAGGTTAAACCACTAGGCTACCACGGCTTTTTTACCTATTACTCGTAAGTTAAGTATCAAATTTTTGAAAGATGTTCTAGGTTCATGGAATAAACCTTAAATTGGGTGATAATGAAAATTGGTCTAAAAATTACTCGGAATTTAAATTATCACAGAAATAAAAATAGGAGATTGGTTCGTTGTAACTGCGATTTTAACGTGACCTCTTTCAATTATTGAATTAGAAAAATGGGTAGGTACCTGATCAGTCTGATGACCGATTAAAAATCATCGTGTATATATATTAACAACTAGCGACCCGCCCCGGCTTCGCACGGTATATTATGCATGTATTTTACATATAAACCTTCCTCTTGATTCACTCTATCTATTAAAAAAAACCGCATCAAAATCCGTTGCGTAGTTTTAAAGAATTAGCATACATAGGGACATAGGGATATAGGGACAAAGGGATATAGGGACCAGTGGCGTGGCGTCAAGTATATCAGAAGGCAAGCCGAAGGGAAATTAACTAGCCTTTTCCTCTAATTCTGCGCAATAAATTGCCCAACTGCCTTAAAATAGGCAAGCCAGTGGGAATCGAGTTCTATGGACGCCACGCCACTGATAGGGACATAGAAAGCGACTTTGTTTTAAATACTATGTAGTGATAGTGATGATGCCGAGATGTTTTGGGGAAAACCATAAATTACATCAAAACAAAGCATAGACTGACGGCCATTTTGAAAAGCGAGTGTGTGACTTTGTTTTGTTTTACTTATCTAATTCGGCGGCACAGTGACATGATTCATTTTAAACTTACTCAAAGCTCATATACGTAATAAATTAAGGCGAAGGGATAGGCAAATGACCTTGCCCGTTTGTGACGTGGCAAGCAGTCCGATCAACGCGACATCTGTTAAATAATCGACGCGTGAACTCGATGCGAATGGGCGCGGGCTGATGGGTTGAAATATTGCACTGTGATGTTAGTAGATGGCGCTTGTTTCAGTTTTCCGATTGCCTTACACTGACACAGCATAATGTTCAAATCAGATTTCGCAAAAATAATAAAAATTGAAACATTTCGGCATTCGTAACGTGGCCTTAAAGTCTTGTTACCTTGGGCTCTGTCTGCTCCGCAAGGAATAGAGACGTTATTTATGTATGTATGTATGTATGTATGTATGTGATATTATACATGAGAAAGTTTGTGACGATGTGAGTGAGTGTGTAATGTTTGTTTCTTCTTTTTTTTATGTGAATAGGAAGGTAAACGAGCAAGTGGGTCACCTGATGGTAAGCGATCACCACTGCCCATAGACACCCGCAACCCCGGAGGGATTGCAGATGCGTTGCCATGCCAACCTAGAGGACTTAGATGAAAATGCCTCTGCATGAAATTTGGAACGAAGACAGTTGAAACCCTAGATTAAAACAGGCTACTTTTTATCACAGAACATTGCAGTTTCCGCGGGATAGTGATGAACGTGACGTCAAAGGTGTCCAGAGTCTGTCTGGAGTCGCAACGTAAATTATTATTGCAGAATAAAGTAAAACTTGAACGTGTGCGGGAAAGGTACAGAATAAGGTGTAGTTTTTCCAATGATTATTTTCAAAACCGATATCTGAGGGTCCGAGAGGTCCCCAAACATAAATCCGTTATCAAAAATGAAAAAGATGGCCGCCATTTTGAATTCTTTAAGTTTTGGGCCGATTATTTTCAAAATCGATATCTGAGGGTCCGAGTGGTCGTCAAAAACAAATCTGCTATCGAAAATAAAAAAACTGAACGCCATTTTGAATTCTTTACTTTTTGAACCGATTGTTTTCAAATTCGATATCTGAGGATCCGAGTCGTCTCCAAACATGAATCCGTTTTTAAAAATGAAAAAAGTGGCCGCCATTTTAAAAACTTTTGTTTTTGGACCGATTGATTTCAAAATCGATATCTGACGATCCGAGTAATTCCCAAACACGTATCCGTTATATAAAATGGAAAAAGTGACCGCCATTTTGAAATCTCTAGTTTTTGAACCGATTGTTTTCAAAATTGATATCTGAGGGTCCGAGTGATTCCCAAACACGTATCCGTTATATAAAATGGAAAAAGTGACCGCCATTTTGAAATCTCTAGTTTTTGAACCGATTGTTTTCAAAATCGATATCTGAGGGTCCAAGTGGTCCCCAAACATGAATCCGTTATCAAAAATGAAAAAAGTGGCTGCCATTTTGAAATCTTTAGTTTTTGGACCGATTGTTTTCAAAATCGATATCTGACGATCCGAGTGATTCCCAAACACGTATCCGTTATATAAAATGGAAAAAGTGACCGCCATTTTGAAATCCTTAGTTTTTGAACTGATTGTTTTCAAAATCGATATCTGAGGGTTCGAGTGGTTCCCAAACATGAATCCGTTATCAAAAATGAAAAAAGTGTGCGCCATTTTGAAATCTTTAGTTTTTAGGTTGATAGCTTTCAAAATCGATATCTGAGGATCCGAGTGTTCCCCAAACATAAACCCGTTATCAAAAATGGAAAAAGTGGCCGCCAGCTCAGATATCGATTTTGAAAACAATCTGTTCAAATACTAAACATTTCAAAATGGTGGTCACTTTTCTATTTTGTATAACGGATACGTGTTTGGGAACCACTCGGATCGTAAGATATCGATTTTGAAAACAATCGGTCCAAAAAGTAAAGAATTCAGAATGGCAGCCAGTTTTTTTTATTTTCGATAGCAGATTTGTGTTTGACGACCAATCGGACCCTCAGATATCGGTTTTGAAATCAATCGGTCGGAAAACTAAAGATTTCAAAATGGCGGCCATTTTTTTCATTTTCGATAGCAAATTTGTGTTTCACGACCACTCCGACCATCACATATCGATTTTGAAAATATTCGGTCCAAAACTTAAAAAATTTCAAAATGGCGGCCACTTTTTTCATTTTTAAAAACGGATTCATGTTTGGGGACCACTCGGATCTTCAGATATCGATTTTGAAAACAATTGGTCCAGAAAGTAAGGAATTCAAAATGGCGGCCAGTTTTTTCATTTTCGGTAGCAGATTTGTGTTTGACAACCACTCGGACCCTCAGATATCGATTTTGAAAATAATCGGCCCAAAACTTAAGGATTTCAAAATGGCGGCCACTTTTTTCATTTTTGATAACGGATTTATGTTTGGGGACCTCTCGGACTCTCAGATATCGGTTTTGAAAATAATCAGTCCAAAAACTAAAGATTTCAAAATGGCGGCCACTTTTGGCATTTTTGACAACGGATTCGTGTTTGGAGACAACTCGGATTCTCAGATATCGATTTTGAAATCAATCGGTCGGAAAACTAAAGATTTCAAAATGGCGGCCATTTTTTTCATTTTCGATAGCAAATTTGTGTTTCACGACCACTCCGACCATCACATATCGATTTTGAAAATATTCGGTCCAAAACTTAAAATTTTCAAAATGGCGGCCACTTTTTTCATTTTTAAAAACGGATTCATGTTTGGGGACCACTCGGATCTTCAGATATCGATTTTGAAAACAATTGGTCCAGAAAGTAAGGAATTCAAAATGGCGGCCAGTTTTTTCATTTTCGGTAGCAGATTTGTGTTTGACAACCACTCGGACCCTCAGATATCGATTTTGAAAATAATCGGCCCAAAACTTAAAGATTTCAAAATGTCGGCCACTTTTTTCATTTTTGATAACGGATTTATGTTTGGGGACCTCTCGGACTCTCAGATATCGGTTTTGAAAATAATCGGTCCAAAAACTAAAGATTTCAAAATGGCGGCCACTTTTGTCATTTTTGACAACGGATACGTGTTTGGAGACAACTCGGATTCTCAGATATCAATTTTGAAATCAATCGGTCGGAAAACTAAAGATTTCAAAATGGCGGCCATTTTTTTCATTTTCGGTAGCAGATTTGTGATTGACAACCACTCGGACCCTCAGATATCGATTTTGAAAATAATCGGCCCAAAACCTAAAGATTTCAAAATGGCGGCCACTTTTTTCATTTTTGATAACGGATTTATGTTTGGGGACCTCTCGGACTCTCAGATATCGGTTTTGAAAATAATCGGTCCAAAAACTAAAGATTTCAAAATGGCGGCCACTTTTGTCATTTTTGACAACGGATACGTGTTTGGAGACAACTCGGATTCTCAGATATCAATTTTGAAATCAATCGGTCGGAAAACTAAAGATTTCAAAATGGCGGCCATTTTTTTCATTTTCGGTAGCAGATTTGTGATTGACAACCACTCGGACCCTCAGATATCGATTTTGAAAATAATCGGCCCAAAACTTAAAGATTTCAAAATGGCGGCCACTTTTTTCATTTTTGATAACGGATTTATGTTTGGGGACCTCTCGGACTCTCAGATATCGGTTTTGAAAATAATCAGTCCAAAAACTAAAGATTTCAAAATGGCGGCCACTTTTGTCATTTTTGACAACGGATTCGTGTTTGGAGACAACTCGGATTCTCAGATATCGATTTTGAAATCAATCGGTCGGAAAACTAAAGATTTCAAAATGGCGGCCAGTTTTTTCATTTTCTATAGCAAATTTGTGTTTCACGACCACTCGGACCCTCATATATCGATTTTGAAAATACTCGGTCCAAAACTTAAAGATTTCAAAATGGCGGCCACTTTTTTCATTTTTAAAAACGGATTCATGTTTGGGGACCTCTCGGACTCTCAGATATCGGTTTTGAAAATAATCGGTCCAAGAAGTAAAGAATTCAAAATGGCGGCCAGGTTTTTCATTTTCAGTAGCAGATTTATTTTTGACGACCACTCGGACCCTCAGATATCGATTTTGAAAAAAAATCGGCTCAAAAACAAAAATTTCAAAATGGCGGCCACTTTAATTTGACATTTTTGATAACGGATACGACACGTGTTTGGAGACAACTCAGATCCTCAGATATTGATTTTGAAATTAATCGGTCGAAAAACTAAAGATTTCAATATGGCGGTCTTTTTTATTTTGATAACGGATCCGTGTTTGGGGACTACTTGGACCTTCAGATATCTTTTTTTTTCTTTCTAATGATTGACATATACATACATTGGAGTACTACTTGCCTAAATGTAATGTATTAATTAATATTTCTACGCCAAAACTGGCAGAATATGCTGTGAATGAATAATTATTATACACAATACCTTGTACCTACCATATTCTGAGAAATAAAATATATTCTATTCTATTCTATTCTATTCTAAATATCAAAATTTTTCATGCAGTAATTCTAACCAAAATCCTATTTCCCATGCTTGTTCGCTAAACAGCAAGTATCAAACCAACCTGCCACTAAGTTCCCAAAAAACGGATTGAAAATAATCATTTTTAACTTAATATAGGTATTATACGTGCGAAGCGAACGAGTACGACTTTTTGAAGCACTGTTTCTTGCCTATTCTGTGACTCAAACAACATGCTTAGCCAAACCAATATGAAAAAACGCGAAGCGAATGTTGGCAACGTCGCGTCGCTTACGCACTGCCGCCACCGAGCGAACATGCAACGTTGCTTTTTCCTTATTTTTTTCATACGTGTTATCCAAATTATTTTTTTATTTATTTATCTATTATTTTTTTATTTTTTTTTATGAACATTTTTGGTTTTATCTTAATAATTTATTTCACTGTATTATCTTTTTAACATTTTTTTGGTTTACGAATTTTTTTGTACATTGAAAAGCGCCTGATTGAATGTGCGGGCAAATATTGCGTTCGCCCTTTTCACAAGCTCAGGGCAGTACTACTCTCTAAAGCCTTATTTGTTGGCTAATTGAAGCAAACGCACCGTGGAATTTTAATTATGAGTTACTAGAGTAACCTCGTCGAGATTGGTAGCAAATAGATTTGTTTCACCCGAGCAAAAGTTGTACAAAATATTGTCGAGACTCTTAGAGCAAACGAATTTATGTAGTAACTACGACATTAAGGAATATGTTTTCGCCGGTGAATTCTAATTCAAGACATGTTTTATAGAATGTGCAGTTTTCAAAACTCCAAATTGTGTATTATCGCCATAAAACATGCACAAAAACAACCAATTTATGAGCTTTTGCCTATCCCTTCGCCTTAACTGAACTTATGACCGGAAGGATGGCTAATCACTTGTTTCTTATCAAATGTTTCCACTATGTAGCTTTGGATTATTTTAACATAAAGAACAGTTTGTTCAACTATATATATTTGCGGGTGGTAGGGCCTTGTGCAAGGTCCGTCCGGATCGCTACCACCATCTTACTCGCTAATCCTGCCGCTAAGCAGCAGTGCTTGCACTGCTGTGTTCCAGTGTGGAGAGTAAGACATCCGGGGAAATTACGGGCACAAGAGGCATTTCATCTAAGTCCTCTAGGTCGGCAACGCATCTGCAATCCCTCCGGGGTTGCGGGTGTCTATGGGCAGTGGTGATCGCTTACCGTCAGGTGACCCACTTGCTCGTTTGCCTTCCTATTCACATATAAAAAAAAAAACTAGACCGACCGCTTAACTGAGTCCTCGCCCGTGCGGGTACAGGGGCGAGGGGTAGGCGAAAAGGGGACAGAGAGAGGTGCGGGCGGCAGGCGCACTCCCCGCCCGCACCACTCTCGGTCCCCTTTGTCGTCCTACCCCGCGCCCCTGTACCCGCGCTAGGACTCAGTTTTCAGAACACCTCGGAGTACATGATGTCAGATGTTCGATTAATCTGTAACATTCGTCAGATAAACATGCGAAGCCACTATAGCTAGGTACCTATCTCGTTTCCGCCAAGGTTTGAAATAAGTATGTACTGTGAGGTAGCATGCGAATCTGCGAACTGGTTTGTCGGACTGGCTGGTTTGTCGGACTGGCTGGTTCGTCAGTGCGGTTGAAATCCATACATCGAACGTTCGTTCGATGATTTTAAATATTTGTTTTTCGGATTTCGAGAGCACGGTCAGATCGCTTTGAACGGGGCTTGGTGATGCAACCCATTTTGTATTTTTAATGATTATTTAATTGAAGCGAAAAATATAAAAATATGCAAACGTATTGAGTTGTTTTAAATAAAGTTATAGGCCTTCAGCACCCCCAGTTTTTATAGGCCGAATTCTATATGAATCCCCGTACTAGTTAAAGTGCCTCCTCAAGGCAGCTCTACAGTACATACAATACCATAAAAATACCCCCTAATTGTATTGAACTGCCTACGACTACGTTCTACTAGGTATTAATTAATTAAATGGACACTAAACGTGAGACTGTACCGCGGCACGCGATTGTGGCATAACCTAGGTTATGCGACAATCGCGTGCCGTGGTGCCAGTTTTTTATAGCTACTCGTATATCCTCCTCCTCCTACATCGTATATCCTGAGGTTTTGGCCTTTACCATGCTGGTCTGGAAGCCAAGAAAAAACAGAATGCAGAGGTAGATTGAGCGAAAATCTTAGGAATCATGTTATAGGCGATGCTAGCAACCCATCACTATTTTGATTTCAAATTCCACCTGTTCGCCCACAGTCATGCTAAACGTTGGCTAAGTCTTGTTACCTTAAGGCTCTGTCCATCCCTTATGCAATAAAGACTCCGTTTATGTATGTACGTATGTACAGTCAGCGTAATATAGTTAGAAGCGTCCAAGTCGGTCAAATAGTTCGGTACACCATAGATATAGTATGGTGTGTCGGACTTTTTGGTCACGTTGGATGTTCCGTACTATACAGGGTGTATCAGATACCCCCTAACAATAATCCACTGGGGTATAACCATAGCTTTAGAAGCTAAAATTTTTTTTTAAAAAAAGATTGGAGTACTTAATTTTTTTTATATTTTCTATAGGGATGGTAGTATTAACTGTAATCATTCCTACAGAAAATATAAAAAGAAAATTACTACATTTTTTTTTAATTATTTTTTTAGCTTCTATAGCTATGGTATTATACCCCAGTGGATTATTGTTAGGGGGTGTCTGATACACCCTGTATAACGCTGACATCTCGCTGACATACGTATAGGTGATTCCACCAAGGTTGAGGTCACAATTAGGCACACAACAACGTTGTCATGAAATGACAACGGGAGTTTGTCATTTAGGTTAATTTCATTCATTCTCGTTTTCCGCAATCCGTCCTTTGCGTAGCGCGTGTAAACATTCACCTTGACCACCCTTGACTCTGGTGTAACTACCTATATATACCTACCTACCAGTGGCGTGGCGTCAAGTATATCAGAAGGCAAGCCGAAGGGTACTTAACTAGCCTTTTCCTCTAATTCTGCACAAGAAATTGCCCAACTGCCTTAAAATAGGCAAGCCACTGGAAATCGAGTTCTATGGACGCCACGCCACTGCTACCTACCTATATTATATATATATTACTATTATTACTTATATATGTTGCTTTTCTTCCCGCGCAGATTGTAAAAACCCTTCAATGTTAGTCGAGTAGCAATTAGCAATGCACCAAGGATTTAACAAAGTTGCGATATTTTCCAATGCAATGTTCTCAGAAATTTAAATTGAATTATTAATGCGATCACGTTTGGAATCAACATCGTATACAATACAATACAATACAATACTACTCTTTATTGAACACCACAAATCAGTACAAAACAATACAGAAACAAAGAACAAAGCATACAATAGGCGGTCTTATCGCTTAAATAGCGATCTCTACCAGACAACCAATAGTAAGATAGAGAAATAAGTTGGAGACAGTTTAAGTAGTCGCGGAAACAAATAGGAGAGACGCAGGGATAATAAAACAACAATATTATCAACATAAAATAATAATACAAAATAATAATAATTAAGTATAGTAATCAAACGACGCGGTTGGCCTAGTTGGTAGTGACCCTGCCTGCGAAGCAAGCGTCCTGGGTTCGAATCCTGGTAAGGGCATATATTTGTGTCATGATAAGAATATTTGTTCCTGAGTTATGGATGTTTCTATCTATATAAGTATGTATATCGTTGTCTAGTACCCTTAACAAGCCTTACTAGCGCTTACTTTGGGACTAGGTCAATTTGTGTGCATTGTCCCTAAAAAAAAAAAAGGTTAATTTCAATTGATTGTCTAATAATAATGATTCACTAAAATCATGAATAGGTACCTAAAATGTTTTTGGAAACTTTCGTTATAGCACTTACTATAAACTCTCTTGAAAGTTTCTGGAAACTTCTGAGAACATTTTATTCATATCTAATGGATGGCTCAACTGCGTCATCAAATAAATCTTATAAAACACAAACTAATTCAAAATCAAAAATCAAAATCAAAAGTTTATTTTGCAAATAGGCCGCCAAGGGCTCTTTCACATGTATATTTTTGAAACTGCCAGCGCATTCGGAAAGACCATCATTGCCAAGAAGAATGCGCCGCAAGAAACTTGGCAGAAAGTTATTTCAATGACTCATAAGTATCATCATTCATTGATTTATTTAATGACCAGAAGCACATAAACACTTCTTAAATAAATATCTTGGACAATTGACACCAATTGACCTAGTCCCAAACTAAGCAAAGCTTGTACTAAATTTGGCACTAGGCAACGGATAACATACTTACATAGATAAATACATACTTAAATACATATTAAACATCCAAGACTCGACAACAAACATTCGTATTTTTCATACAAATATCTGCCCCGATCGGGGATCGAACCTGGGACCTCAAGTTTCATAGTCTTCTCTAACTACTAAGCCATCCGGTCGTCTAATAGCATAGTTTTCACATTTTACTTAAATTATATCCATAAATATGAAACTCAAAATCAAGACGCAGTTAAGGCTGAGAACACGTTTTCCTGAGAATGACTCAACGTCTCAACGTTCAATTTTCGACCTTGCAGCTTAGTCATTAAGGATAAACGCAGTTTTGTTTACACTAACTATTTTTAGTTTCGAGCAAGTGCAGTGCACTCCGCCTCGCGACCTTTATTAGACCTCCAGACGCTCATTGCATTTTTGTTGTAAAGGAATCGTGTTTCATTAATCTTTATTCATACAATAGGGAATATTCATCAGATGTAACTCTGTCATTTTACTAACATTGCAGGTAGCTGCAACTGAGCCAAGCACAGACCACCCCCAAGCGATACCCGACAACGACCTGCTAGCTTATTACGTAACTCGCTCGCAATCACCATCGTGTTCATTTTGACAGTTCTTGTATGAATGTGACAGCCAGCTGATTCCGATGCCAATTGTCAGCCCATACATGAACTGTCAAAATGAACACAATGGTGATCGCGAGCGAGTTAGACAATAAGCCTTCAGGGGCCTCACCATGACGTTCTAATTCCGACTCAGTTCAAGTTTTAGCTGTCACTTTTAGCACAGAATATATAATAGTACTAACGTACAGAATGGCCACGCTCTGCCCCGCACCTATTCGAGTTACCCCACCCCTCAAGCGCAGTCTGCCGGAAAGCTGCTGGCAACTAGTAGGGCTCGCGACGCGATGTGTGTCGGCCGCACGTCACAAGTTCGGGAACCTATCCTAACTACTTCATTTTATAAAACATTAAAAAATTAATGCTTTCTGAAATTATCGCGATTAATACATGAAATAACTACAGAATCATTCGCTTAAGTTTGTTGTCGTACATCTATTGTAATTGAAAATAATAATGCTTAAAAACACAGACAGACACATTTTAAGTAAGTTTAAATAAATAGATAACGATTAAGTACATTTATTTGCACACATCTAAGCCATATCTTTAGTATATTTATGTCATTGGTAGTACTCATAGTACTAGGTTTTTGCGATAGACAGCCCTGTGTATCTTACGCACACATTGACGCGTGTACAGACGACGTCGTGCCTGTTTTCATTTCAGAACGCGGATTTTGTACGTCGTGGCCGCCGTGTGCTTTTAGTATGAATTTGACAGCGAGCGAGCCTAAACTGAATCGCATTAAGACGTCATGGTAATGTAGCCCACCCAACGAAGGAATCTCAGGGGAAAAAACTCGTGTATACATAAGCGTATTATGGCATAGTTGTAGAGAATGGTGTTTTAAGAGTTCAATTCAATTCATTTAATCATTCAAATCATGTTCATTCATTACATAAATACCAAGATGTTACTGGGTAACATGGGGATGGGTGTTGTTAGTTTTCAATGATTCACGTTAAGTAAAAGATAATCGCGATAAAGGTAATCGCGGTTCACATCCCGTTTATAATATTTCGAATGGTGTTTTAAACCACATACTAAAAGTACTGATGGGTAGGGGTGGAGCTAACGTGTGTCCAAAGGTCCCTTTTTTTATTTTTTCATAAATAATCCGTAAACGGTGGCCCATAGCAGAAAATGATTTAGCACGTAAATAATTTGCATAAAATTCTCTACAAAAAATATTATACAGGGTGACTCCTAAGTTGTGAACCCAAATATGTTTTTCTGGCTCTTTACCGTTAGTTAAAGCACTCGTACTTAACACTATTCAAAAATCTGTAAATGTAAATTTGTAATAATTAATAAAATTATTAATTTTAAATTTACCGAGTCTCATGGTTACCCTACTTATTAGCTTGAGCTCCTAGCACGTTTTTGAAATTATCCAGTTCAACCTTTTTACGGATACGTTAAAAAAATAAACATTGACAATGACAAATCTAAGTACATTTTTTCTCTGGGATCAATATTTCATGAGATATGGATGGAAGAAGATGGACAATAAAAAAATAAACATTTCTATAAGTTACTGGAGTCTCTTTGGACCCTGCACTTTTTGAAGCCACTTCGCCCAGGGGTACCATAGGTAAACTGAGTCGATTCTGACCTGGAGCCAGGAGCAGCCATCGTGCAGTGAACAGTGGCTCCGCCGCGCTCCACTCTAAGCTCAATTTCTTCGTAAATAAAGTATGTAACTGCATCGTGTTTGGTATCATTTTCGGATAACTTAAGGATGTTGAATTCATTTTTGATATGATAATTATACCTTGTCATATAAAAAATTAGATTTTTTTTTAATATGAAAATATGGTTTCTCTTTTCTTTCAAAAATCTTGTATTATACAAAAACTGCCCGTTAAGACTATGAAAAAAATATGTAAGTAAAAATAAATTACCAGATAACTGTTGCCTGCGACTCCGTCTGCGATAAATTCGCTTATCGCTATCCCGCGGAAACTATGCAATATTTCGGGATAAAAACTATTCTATGTCCCCTCTACCCTACCCTACCATACCCCTACCCATATCAGTATGCTTAGTGTAAGTTTTCTGTCACAAAATTCGTCTCGAACGCGTTTGCATTAAAATGTCAAATACTATGGGAACAGTTTGTTGCCGTTTTGATCCGCAAGTGGCGCTGCCAACTTTTCCATAGTAATTGAGACGTTTACGTGAACGCGTTCGAGACGTTTTTACATGCGAAAACTTACACTAGAGGCTCTGTACTTTTAGTACGTGGTTTAAAACACCATTCTCTACAACTATGCTGAAATTCGCTTATACACGAGTTTTTTCCCTTGAGACTCTGTTTTTGGGCTTCAACAAAATACTTGAACTATCATAAGTTTAGTAATTCTAACGACGCTCCGACACAATACAGTTTCTTACTTATACATACATACATATATACCGTCAGGACTCTTTCCCACAGGGGTAACTTTGATCCACCTGCTACGATCCTGACATACCTCTTTCATTCATTTATTTCCATTTTTTCTTCATTTATTTATTATTTATTTTTATTATATAAATACCATCGCCCAGGGACACCTGCAAGACGTGGGGAATCACAGGTGCGTTTCCGGTCCTTTCAAGAATAGGAAGGCTTGCTTTTACATACATTATACAAATCACGTATAACCCTTACGGGGTAAACAGAGCCTAAGGTAAGAAGACCTAAAGGCCACGGTTATCATGATTATGGGCGCATAAGTGGAAAGGAGAACCAAAACAGGGGTACGTATTAAAATACATAATGTTTAAAATGCATAATGGGTTAAAATACATAATGGGTCAAAATATATAATGAGATTTTCTCAGAAAGTGACCAATTAACAGGATTGTTATAAAACAAACCTAACCTAAACCAATCTACAGATTACGATATCAAAAAAGTTAATTTTGTTAATAGTTTCAGAGATAATAGCATTATATATTTTAAACCATTATGTATTTTAACCCATTATACATTTTAAACTTTATATATTACTAGCTGTTGCCAGCGACTTCGTCTGCAAATAATTCGGTTATCGCTATCCTGCGGGAACTACGGGGTTGTGGGTGTCTATGGGCAGTGGTGATCGCTTACCATCAGGTGACCCGCTTGCTCGTTTGCCTTCCTATTCACATAAAAAAAAAAAAAAACTACGCAATTTTCCGGGTTAAAAAGTAGCCTATGTGCTATTCCAGACTTTTCTCTATCTATGTGCCAAATTTCATCCAGATCCGTTGGGCCGTTCTGGCGTGATTGAGTAACAAACAAACATCCATCCATCCATCCATCCATACTTTCGCATTTATAATATTAGTTAGATGATGCGCACCCGCTTTTACCATGCGCGGGACGAGAGACAACTGGTACATTCTACTATATATAGCTTAGCTTTAGCTCCACGGCACGCAGCACGGAAGTAGGGGAAGTAGGAGAAAGTGGTCACCATTCGAATTCGTACACATACCTTATCGATGAAAAATGGCTATAACCCTTTAATGTTTTGACACACTAGTTTCGGACTTTTTTGTAATAAACTACAATATATTTGTTACACTTAACACTTAGGTAGGTACATAAACTAGCAACCGGACCGGGAGACGAGCTGTTGGTAGGCCTCCAACAAGATGGAGCGACGACCTGATCAGAATCGCGGGATCGCGGTGGATGCGGAAGGCACAGGACCGGTCCGAGTGGAGAGCCTTGGGGGAGGCCTATGTCCAGCAGTGGACGTCTTTCGGCTGATATGATGATGATGATGATGATGATAAACTAGCAAAATTTGACAAATAAATAAAAAATGAAATCTAAAAAGTGTACGAATGGTGACCACTTTCCCCTACGTACTTGGTTACTTATATTTAATGTTAATAATTCATTTCCTTTTGATAATCTCATTATACGTTGGTGTGTCTACTTCCTGTTCATTTTACGCAGCCTCAGGAGGCGCATCTACAGTTCGAATTATCATATTTATTGATCTTACAGTAGTTTTATTGACAAAGACATTTTATTTTATTTATCTTCTGGACGACCTCCGCGTGTGGTCAAGAGCTGCGGTTCGTTTTTGGATCCGTCCGAGGGGAAGTGCAGTGCTTGGTCCGGTGCACCCTGGGCATCGGTTAATGATTTCCTGGCGGTCTCCGTGGGATATCATTGTCCGTTGGCTAAGAGCCCGACAGGGGGAAGGGGTCTTTTGACCGTGTTCTACCATACAACGTTGCCGACATTTTTGTCACAAGATTTTTGAATACTGTATTTATTACTTTGACATTGGCGAAATCCGATCGAACGATAGGGCCGATGGGGCCATATTAAAAAAGAAGAAAAAGATCTTCTGGACTTCTTTTTTAACAAATCCTGGGGCCTTACCATGGCGTCTTAATGCTTTTCAGTTTAGGTCCGCTCGCTGTCAGATTCATACTAAAAGTGACAGCTAAAACTTGAACTGAGTCGGAATTAGGACGTCATGGTAAGGCCCCTGTTCATTTTACAACATTACTTCATGTCTTCATTTTAGTTAACGAATCATTAATAAGGTTTAATCTTTGTTAACAGATCAAAATGGGGAGAGATCCGGAGCCGACGAATGGAGTAGATTTTATGAAAAACGCCAAGGATATCGCTGCGCTTTGCCTAAAGAATGAAGCAGCTGAACTCTTCGCTCGATTTATAGCCAGCATACCCTATAAAGATAATCCTTTCAAAAATGGCAAGAAAATCAGAAAGAGACAAACTTGGAGGTGCAAGAAATGTAAGAAGACATACAAAACTAAAGACAGCCACAGAGAGCACGAAGACAAGTGCGAGATAGTCACAGATTCAGATAAAAATGAAAGTGTCAACAGACCTGATTCAAATCGCACGAAGGAAAATAAATCGAGCGAAGGTCAACACAAAAAAGACGCAAATGGAAAGTCTAAAAAGCAGAAATGCATGTTTTGCGAGAAAAAGCGAGTTCGCATTTACGATCACTATCTCGCGAAGCATAAAATAGATTATGATGTGTGGATTGAAAATTTGACTACATTACACGATTGTAATACCCCCAAATGCCCGCAATGCAACAAAAACTATAATGACGTAGCATCTTTTGAGAAACACCTTAGTGAATATCACAATATCAATAGTCAAAAGAAGACGAAAAAACGCTGTCCCAAAGCAAAAAATGCTAAAGAGCGTGCAGACATAGAAACAGCGCCAGTAACACAAGAAAAGGAGTCCTCAAGGAACAGTCCAGCGATACAAAGAGAGAAGGTTGCTCCAACAAATGGACCAGCCACACAAGATAAAGACATAACTGGACGTCCAAATGCACAAAATGAAAGAGAACGAGTTCCGATACAATATTTCTGTAAGCGAACACAAAAATTTGTGGACGCCTCTTCAAATGAAAGTCAAACACACGCATCTACTAGCTCCAACTTAAGTGCAAGCAAACGGAAAAGCGAGCCGAGCCATCCTAATAAGACAGTGACATCGATCAAGCTTCGTAAGCTTAGCGTTGATCAATACACTGTGGTTCCTAATTCTAACAATGGTGGTGGTAATCAAAGGACGAGAAACGATACAGGCCATGGCATCAACCAAAGGAACCAATTTCAAAGTAAAGAAAAAGAAAGCGCAGAATCTAACAAATCGCGTGAAGGACATATTCCTCAGAATGAACCGGCGCGACCAAATGGGACTAACAATGAAGAAAGACGAGAAACTAAAATAGCCGATGAAGAAAGTCGAAAGTCCCGTTTCATGTCGGTGTGGAAGCAGAATTATCAAAGAATGTTGGTAGCAGATGATAGGGGTAAACAAATATTGTATGATCAGTTTCTTAATGCGTATATCCCGCTAGCTCGTAAGGGTGCGGTTTGCTGCAAACGTTTAAATTACGCATCTTACCGTCGCGTCGACGTCGTGTCAAGAGTTATCACGGAAACGTCTACTACGTATCAGGCGGGTGTCGTAACGACGCAGGAAAAAGTTACGGAATTAAAGGTTATAAAGTACTACGCTGGCTAATATAACTGACGCTTCTTGTAAGTGGGGAAAGTAATCAGCTGGACTGAAAAGCCAACAGTTTGTGGCATGGCAACTCATCAGTTTATTTCCATTAACATCTTAATAACACCATTTTTTCGTGATAGTTTCTATTGTAATTTTAATTATATTTTTATTTTTGATTTTATAAAAAATATCGAGCGTCATTCACTAACGGGTGCGACCACACCGCCGCTTAAAAAACGGTGACGTTACGGAATCGCAACAAAATGTATGAAGAAACGGTGACAAAACGTGACGCATACGACACGTCACTGCGTATACGCGGCGGTTTGGTCCCACCCTAAACCACAACAACTAAACACTGATAATAATGACTAATATCAATAATGCTTGCTCAACTCCGATGACCAGGGGCCTTACCATGCGATTCAGTTTAGGTTCGCTCGCCGTCAGATTCATACTAAAAGTGACAGCTAAAACTTGAACTGAGTCGGAATTAGAACGTCATGGCAAGGCCCCTGGCTGATGTTTGGCTGGCCAATCAGAGATTAAGTAATTGCCAATTTTGACTTTGCGTATTTTTTATTTTCCGCTCTAAATATTAGGTTGTTTGATCTACGCTGTGCTCGTATGCAAAGTTGAATTTGTAGTACTTGTGCTATTTACTTTTCACACTTTAAAAAAAATTAACTATCTTTTTCGCCAAAGAGCATAACCAAAGAATTTTATGTACTCTATTTATCTTTACGCCATTTAGCATTAACATATAATTAAAAGTTAGCTTCTTCTGTGTGTCTGTTTTTCGTATTGTCACAGAATAAGTAATAGGTATTGCTTATTATGTGGTGTTCAATAAATAATTATTGTATTGAATTGTTTACTGATTATAAGATAATCTAATGTTTAAAAACATGACAGTTAGATCATTATGAGTGCTTTAAGTTTATTAGCAATACCTCAGGGACTAAGACTAAGACTAAATAAGGATTTAGTCTTAGTCTTAGTTCAGTTTAAGTCTACTTAACATTTTTTTATTTATTTATTTATAAGCCTTTTTATTCCGAATTCGCTATAATTTCAGTAAGTACATGTTGTTGTTATTGTCGTTTATTTATTAAATTGTCGCGTAATTCGGCGTGCCTCATGGCATAGGCCTCCTCCGTGTCTTGGAGGGTTTGGGCTATAGTTCCCACGCGCGCCCAGTGCGGATTGGGAACTTAACCCACACCATTGAATTTCTTCGCAGATGTGTGCAGGTTTCCTCACGATGTTTTCCTTCACCGAAAAGCTCATGGCAAATTACAAATGTAATTTTCGCACATAAATTCCGAAAAACTCAGATGTGCGAGCCCGGGATTTGAACCCACGACGCTCTGCTTGAGAGGCCACAGGTCAAACCACTAGGCTACCACGGCTTCCACGGCTACTTAACATTTATTTAAGTTTAATTTATTTGAAAGGAAATTACATTTGTTATTTTTTGTAAGAGAACTGTATTATTACGTAGTATAAAAAAGTCGCTTTCCGCTGTCTTCTGTCTGCCCTTATGTATACTTAGATCTTTAAAACTACGCAACGAATTTTGATGCGGTTGTTTTTAATATATAGAGTGATTCAAGAGGAAGGTTTATAATGTATAATACATGCATAATATAGAAGAGAAATAGTGATAGAACCCGTGCAAAGCTGGGGCGGGTCGCTAGTTGCATATAAAAAAATACGGTTATAAAGAGAGTTGTGTCCCTTTATGGGATCTCTACCAGTTAACCTTCGATTTTGCGAATTTGCGTTTAATAATTTCAATTATTGACCATGAGCTTTTTCGATGAAGGAAAACACGGAGAGGAAAAACGCACACGCCTGCGAAGCAATTAAAGTGTGTGTGAATCCAATCCGGACTGGGCCCGCGTGGGAGCTAGAGCCCAAGCCCTCTCATTCTGAGAGGATGCCTGTGCCCAGCAGTGAAACGTATATGATGTTGATGATGTGGATGAGAGCATTAATTTGCTTTTTTATTTTTTTTATTTGCTTACCGAAGAGTACTTTCATTTGACTTTGAAGTTCGATAATTTTATCCATACTAATATTAAAAATGCGAATGTGTGTCTGTTAGCCTGTCTCCTTGCCTATTTACGCTTAAATCGTTAAAACGACTTAGTTGTTAGGGCTCGTCCAGAAATCATGTGATCATATTTGGCCTACTTTAGACCACCCCCCTTGGTGATATTTGGTGATATCCCCCTCCCCCCATTCAAGATCACGTGTATTTTTCGGACTTAGTATGAATTAAGTTAGTTAAGTAAAAAAAAACAGCAATAACTTGACCTTTTCGTTATTTTTTTACTTTCCTGAAAATTACACGTGATGAGTTCTCGGACACCCCAATCGTGATCATTCGTGATATTTTGCTGACCCCCCCCCCGGCCATAAACGATCACATGATTTCTGGACGAGCCCTTAGCTGTGGTATACTTAGATATAGTTTTCAGTCCCGGGGAAGGCCATAGGATATATTTATCCCGGAAAATGGCATAGTTCCCGCGGGATAGCGATATGCTAATTCTTAGCTATTAATAGTTATAATGTTTTAAGTCTCGACTCGAGAAGCATAAGGTCTGATGTGTGATTTCTTAACTTTTCAGGAGAGCAGAAATAAAATTGATAAATGAATCGGCGTATAATTATTGAATTATTATAGTTAGTATCACGAAACTGTGATACGTACCTATGCTGTATCAACCTTTGCAAGGCAAAAGGCTTTTAGTGACATAACGCCAGTCATGAACGAAAACAAATTTTGAAGCATAAACCTTGAAGTTGAAATACGCTAAACAAAAAACTTGGAGAAGTCCATGCATAAAGGTGTAAGTCAACATTAGTCCTGATGCGTCTCTATAAATTCTAAAAATCGTCAGATCAGACCTTATGCATTTAAATATCTCCTCAACGGAAAGAGATAGAAATACAAGTGTCAGTGTGGTAGACAGAGAAAGAGCGCATTATAACCGTAATTTAAATAAGTCAATTTGGTCTGATTTTCACATCAGACCTTATGCCACTCGAGTCGAGAAGTACCTATTTTAAAATTAATTAATATTAGTAAGCATAGTTACTATTTTTTAATGTTATCACATTCCATACTAAGGACACGATGTCGCTTTAGAAAGTCAACTTAGAAAGAGCTTTGCAATTTATTATCACATTTTTTATATCCGAAAAAAACAATTAAGTAAGTAAACTCTTTATTGTGCAAGATAAACATAAGACAAATACAATTAATCAATGTAATCTTTTTTGTATTAGATAAATAAAAAAAAATTACAAACACAGGTACATGAAATTCTAAGTAGGTAGGTACCTCTACTAACTTAACCAAACCTACTTTTTCTAAGTATTGTTTTATATTCACATAGTCAAGTATTTTACAAAATAATGATAAGTACCTACATCTTATAAACAAACTTATGTGAATAATAAATCTATTGTCATCATTTGAAAAAAATATTCTACGGAATAAAATTCACTAAACAAATTTTCTTAAAAATATGTTTCATTGAAATGAAAATATTGAATTTAATATTCTAATAGTTGTACATTCTTTGAAAAAGAAATCTATGAAACGAAATTATGTGAAAATTATGTCTACAAAACAAGGGGACACCATGCTTGTAAGATCCAATGTACCTTACCTACACAAGAAAGCAATGAATAAATGACTTATGACTTATGCAAATGAAAACATTTGAATATTTCCCTAACTGGTAAACAAATAGTTTAAATATTTGTTTTCATAGCAGTACGTTTAGCAAAAACTAAATTTGATCTATTCGGGAGTCCCGTAAGACGCTTGGCAGGTATCCCGTCCTCCATTTGGAAAACTTTTTTATTTGTAATAAAACTATGTGTATCTTGTGAACATCTTGCAGTTGAAATTTTCTATTACAAATTTAAATAAGAAGAGAGATGTTTGAGAGTTGAAATGGTGCCATGAATGCATTTTTTAGCTAAGTATTTTAGAATAAGTATAGATTGAAGTTGTAATTCAATTTTCATCTAATTAATTTAGTTGGTAGCACAAAATATTATATGTAAAAGTACCTCCATACAAACACAAGCAAGGCCTACAGATATATGTAGGTATACAAGTTGTGGTAAGTTTCCAAAAACTTTGGAAAACTTCTCGAGTACTTCTGAAAAAATTGGCAAGATATAACAGAAATGTTCGTATCGGAATGTACCTAACTAAATGGAAAGTTTCATTATTTACAAAATTTTTGTAACAAAATAGAGAATTTTCTGAAATTTTCCTGTTTCCTGAAAATTTCGCAGTTTTGGAAACTTGCGGTCGGGACAAGTATTTTGTTCCACTAGATTACTTTTCGATTTTCCCCTAATGCTATTACTATTACTATTATTTTTTGTCAATTTGCAGAATTATATCTTGACATTATCTCTATATTTCTGATGTAATTTTTACTGAGCTAATAAACTACTTAAATCATATTATTATCATAACTAATCATAGCGACATAGGTCTTATGTCAAGTGCCGAGGAGCATTTTCTGAAATATAGTTACAGTATTTGGCCATAATTGCTCATCGGTCTTCTCGGCTAATTTCGGCTTCGTAGAGCGTTGTCTCGCTCTAACTTGCCAATTGGGTTCTCTATTGATTTGACGAAAAATTTATTGCCGAATTTCACTTCCCAACCAACGTTTGGCCGAATTTCATTTTGCCGAATCTACATTATGGCAAATTGGTAAAATGATTAGTTTCATTTCCCAACCCCACGATTGACTACTCAACTTTTGTTTTATTTTTACATGGACACTTATTAAAATGTCATTTTTTATGTAGCCATATGGTACTACATAACCATTAATAAAAAAATATGACATTCAAAGGTAAAATAAAAACTGTTTACAAATTAAGGGCCACCCCGCCGCACCTGAGCCTAAATTAATCCAAATTAATCATATAAGAGTTTTTCGGCCTAGCCTAGTGTAACATTTGCCATGTGAAAGATATTCCAAAAGTATAAAATCAAAATTATATTCGTCTTCATAAAAATTCGGCGAAATGAGAGGTTGGCATACCAAAATTTGCCAATAAGTAGTTGTCAAAGTGAACATTCGGCGAAACGTTGGTTGCCAAATGAAATGCGATCAAAAGAAATTCGGCGAAAAGGCAGAACACCCGCCAACTGTCTCTTTCCACAGACCGAAGCGCGATCTTTATGGCCAGGCACTGTAGCCACTTGTTCGCTGTCGCTACAATGACAATATTGTACTTTCTGAAGGTTTAGTCGTCTTTGAAAAAGGCGTGAGACATCTTTATAATGAGAGAGAGAGAGAAAGAGAGAGAGAGAGAAACATTTTATTTACACACATTCGATACACGTAGATTTAAAATATGTAGAAATACAATATAATAAGGAATAGTACCGATATGGTGTAAAATGGGCCCCACTCAGCATAATGTTGCGGCAAGCCGCAACGCTGTTTTTCAGAGCCTCTAGTGTAAGTTTTCGCATGTAAAAACGTCTCGAACGCGTTCACGTAAACGTCTCAATTACTATGGAAAAATTGGCAGCGCCACTTGCGGATCGAAACGGCAACAAATTGTTCTCATAGTATTTGACATTTTAACGCAAACGCGTTCGAGACGTATTTTGTGACGGAAAACCTACACTAAACATACAGCATTCTTTCGCTGTTTAAAGGACTAAACTGTAAGATTTTCGTATAACCTAGTTGCCTGCCTACCTCATTAGGAATTGTAACAGACTTGCAATAAGTACTGCTACTAATATGATTATACGTGTTGTACCTAGTACAGTTTTTTTTTTAATATTAAATAATTATAAATAAATGTCTAAAAAGTACAGTTTTTTTATTTAGACCTGAAAAAAACCGGCCAAGTGCGAGTCAAACTCGCGCACCGAGGGTTCCCTATCATAATCTTTAAATATCTATAATACCAAATTTCAAGATCCTGCGTTCACGGGAAGTACCCTGTAGGTTTTGATTCCATTGAGAGTTGTGGAAATTAGCGGCATAAACGGTTGTATCTTTTGATTGCGTTGGTTTAGAAGTTTGATTTTTTCACAGCTCCAAGAGGCAGTGGACCTGAGTATTTGATATGAATTTCAGCTTGATATCTTCACGCGTTCCTGAGAGAAAGGGTCTTGACAGACGGACGGACGGACGGACGGACAACAAAGTGATCCTATAAAGGTCCCGTTTTTTTCCTTTTGAGGTACGGAACCCTAATAGATCGGCATGGATCAGACGGTCATTATTATCGTGTCCACGCGTATCGCCATCTGTATCATGGAATATTGATGCGTGTTGCAGCGAATCCGGAATCCTTAGAAGAAAATTACATAGTATTCATCTTTTTTATTACAATAAAGAGTTTTACATACACACATAGGTATAGGTTGTACATACATAAATCACGTCTTTAGCCCTTACGGGGTCGACAGGGCCTAATATAACAAGCCTTATTTGGTTTCGCCAACCATTGTCGCTCTCACCTCCGGATCTATACTTCATTTAATTTAGAATGAGAAACCACAATTAACATTATGTTGCGTCTGGTCAACTATTTCTTACCTAGCAAATAGCGCAGTGCAATAGTTTGGCAGCCGCAAAATAAAATAGTTTTAATGTCACTTTATATATGCGTGTCGTCAATTGTTACTCTAGTACAAATTGTAAAGAGATTACAGTTCACGAGCCGCAATATAATGTTGTTGCGGTTTCTCATTCTAAATTAAATGAAGTATAGCAGGGTTCGTCGTTGACGGATGCGTAAAGGACATGATGGAATAATAATCGCGCTCCCTATTCCTTTTTGACAAATGGTAAAGGTTATGGGTGGAAAGAGACAGTGAATTTCGCGAGCCCACGCGTTAAACGTATGACATCAACTCTATTTTGTATGTTATACGGGAATTCCCCGATAACCATTGGAGATAGGAACACCATACAATACATCAATCACTACATAGAATAAAATAAAGTCGCTTTCCGCTTTCTGTCTGTCTGTCCCTTATGCTTAGATCTTTAAAACTACGCAGCGGATTTTGATGAGGTAACTTAAAGAAATGAGACAAAAAGGTCACGATACAGTAAACTGGGGTGACTTTGATTTATAGGGTGACTTTAAAAAGTAGTTTTAATGACAAAACCACTATCTTTTATTTGCGTTTACTGCTTCCAATCAATGTCTTCGTCGATCGCCTTTGCGTCTACATGCCAAACATTCACCGGATATGCATAATATCGATTTTATAGCAATTTAAAAACGATCAAAGTAGCCCCAAAACTACCAAAGTCACCCCAGTTGACGGATCGGACCTTAGATCTTTAAAACTACGCAACGGATTTTGATGAGCTATAAATCACGTCTTTATTCTTTATGGGGTAGACAGAACTTAAAGAAATAAGACAAAAACGCGTGATTGCGAGCGTATATAGAAAGGTGAATCAAATCTTAAGATTTTCGCCCATTCCCTCGATGGGCTTTTACCATCTGCACGAAGTGGCATTTAGGGTGGCATCGCTGGCAAAATGCCTGGGGCCCTCAGCTCTACGGGGCCTGAACTGGCTTGGCCTTGAGCACAGAAGGGAAGATGATGTACTTCTTTATAGTGAGGAAGGGCCCCATCTGACGAATTTGCAGTGGGCCCCTGACGTTGTAGTTACACCACTGTCTACACCAGCGGTCGTCACACTTTACTGGCCAAGGGCCACATATGACAGTGTGAGTTCCAGGGCCGGGCCGCAGAGTATGTGAAGGCGCTCCAAGAGCCTTTGCACACTTATACATATTATGTAGTCAGCTTATTTCATTATTTGAAACAATTTACATTGCCGCGGGCCGCACAAATAAAGGCCACGGGCCGCATGCGGCCTAGATGTATAATTGAGGAATATCTTCATGCACTGTTTTGTTTAATCTCAAAGGGATTAAGTTAATAGACAGACAGTATTTTATAGAAAGCTTAACTTTTTCCGACACGTCCAACAATTAACTCAAAACTTTGACAAAACATCCTATCTATTGCTGAAAACTGCTTGCGGGTGGTAGGGCCTTGTGCAAGGTCCGTCCGGATCGCTAACACCATCTTACTCGCTAATCCTGCCGCTAAGCAGCAGTGCTTGCACTGCTGTGTCCCGGTGTGGAGAGTAAGACAGCCGGGGAAATTACGGGCACAAGAGGCATTTCATCTAGGTAACTCTAGGTTGGCAACGCATCTGCAATCCCTCCGGGGTTGCCGGTGTCTATGGGCAGTGGTGATCGCTTACCATCAGGTGACCCACTTGCTCGTTTGCCGTCCTATTAACATAAAAAAAACGCATGAAATCAGGGTCCTTACCATGACGTCTTAATGCGGTTCGGTTCCGGCTCAGTTCAGGTTTTAGCTGTCATTTTTAGTATGGATCTGACAGCGAGCGAATTTAACTGAATAGGCATTGCAAGTTTGTTTTATAATTTTAGCACTATTAAGTACAGTGAAAACGTTCCGCAATTGACAACATTTCAAAAAAAAAGCATTTAAGTTTTTTTCGCGTTTATAATAGCTGGTTAAAAATTAGACTACCCGTGTTTCTCGGTTTTCCTTTGGTTTACTTAAATTCGTCGTTAATAATTTATTAAAGAAATGGTCATTAAAAAGACCGTATATACAAAGATAGGGATACTGATGTCGTGAACTTAGCATGATATAAAATTAAAAAAGTAACTTTCAAACAGAACTGTCATGTCATGTCACTTGCTTTGTTTATCAACCATTCATTGTCGTTCGTTCACGAATTTGTTATTTTGCGTTTGCTGCTTTGCAATACTGTGCATGCTTTGAGTTTATTTCTATATAATGACGACCGGAAGAAAGTATCACCAAGATCCTTTAATAATTTGTATCGATCGTCCCAAGTTGCGGAAACACGGCCTTAATGGAAAAAAATAAGCACTATAAGCACATGCACACAAGATACACAACACAAGATAAATTCGTCGACTTTGGGCAGATTGCGGCTATCCGCTATCACTAATCAGTCAACCACTTTCATGTTATTAAAGCGTCTATCAAACCAATAATTAAATATTACGACATTTACGAGAATTGAAAACGTGTCGTTAGAATCAAGTACCTAATCCGTCGGACTGATAAAAAATGAACATGACATTGACACCATGACAGTTCTATATTTTTTTTAATTCCTACGGTAATAAATGGACTAACGGAACTATGAGTATATCCCTAACATTCACAATCCAACTTTTTTTACTGTTTTTCCTAAATATAAAAAAAACTACTGCATAATAAAATCCAAAAATATTTTTACTGTAATGAGCAGTGTAAAATCTACAAACGGTATTTTCATTTTACTACCTTAGCAAATTTGAATTGTTGTCAATTAAGTAGTTCTATATGTGCGCCAAAAAAAAGCCGTGGTAGCCTAGTGGTTAGACCTGTGGCCTCTCAAGCAGAGCGTCGCGGGTTCAAATCACGGGCTCACACCTCTGAGTTTTTCGGAATTTATGTGCGAAAATTACATTTGTAATTTGCCATGAGCTTTTCGGTGAAGGAAAACATCGTGAGGAAACCTGCACACATCTGCGAAGAAATTCAATGGTGTGTGTTAAGTTCCCAATCCGCACTGGGCGCGCGTGGGAACCATAGCCCAAACCCTCCAATACACGGAGGAAACCTATGCCATGAGGCACGCCGAATTACGCGACAATTTTATAAATAAACGACAATAACAACAACATGTACTTATTGAAATTATAGCGAATTCGGAATACAAAGGCTTAAATAAATATGTGCGCCATTTCTTGTATCGTCGATTGCATTAGATAATCTTGATATTCGTGAAGTATCTAAGTACTTCTAATTAGATACTGATACCTTATTCCGTATCTGGCGTTATCGAATGGTGTACGTGCAGTGAAATGTGAGCCGATTTAATAGATTTTTAAATGTGTTGTTGTTGTCAGTTAGACTTGGAAGATAAAAACAAGTCGTAATAACATTGCAGTGCGAGCTTCTGAGCCTCTAGTGTAAGTTTTCGCATATAAATACGTCTCGAACGCGTTCACGTAAACGTCTCAATTACTATGGAATAATTTGGCACTGCCACTTGCGGATCGAAACGGCGACAAACTGTCTCGTCATTTCGTGATGCGTGTTCTTATATTTTTTACTTCTTTTCTTTTTTCTTTTGATGTAGGTAATCACGAATAAATGTTTTCTTACTTTCTTCTTTCTTTCTTTCATAGTATTTGACATTTTAATGCAAACGCATTCGAGACGTATTTTGTGACGGAAAACCTAAACGTCTTAATTTACTATGAAAAATCGGCAGCGCCACTTGCTAAAACTAAGTTTGTTGCCGAACTTCTCATAGTGTTTGAAGTGTAAGTATAACGCAAACGTCGAGCCGTATTATGTTATGTTGATCGAAAACTTACACTAAACATAAT
The DNA here is from genome assembly GCA_963854515.1 of Pandemis heparana. NCBI lineage: Eukaryota > Metazoa > Arthropoda > Insecta > Lepidoptera > Tortricidae > Pandemis > Pandemis heparana. The sequence continues at coordinate 5,109,172 of OY978033.1, forward strand.
TGGCAATGTAATTAAACTAGTTGGAATTTTCTAGAAAGAGTAAATTGGTTTTTACATTTTTGTAAACACATGGCCTAGTGGTTAGAGAACCTGACTATGAAGCTTGAGGTCCCGGGTTCGATCCCCGGTCGGGGCAGATATTTGTATGAAAATACGAATGTTTGTTCTCGAGTCTTGGATGTTTAATATGTATTTAAGTATGTATTTATCTATATAAGTATGTTTATCCGTTGTCTAGTGCCCATATTACAAGCTTTGCTTAGTTTGGGGCTAGGTCAATTGGTGTAAATTGTCCCAAGATATTTATTTATTTATTTTATTTATTTGTGTCATTGGCGATCTTAGGAAGAGGAGGAGGATGTTATAGGCGATGCTGGCAACCCTTTTACAATTTGTGTCTGTTTATTTTTTTTAGCACAATAAAGCATTTACTTACTTACACTTATGAGTGTGACATTCGGCCATCTTTGGTAACTTTATTGGATTCCAATTACGATGCAGAGTATGTATAGGGTGCAGGCCACATAGTACGCTTAGTGTAAACAAGTTTTCGTTCACTAAATAAGTTGCGTTTGCGTTAAAATGTCAAATAAGTACTGGAACAGTATGCTTAGTGTAAGTTTTCGGTCACAGAACACGTCTCGAACGCGTTTGCGTTAAAATGTCAAATACTATGGGAACAGTTTGTTGCCGTTTCGATCCGCAAGTGGCGCTGGCAATTTTTTCATGGTAATTGAGACGTTTGTTCGTGTGAAAACTTACACTAGAGGCTCAGAAACAAAGTACTCTCTGCTTACCTTCCTAGCGTTTTTCTCGACATTTGCCACGGCTCAGTGAGCCTGGGGTCCGCTTTAAGAACCTCAGTCAGTCTCTGCTTACCTCTATAATATATAATTAAATCTTTGATTTCAGGCTAAAATGAGCAGACGAGATCGAAGGCAGCCCTCAGCATCGTTCCTAAAGGATCGGACTGGTGTCGCTCTCGCTAGACTCTGCGTAGAAACTCGAAACGAGAAACTCTTTGCTCGATTCATAGCTAGCATCCCATATGCAGACGACTCAGTCAATTACAGTTCCAATTTAAATGGTAAACAAAAAGAAAAGTTTAAAATCAAAGACGGTCGTACAAGGAGTGAACACAGACTTACTGATGAAGACACGAATAAAATTAAGAACAATAACAGAGTTGATTCCGCTTGCAAGCGTCAAGAGAGTTCTGACAGCAAACAAGAAAAAACCAAAATTATTACGAATTCTAAAATGGAGCGATGCATTTTTTGCCAGGTAGAACGCGTGCGCATAAATGATCACTATCTCACAAAGCATAAAATAGACTTCCCTTTGTGGTTGAAAAAACAATCGGAAAAAGGTAAACAATACAATGATACCACTTGCAGGCAATGTGAAGTTGATTACGAAGATGATTATAACTTCAAGAAACACATAACAGAATACCATAATGTAAATTTGCGCATGAATGCGATGAAATGCGCCAAAGCACGAAAAAGCAAATATAATTTCGATAAAATGCCTACATTCAACAATAAACATTTGATTAAAGGATCTCAAGAATTCGAATCTAAACAGAAGCGTGAACATTTTGAAAAAGAATCTTATCCTCAAGATCGTAATATCGTGAAGCCAACGACACAGAATGAAAGACGAAAGGGAAGACAGGATGAAATGGAAGTCGAAGTACCAAAGATAACACGGTTCTGTGTACTTTGTGGTGAATATGTGGAAGTATTTGCATTTGAAGAGCATGTCGCAGATCACCGAAGAGGAAAAACAGCATTTCCGTTTAAGACTACAGCAAACTCTACTCAAGGAACTGCAAACGAACAGGAATTGCGAGATATTCAAACGACTAATTACGGCTCCAGCATCGGAGGTGAAGTGGAACTCGCGACTACGCAAAATACACAAAAAGGTTCTGTGGAAAACGCAAATCCAGGACCCTCTAACAGTGAACAAGATCACATCACTGAATCGGGTGATGGTGCTGAAGAAGCAGAAGCAAGAGTGATGTACAATGAAGAACGAATGCGAGGTGTAGAAGTCAAATGGTTATGTGAAGGTTATTATCAAAAAATGTTGTTAGAAAAGGATGAGGGTAGACGAAAAATGTTGTATAAAAAGTTTTTGCACTTAAAAAAGACTATGAACTCTACACTACCGAACAAAAATAAAGGAACACTGTCCATATCAACGTGTTAATAAATATTAAGTTAAGTAAATATTTTTTGTAAAACTATTGCAATCTATACAAATTTTGTAAGATATGTTGCAATTTAATAAATAAATACTGTACTGCAGGTACTGAATATTTTTAATCAATGAAAATTTGTTTCTAAGTACATAAGGTAAATACAAAAAAATGGTTAAGGGTAAAAATATAGGTTACGGGTCTAAACAAAACTACCTATCAATATTTCACCAACTCTGGCGACAGAGCAAACATGTTTCATTCATAATTACATTTTTTTTTAATCTATAATTTTTACGAGGCTTAAGTGCACCTGTGTGACTAATGTGACTATGCCAGCCTCATTGGATATCTCTTGGGTCAGATTCATCAAACACTCCCCCGCCCACTACCAGATTCTCTGGCAGCAAAGGAGTATTTCACAAACCTGTATATTCGTACTGCATTTTCTGGTGCCGGAAAACTCAATGTTGTTAACTGCTCCATTAAACAGGCTCACATCAGCCAAGTACCTCTCTCTATTATCCTTTGTGCCTTCACATTCCATCAAAAAATGGGAATTAGAAACTAAATTAGATTATAATTTAACTGTTTATTTGAGATATATTTTAATTTAATACAAATTCATTTCAATTTAAGTAAATTGAGTTTTTTTATTAATGATGACCCAATACGTTACATTAATTTGAAACTGTCACAAATTACATAAGTATCGTACGTAGCCAGGTCTACTCTAACTTGCTAAGACTCCTGGATTTAACGGAGAGTACGGGTTCTTGCGCTCTGAGCATCAATAAAACATTAAAAAGCTTTCTTCTATGTATTAATTTCAAACTCTTAGACTAATACATTAGTTATGCCTTCGGAGACAGATGTCCAGGTAATGCCAAGAAACACTTTGTTTCTTTCAATTTTTTAATAACATTCGAACTTTAAATTATAAATATTTGCATTAACTGCCAGTGAATAGATTTGTATATACAAACTTTTGTACATATAAACTCAAGTTATCACATTACCTCTCCCTCTCTCTCAGGGAGGGGAGAGCCCTAAGCACATCTACCTAAGTCTGGAATTCCCCCCCTTAAGTGGGTCACTTATGACTAGTCCAACACTAACTTTGTCAATCAAGATAAAGAGTTAAATGTCAACCTGGACAACGAATGAATTTGATGAAGTTAGTGATGACTTCTGGTTGATGAAAACCAGACAGAAAAATTCAACCGGCCATTTATCCCACAATAAGTGAGCTAAAACTTAACTAAGCCTTTTATAGGCAGACACAGACACATGATATACCTAAAAGACTCATGCGTGTCACATGTCATAGAACAAAAATTGACACAAAATTTTCCTCTCAAAGTTAATTTCTTGTCTTTAAAATCAACAATAGCATCGTTGAGAGCCAAAAAATTCCTTCCGAGGATTAAAGTATCTGCAAGCGCCTCAATAACACTGAAAGGAGTCTGACAATAATAACTGTCGACTAGAAAAGATCCTACTGCAGTACCTACAGTGTGAATCCTGGCGCCTCCTGCACCTTGCAACGAAATGTTATTTGACTGCTCGACTTTGAGCCCAAGCTTCTTTGCAAACTGCGAGGAAATAATGCAATGAGAGGCCCCAGTGTCCACTATGGCAGTTTGTGCCTTTCCCTTAATCTTAATTATTATACAAGAGCTCTGCAATTAAACATTATTTGGCGAATCATTGGCGAATAACGTATTGATTTGTGGGACATTCTGACAATCTTCGTCCAACGGCATCTCTGACGCAGGCACATGGGATAGCACATTTCCGTTGGATGCCCCTCGGCCGCGATTACTTCTATGCATGTCAACATTCGACATTGAAGCGTTCGTTTGCAGAACCTGGTGCTGTGGCGGATTATAAGAAGTACCAGCAACAAGCGACCCTTGATGAAACTGTCGTGGCCGTGAATTACAATCGCCACCAGTACGTGACGCATGCTGCGGCGCCCTACACGGACCGACGAAAGTGGTTGAAGTTGCTGGCGTTCCGTAGTTCGAACACGGCGAACATACTGAACCATTTTTTTCTTCAGAATAAACTATTGGCAACTCTATCTCATAGGTAGGTACATTATTTATTAGTACTATCCGGCCATAAAAGATTGCCATCGGTCTTCGTTCTGGCTTCGTAGAGCGTTGCTCGCTCTAACTTACGTGACGCCAATTGTCTCGTTCTAAAGACCGAAGAGCAATCTATAGACCTTACTGTGCAAGCAAGATAGAAAAACGCACAAAAATTTAAGCTAACTTACTCTAACTCTTAAAATATATAATTATGCAAAAATGTCCTCCAGATCTTTGATTTTGGGCAGATTGGGGTGGACAATTATTCAAAATGTTATTTTTAGTCAGTGGGGGGGGGGGGACACCCCATTTTCCGCTTCTTGAGCTCCCTATAAGAATTCAAAGCATTACAGTAAAAACCAATGCGCTGTAAAATTCCAATATAAATTAAATTAATTTTTATAGCACTGCACACAATGGGTACATAATAATAAAAACTAAAAAATGTAATAACAACAATGAAAAAATCATGGATAAAATAAAACACAACACTGTAACCATTCAAGGACGTTAAAATGCAACGAGGTTGTATTATAAATTAAATTATAAAATAAATAATTACCTATTACCTTAACTATCTTTGGTTAGGGTACTCGTATGGTAGGTAAATACGTACCTACTATCGTTTTCTTCAAGTCATTCAAGACAAAGGTAGTACATACATAACAAAATTGGCTATGATATCCACTATATTCTGTAACTGAGCTATCTCATCACCATCATCATCATCATATCAGCCGCAGGACGTCCACTGTTGAACATAGAAAGAAAGAAAGAAAGAAAATACGTTTATTTGACGCATAAGACAACAAAACAACAGCACAAACCAAAAATAAACAACATAAAAAATAAAAATAAAGTAAAAATAACAATTAGGTAGTGTGTCGCTGTCCAACGTCTAAAAGGTTGCATCTCAGCATAATGCTGCGCCGGGGCATAGGCATAAGAATAAATAAGAACATAGTAGAACGGAAACTCCCGCTCCGGCCGGACTCAAGGTCACGATATTAGAGTACTCGCTAAGCGAGCTTCTTAGTCAGGCTGTCACGGCCGGCGTCGCCGCACGCGCGTTTAGCTGTTCGCGCGTTCCGTACAGCCTTCATCTTGGAAACGCACCTAATGATTTATAAATCTCATATTTTATAAAATTAGAATGAAATAATTATGTCAAAGTAAATAAAAACTTATATTTTAGCAATATCTTTAGATGTAAGTAATATTTAACAGGTAAGCAACCCTAGCAAGCAACACGCCTGGACGACAGAGGGGTGTAACGACGTGAGGGGGGCAAGTAGGTATATAAATGGTGGCGTTTTGGACGCGGTCAAAAGAGATTCCGTTCTACTCTGTTATTATTTATTCTTATGGTATAGATAGGCCTTCAGTTGCCTCGGTTGAGCTATCTAATAAAAACTAATTTCAATAAACGGTGTATAATGCGCATTTTGAAGATGTAAATGTAAAAAACTTTGTGACGTATTCACTCTAAAATGGACGTACTGTCTCACTTCCTCATTAGTGTTAGAGTCGACATAATGATTGTGTATACACAAATTTTTATCAAACACTTTCGAAAATATATGTATGCAGTCCATTTCGGGGTATTTTCTGTCGCTGCTGAGTATTGTTCTGACGCCTGCTGGATCGATGCAAGAATCCACGAATGGTGAAACAAGCAGCAGTCTTCTGATTTCCGAAGGTGTTAGAGAGAGTTTCAGGATTTTTATTATGGAGTAGAAGAAGCAATTGCCGTCAGTAGGAATATCCGTGGAACGGATCAGGACAGCTTTCGGTTCAGCACATCCGGGCGACTGTTCACATGGTACTTGGAAATTACCTGAACCATGGAAAGTGCTTGGTCTGAAATATAAACAAAACAAAGGTTTGAACATATAAAAACCGGCCAAGTGCGCGTCGGACTCGCGCCCCGAGGGTTCCGTATCATTAGGTATCTATAAAATATCTATAAACCAGTGTAAGCAGAGCCCTGCTCCAAAGCAAAATGTACGCAGTGTGGGTCACTTTATATTGGTCACTGATATATACAGACATACATACACATTTACGGTTTTCGCAATTATTCCTTAATATGTGCTTTAAGACCTACCTTCATACCAAATTTCAAGATTCTGCGTTCACGGGAATTACCCTGTAGGTTTTGATTCCCTTGAGAGTCGAAAATTTGCGGCATAAACGGCTGTATCTTTTGATTGCGTTGGCTTAGAAGTTTGATTTTTTCACAGCTCTAAGGGGCAGTGGACTTGAGTATGTAATATAAATTTCAGCTTGTTACCTCCACGCGTTCCTGAGAAAAAGGGTCTTGACAGACGGACGGACGGACGGACAACAAAGTGATCCTATAAGGGTTCCGTTTTTTCCTTTTGAGGTACGGAACCCTAAAAATAACAATTCGCTCTATGACTGTGCTACAATGTCACATCAAAAAATCCACCATTCGATTCTAGGGTTCATCATCACCTCCAGCCTATACACGTCCCACTGCTGGGCACAGGCCTCCTCTCAGAATGAGAGGGCTTGGGCTATAGTTCCCACGCGGGCCCAGTGCTGATTGGGAACTTCACACACACCATTGAATTGCTTCGCAGTTGTGTGCAGGTTTCCTCGCGATATCTTCCTTCACCGAAAAGCTCATGGTAAATTTCAAATGAGATATCGCACATAAATTTCGAAAAACTCTGCTTGAGAGGCCACAGGTCAAACCACTAGGCAATACAGCTTTTTCTGCACAGCTTTTCCACAGATTCTAGGGTTAGTTAATTTCTAAACGACACTGAAAATTAGAACACATAGAAAAATCTGAAAAGCAAAGCTATGGCCGGGAATCGAACCCGGGTCCTCATCATTCCGTGACGCGTGCTATACTCCTACACCACCCATAGCAGGTTCATATTCCAAGGTAGGTAGTTAGTTCATATTCCAAGCCTCGTTCGATGCCACTTTTCTTAGATGAATTTATTTTTCACACACAGTCATCTAGTATCACAGTATACGCAGAATTACTTGAAGAATTTGTATGAAGTTTCTCAGAAATTTTCTGAAATATTTCAGCAGGTGGTTAGGACCGTACATCCCTACAAAAAAAAAATCATTTTAATTTTTGATTCAAAATCCGCCCTCGACGCGGTTTATTTTGAGCATCGATTAATGCATAAATCCTGAAAAACATAGCCCTATTTAATCCTTTTTTTTTTTTTTTGCGAATGGGAAGGCAAACGAGCAAGTGGGTCACCTGATGGTAAGCGATCACCACTGCCCATAGACACCCGCAACCCCGGAGGGATTGCAGATGCGTTGCCAACCTAGAGGGCTAAGATGAAATGCCTCTTGTGCCCGTAATTTCCCCGGCTGTCTTACTCTCCACACCGGAACACAGCAGTGCAAGCACTGCTGCTTAGCGGCAGGATTTGCGAGTAAGATGGTGGTAGCTATCCGGACGGACCTTGCATAAGGCCCTACCACCCGCGAAGTCAAACTGCCCCTGCTTGAAATATTCCGGAACAATTTAAGAGACCCTGTATAACGCCGGCTTTATACATACGGAATCTTCATACGGTTTCCGTACGGAATGAAGAAGAAGAAGAAGAAGAAAAAAGTTTATTCATGACAATCACAACACATCAAATAAAAAAAAGCACATAAAACAGCAGATAAATAAATAAATTGTCACAAAATGGTCCCAACTCAGCATTTGCTGGCCTTGCAGCCAGCGCTGGTCTTCAGTTGGGACCATAGGGTGCATGATGTCGGCGAACGGGACATCGCTATATAACGGAACGGGACAGGGCTACGAATTGACGTCATTCTGTACGGAAACCGTATGAAAATTCCGTATGTAGGCCAGCCTAATATAGTCACAACAATAATACGAACCTCGCTTTTTGGTCCACTTGGATCTGGCCACCTTCGTTCTCCTGAGAAGCGCGCTTCTTCCCTTTGCAATTCTCTCCACCTTTGGTGTTTTTGGAATACCTTGACAAATCAACGTTGTGATAATCACTCAAGTGTTTAGCGAATAATTCTTTATCGTCAACATCATCGAAAACATTGCATAAAGGGCATCGTGGCATGTTCTTGTGTCCGCTAGCGGGCATGCAAAAGACACATTTTTGTTTTTTAGTGTCAGAATTTGTAACATTGTCCTTGCGTCCAGTTTTGGCGGCTTTTCCTTTAGATTTGTTCTGGCGCTTGAAAGCGTCAGCAGTTTTAGCGTTTTTCTTTTTATGCTTTGTTTTACTTTCTTCTCTTACAATATCAATGATCCATTCATTTTTTTTCTTGCGCCTAGCTTTTGGTTTACTTTTTGTAGATTTGTATGTATTGATTACATCGTTTAATCCATTTATACCTGACATGCGTGATACTAAACTAGTAAATTTTCGTTCTTGTCCCTTTGCCATGCATAACGCGGCAACATTAGACAGGAACTCGACCTTGAGACACGGTAATGTTTCAGACTTCTTTGGAGCTAGTCGGACCATTTTCTTCCTGAAATAAAAAACAGTTTAGTTCAGGCATTTTCAAAGTGAAAAACTTATCAAATATTTTTATTGTTGTACTGTTGTAGGGTGGGGTTGCAGTGGAATGTTAAAGTCCGGAATCTGTTCAATGTTTATTGTTTTACTCTATAAAAGTCACTCTTAAACTATGTTAGTAATAAAATGTAGAATTAATGTTGAAAGTTAATATAAGATTGTTTGTATCGAATGCACCCGGTCGCGGCGGTTCCAAAAAATGCACTAAAGTAAGTATTGCTCTATACCGCCAATAGCTGCCACGATATAATGCTGATTCGAGTTTCCACGTGTAAGGTGCATTGCACCGAACAACTTTACTGTTTTATTCAAAACTAGCTTTTGCCCGCGACTTCGTCCGCGTAAACATCATTTATTTTCAAAGAACTTTTGCCCACGGCTTCTCTCCAGTGTACCAGTAGTATTTCAATCCCGTTTTTTCCCGTTTCCATAAGAATTTCGGGAAATGCTCTCTTAATGCTACCCCACACTCCCCAAGCAACCCACTTGCCAAATTTAAGCTTTTTACGACCAGTAAAACGAAAAACCCCGTTTTTCCCGTTCCCGTGGGAATTTTGGAAAGTCCTACCTTAATGTTCTTCGTCCGCGTAGACTCATTTGTTGAAAAATAGCTTTTGCCCGCGGCTTTCCTCGCGTGTACCAGGAGTATTTCAATCCCGTTTTTTTCTGTTCCCTTAAGAATTTCGGAAAATGCTCTCTTAATACTCCCCTATACTCTCCAAGGAACCCACTTGCCAAATTGCAGCTTTCTACTATCAGTAAAACGAAAAATCACGTTTTTTTCCCGTTCCCGTGGGAATTTTGGAAAGTCCTCTCTTAATGCTCTTCTACACTCTTCAATCAACCTACATGCCAAATTTCAGCTTTCTACGACCAGTAAAACGAAAAATCCCGTTTTTTCCCGTTCCCGTGAGAATTTTGGAAAGTCCTCTCTTAATGCTTTCTTTACACTCCCCAAGCAACCTACATGTCGAATTTCAGCTTTCTACAATCAGTAAAACGAAGTCTCGTTTTTCCCGTTCCGTGGGAATATTGAAAAATTGTCTTTTAATATTTCCTTACACTTATCAAGCAACCTACATGCCAAATTTAAACTTTCTACGATCAATGTATAACAAAAAATCCCGGTTTTTCCCGTTTGTTTCCGTCAGAAATTCGGGAAATCCTTTTGTAGTGCTCCCCTATACTCCCCAAGGAACCTGAAGGCCAAATTTCAGTTTTCTACGACCAGTAAAACGAAAAATCGACCCCGTATAACTGAATATAAATTCCCTTTTTTCCTCATCCCGTGGGAATTTCCTAAAATCCTTAAAACAGTTTTTATAATTATAGTTCATAGGATTTCGTTGACCTGAATAAATAAATCCCGTTTTTTCCTTATCCCGTAGGAATTTTCAAATATCCTGAAATTACTTTCTTAATGTTGTAATCACCTACTTGTGTACGAAATTTGAAGAGTCTAGTTGTTATAGTTACTGAGATAGGGTCACTCGGAATCGAATAAGCACATAAATCCAGTTTTTTCCCGTTCCCGAGGAAATTTGTGTGTGTGTGTGGGTCAGGTAGTTATGTGTGTTGTTGTTTCCGTAATCAGAGACCCGATAAACCGTTCAAACAATACTACCCACTAATAATAATAATATAATAATACCCACGTTGATTTTCAGACTTTGTCACCACATATCCCCCTTTTAGGGGTTGAATTTTCAAAAAACCTGAAACACGTGTTTACTCATTTATCGTTGGGAGTACTCCTGTGAAGTTTCGAATAAAATAGTCTAACTAATCTTGTTTCCCCATACAAACTTTGGACCCCCATTTAACCCCTTTAAGGGTCGAATTTCCAAAAATCCTTCCTTAGTGGATGCCTACATTGTATAAGGTATCTGTGTGCAAAATTTCAAGTCTCTTGATTGGGCTGTGCGTTGATATATCAACAGTCAGTCAGTCAGTCAGTCAGTCAGTCAGTCAGTTTAGAATTTTATATATATAGATTTGAGCAATATGAACATTAAACGAGGTTTTTTGCCATATAAATTAAATTTATAAACGTCAAAATAAAAAACTAATAAATGACTTATGACTTAGTAGCTGTTGCCAGCGACTTCGTCTGCAAAGAATTCGTTTATCGCTATCCCGCGGGAATTTTCCGAGATAAAAAGTAGCCTATGTTCTATTCCAGACTTTTCTCTATCTATGTGCCGAATTTCATCCAGATTCGTTGGGCCGTTCTGGCGTGATTGAGTAACAAACAAACATACATCCATCCATCCATCCATCCATCCATCCATCCATACTTTCGCATTTATAATATTAGTTAGATGACATTGAAAACATAGAAATATGCGAAAAGTAAAGCTGTGGCCGTGAATCTTAAACCCCAACACGAATCGAACCCGGGTCCACATCATTTGGTGATGGGTGCTATGCTTAACTACCCCTACAACATCCGTATAGCAGATGAGTATATCTGTACCGGGGGCCTTACCATGACGTCCTAATTCCGACGCAGTTCAAGTTTCAGCTGTCACAGCTGTCACAGCGCACCTAAACTGAAACTCATTAAGACGTCATGGTACGGCTCCAGCTGTCACGGGACTTTTTTTTTTTTTTTTTTTTTACGAGCTGAATTTTTGTCTCCAAGCGCCATCGTTTAAATGATGTCAGTACGACACAATTACTAACCATTATTGTGTAGGTATAAGTTAGATAATTTCGCTCTACTATAATTATTTAATTTCGCTCAAAGTGATTGTTGTACATTTTATCTATGTACATAGATAGGTATCATTCTCAAAGCGTTTCATAGGAAACGTCAACTCAAGCTGGTCCAATAAACTCTGGACACTCAGCAGAAGACAACTCCAACACATAATGGGGGCGTTTACAGGTCACTTCGGAACTAAATATTTATTAGCAAAGATGGGACTACAGGACAATAACGACAACGATTGTAGAATATGTGGCGAAGAGGTTGAAACGATGGAACACATTGTGTGTGAATGTGATGCCCTCGCCAGACTAAGAATGAAACTCCTCGGCAGGGGATACCCGGAACCAGGAGATTTCAAGGCACTACCACTGCGCCAAATCACCCAACTCATGAATGAGGTGGTAAAAGCAATGGAATAGTGCGAAGGAGGGGTAATTACACAAAAGATCCACAGATGGGTCGAAGTTTATCCGTAAGGGCCCCTAATTAGTAAGATAAGATAAGATAGGTATCATAATTAGTGCTCTAAAAAGCGTTCAGAAACCGTATGAAATTACCAGCTTTATTACACCATTAAAAAAAAATATTGTTACTCGATCCGCCCCGGCTTCGCACGGTATATTATGCATGTAGGTATTATACATATAACCTTCCTCTTGATTCACTCGATCTATTAAAAAAAACCGCATCAAAATCCGTTGCGTACCTAGTTTTAAAGATTTAAGCATACATAGGGACATAGGGACAGAGAAAGCGACTTTGTTTTATACTATGTAGTGATAACATTACAGTACAGCAATCCATACTTTAATGTTATTACAGTACAGATTTTACCATGTCCTTACGAAAATCTATACTGTAATAACATTAAAGTACAGATTTTACCTACTATTACAGACAAGAAGCTTCTGAACCCATCTTAGAGTACTTATGTGTGTAGATAAAGTAATGTATGCCAGCCTTATTCATAAAAAGTTAGAGGCTCGCTATAAGCTCGCTATAGGACCGATGCAAAAAAACATGATTCATAAACGTCAATTAGCGCTAATCAGTCCATCAAGGGTCTGTTAAGTCTTCCGAAAGTTAGCGGACCGTAGACCCTACTTTATCTCTCTGCTAACTCACAAAATGGCTGCCACGCATGTGAACAGCTGATTTTGGCAAGAGCAAAACCATACGCAAGACAGTTTTTTTTGTTTTAAGTTTTTATTCCCTCCGGGAAAGGTAAAGGAAACTAGATCCACACTGCCTAGTCTGTCGTGTTAATTCGCTGGTTTCCCGCTAATTCGCTGCCACTGCTGTCAATTTTTTTTTTTTAATTCACTAAAAGGCCATTTTTGGTCTATGATTTGTCAAGGTGACAACATAACGCGTCTAATCCATCCATCAGCAGCTCATTAGTTAACAGACTGCTAGCAAGCGTTTATGAATCATACTCTTTAACAACTGTCAAATAAGCTTAATCAGTCTGTTAACTAATCGACTGATCAAACCTCAATTAAGGATTTTTTATGAATAAGGCTGTGCAACTGTATATAATTAGGCCTTAAAACACGAGTGTGGTTTGAAACGAGCCTTGGCGAGTTGGCTAGTTGGCGGGTGATCCTCATTCAGCGCCTCTACGGTAAGTTTTCGCATATAAAAACGTATATAATGTTACCTTTAAGCTCGTCTGTATACCCCGTAAGGGATAAAGACGTGATTTATTTATGTATGTACGTATGTATGTATGTACAAATACAAAAACAAATACAAATACTTTATTTTGCTAGACAAATAATAATAAATAATGTATTTCCTTAACCAGATAATATAACTTATAAATCATCAAATTATCTTAGGAATCATGTTATAGGCGATGCGGCTAGCAAGCCATGACTATTTCGATTCCCCTTTCCACCTATACGCCCACAGCCATGCTAAACGTGGCCTTTAGGTCTTGTCACCTTAGGCTCTGTCTACCCCGTAAGGGAAATACGTGATTTATGTATATATTTTAACTTATAACACTTACTATGCAGAATCAGCCAACAAAGATGAGTCACGTAGCGTCTCTAGTCTGAGTTCGATGGAAATCGTCACAATAACACTTCACACGTCCGCACAGTGCCGAAATTCGTAGCACACTGAATGAACTGATAAAAACAGGCTGGTACTACTAAAAGCCCGGCCAGGGCTCAGTCTGACGACGGGTTTAGGTTTCCTCTGTCCAGTGCGTGGCCGACACGCTCGCCGCATAGCGGTTGCTTAGCGCCATACGCAATGAACAGAAAACACTGAGAGCGCCGCTCGCGGCGTCGTGGCTTGCCGAACAAGCGTAGTAAATAGATGACGCATTTGGACGTTTTGGAGTTATATGTACATATAATACAAGTTGATATGTTTCGTTCTTAGGGGAAATACCGAATAATAAGTTTCTGTCAAAAATTTCATTTTAATACGAGTTTTTCTTGCTGCCTGTAATTGCATTGTCATCCGTCCTACACGTGTACCAAATTTCAAGTCAATCGGACCAACCTTTGAAGAGTTCCCTCCTGCGGAAATGATCTTGGCTGATTCGTTGTGCGAGGGAGAGGCCAGCTCTTCGGTCTCCAGAAATGCCGACAAGCCTCTTTGTTATTTCTTTGTACAATATATGCGCAACGGTTAAAAAATCTCTTCCAAGCAGAATACGTCGACGACATCTTGATATTTGGAAACCGGTGGATGCAGGTGGCGAGTTGTCGTTCATTGTGGCGTTCTAAGGGGCCTTTGTTCAACAGTGGACGTCTTCTAGCTGAATGACGATGATGAATGATGAATGATGACTATGATGATGATCGTTCAAAGGTTAACTGGAAGAGATCCATTTTAGGGATAAGTTCGCCTTTGTGCATTTGTGTTATCCTGTATTCATCTTTTTCATGTGTTTTATATACAATAAAGAGTTTTACATACATGATGCAGAAGATATAATGTGGCCAGCATTATAATCCTATCTATCTATGCCAACACTTGGCATTCCGTGTCACCGGCTAGCGGAGAACAGGAAAGAAAACAAGGCGTGGGTGTAAAAATATAATACAAAATAAATATTTACAAAATTGTATCAGTCAGCACTGCTCTTGAAAAACTATTAACACTGGCCTGAGACTTCGGGTAGGCAGGAAAGCAGGCAGGGCAGGGTATCAGGATGGCTTCGGACTGCTCCGAGGCGTCGGAGCGGAGAGTTGGAGGAGCGGAAGTGTGGTGTGGTGTAGTAGGACGAGAAAGGAAGGGCTGTAATCAAACACCCTGCTTAAAGCTCGTAAAGCCTATCCAAGCCTCGTTTCAGTGTAGCCTAGGCCAGTGAGAAAAACTAAACGAGACTTGGATTAGGTTTCACAAAATAATTAAATTCTAGAAACAGTAAAGCTAATATTTACAGTACCTGCGTTAGTGGCAGCCCTTTTATAATTATATACAAGTAGTTTACAGAAACAATCTCCAGTCTTATAAAATATAGTTCGAATAAAGTACCGAAATGCGGCTTATGCCTTGCCAAATAATCGATCGAGTCCCAGGAAAAAACAAAAGCCGATCGTAAATTTAGAATTTTGAATTTAGTTTTTATTTGTAAGCGGCCAGTGCGCTTTTGGCGCGTCGCGGAGGTTTACCATGTTACAGTACCCCGCGCGCCCAGGTGAATTTTCCAAACACAAACGGTGGAGGAAAATTCGGTACAAGTAAAGAAGAGAAATATACAATATTTACAACTTAAAGTCTTTAATATGCCACCTTCCAATAGCGCGACCATTATGATCAGCTAATTCATATACAAGAGGTGACAATTTCTTTAACACTGTACACTTTACAAACTTAGGTGCCAATTTGGCGCTAAAATATTTACCAGCGTCGCTAAGCTGGTAGTTACGACGCCAAACAACATCACCCTCATTGAACTCAGCTTGCTTACGCCTCAAGTTATAATATTTACAGTTTTTTTCATGTGCATCCCAAAGTGCAGCTTGCACCTTGTCAAATATAGGCGACAAGTAGCCTAAGTTTTCCGCATAAATATCGCGGGGCGCAAAAATTAAGTCGTCATAGTCGACGGCGGCAGAGTCGGCGACGCCGTACAGCGACCCGCACGACACGAGCTCGCGCCCGAACACCAGCAGCGCAGGGCTGAAGCCCGTCACCTCGTTGACACTCGAGTTCATGGCAAACTGAATTTTAGATATATTCAAATCCCAATTTCTGTGATCGTTTTCAACAAAAGAACTAATAGCGGATATTAAAGTACGATTATAACGTTCAACAGAATTTATATGCGGACTAAATTTAGGCGTAAAATGGACGTGAGGAATTTTATAACTAGCAAATAATTCTTGCATTTCATGACTTATGAACTGGCTACCGTTGTCCATGATAAGGGTTTGAGGAATACCATATACGAGGAATACGTATTCTTCTAAAATTTTAGAAATAATTTTGGTTGTAGCTTTTTTAATTGGAAATATTAAACAGTACTTAGAAAAACAGCAATTCACAACCAAAATGAAACGATTTTGAGTTCGAGTCATAGGTAATGGACCAACCAAATCGATAGACAGACATTGAAAAGGCCTACAACACTCCTTTGGTTTCCCCATCACACCTAAAGTTTGATGATTTTGATACTTGTAAGCTAAACAAGTTTCGCAATTAGAAATGTATTTACAAACGTCCCTATACATGCCAGGCCAAGTATAGCGCAGAGATAGCCTTTTGTAAGTTTTAAAAATGCCTAAGTGACCGGCAGTGGGCTGGGCATGATTTTCGTGAATAATATCGTCCCTCATCTCCTTCGGAATAACGAGCTTCCAATCATATTCAGAAGTTAGAATAGAGCTACTTCGCTTAAATTTATACAAGTTATTATTTACAATTTTAAAATCAGGAAATGAGGAAGGATTGTCCTGACAGTCTTTATACACTTTATTGAACCACTCGTCATTTGACTGTACATAGACTATGTCGACTGGCACTGAACGTGACAAAACATCAGGTACAACGTGTTCACCCTTCTTGTGCCTGATCTCAAAGTTAAACGCAGACAAACGAACACTCCAACGAGCTAGTCTACCAGTAGGGTTGTCTAAGTTTAAGAACCATTTTAATGCCGAATGATCTGTGTATATAACAAATTTTTGGCCATTGTCTAAATAACACCGCCAGTGTTCCAAAGAAACTATAACACTAAGCAGTTCGCGTTCAGTGATAGAATAATTCTGTTGCTGTTTCGATAAAGATCGGCTGAAGTACGCAATTGGTCTTTCAATGCCATTTTCTTCCTGAGTCAGCATGGCACCGATCCCATAATTAGAGGCATCAGCATGTACCGAGAAAGTTTTAGTAAAATCAGGACAAGTTAAAACTGGACTGGATACTAGAGCTTGCTTAATGTTCCTGAATGAAACGTCAGCCTCTTCGTTCCATTTAAAAGGAGGCGCCTTCTTACCCGTAGACGTGAGTAAATTAAGAGGCGCAGCCAATGTACTGAAATTGGGTACAAAACGCCTGTACCAACTGGCGGTACCCAAGAATTTCTTTAAATCACGTTTAGAAGCAGGAGTTGGGATATCAAGTATGGCTCGAACTTTCTCGGGATCCGTACGTAAACCCTTGTGATCAACAATATAGCCGAGGTATTTAAGTTCGCGCCTAAAGAAACAAGACTTTTCAAAATTAATCGTTAATTTGGCGTATTTAAGTTTATCTAATACGCGAGATAATAAAGAAAGATGATCCTCGAACGTATTAGAAATTACAATTATATCGTCTAAATACCAGAAAACACGGTTTTCAAACTCAGGTGTAAACAGTAAGTCCATTAAACGCTGTTGCGTAGCGGGAGCATTAGTCAAGCCAAAAGGTGTAACCTTAAATCTATACATACCGCGGCCCGGGACGTAGAACGCAGTTTTGTCTCTATCTTCCTCACAAAGAGGTAACTCCCAGAAGGCTTTCGCGATATCTATGCTAGATAGATATTTAGCGTCTCGCAAGTTATCAAGAATTTCTTTAATAAATGGTAGTTTATACGCGTCTTTTTTAGTAACAGAGTTCAGTTTCCGACTGTCTAAACAAAAACGCCAACTACCATCTTTTTTAGGCGTAACAAGAACAGGACTCAACCAGGGACTCTCGCACGGTTCTATAATATCTAAAGATAGCATCTTATCTACCTCTTCTACTAGCACTTTCTGTTTCTCTGGCGAAAGACGATAACACCTCTGCCTGACAGGTTCGTGATCACCGGTATCTATGTGGTGAGAGATTAGATGCGTTCTACCAAGCGGTAGAGACTCAGTAGAAGCTTCTCGAAACTGCGATATTATTTTATTTGCTTGAGTCCGTTGAGTGTCACATAATTCCTCAAAAGGAAGAACCTGTTTAGAAGTGTCGTTAATAGTCAAAGATGTACAGTTCGACAGTCGTTTCAGCTCTACATTTTTCAGACAATTTGGCAGCAAATTAAATCTCTTCCAAAAATCGATACCGAGTATGAAATGAGACGAGACATCAGGAATAACATGTGCATTTATGATAAAAGATTTGCCGTTAAACTGCACAGGTAATTCTATAAAGCCAATAGAATGAGCAGGCTGTCCATTAGCAGCTCGCACGGAGATTTTACACGACGAGTTAAGTACAAATCCCCGATTAAGTAAAACTACATGCGAGTTATTACCTAGAATGGTAATAGAACTGCCGCTGTCAAGTAAGCCACAGAGAGTCAAATCATTTACATTAATATTTACATAAGGGCGTTCACCGTCAATTTGGTCATCGAAGAGGATCAAAGAAGTTTTATAGGAGAGCATAAAGAGTTTAACTACGGAGAGCCAGTCCTCCCACTCTTTACGCGAATATTTACAATCTTTATTTACATCTTTATTTACAATATTTCTTTGACCCTCATTTACTCGTTTTTTGGAACAGATTTAGTTTTACTATTTACAGGTTTATTACAAGTAGGACACTCAGTGCTACGAAAGCCGTCCAATCCACATTTAAAGCAAACGATCTTGCGCGGCTCTTTGCACATGCGCAGAGAATGACCGTTGGCTCTACAGCGCACACAAAACTGCTTATTGGTGCTAACAATATTTACAGAATTATAATTTACAGGTTTATATACAAAATCCTCCGTCAAAGTAGAAGGACTGCTGGTAGGAGGCTCTTTAAAATTTCTAGAGCGGTCTAGACAAGCCTCGTACTTTTTACAAACCGCCTTTAAACCCTCGATAGATTGAACGTCAGACTGAGCAACCATAATGTCATACTCGGGACGAATATTTCTCAGCAAAATTTTAAGTTTATCGGCTTCAGGCATGGTATAGGAAAGTTTAGCAAATAAACCGCACATAATAGCAAAATAAACTACAACCGACTCGCCTCTACCTTGAGTACGGTCTTCAATTTCGCGAAGCAGTTTGTAATCGTAGTCAAATATGTCAAAGTCATCAAACAATTTGGTTTTTAAGCTCTCCCAGTTATGAAAACTATCTTTATAAGCACGAAACCAATGTAGAGCCTTGTCAGTGAATATTTCGAAGGAATGAGCCAGTAAGATATCATTAGACAAATTCCGAGACACTGCGAACTCTTCCAGTTTTTGTATAAAAGCACGCGGACAGCCGGCTCCTGCGTACGTGAACTGGCGGAACTCACTGGTCACTCCGCGGTCGCAGTGTACTATTATCTTAGTATCCGCGCTTGGACCAGAAGAGCTCGCCGTGACGTAAGACGTCGAAGACTCACTCGGAATTTTGTTTCTACCGTCAAAACGGATCTTTAAAGCACTAAATTTAGAAACTAGGTCCTTATACGTAGTACGGTATTCCTCATTATCAGACACATCGATACGCTGAAGGCGTAAATAAATGTGTATCAGGAAAGACAGAATTTTCGATACGAGCTTCTCATCGCATGTACTTTCGTACAGCAAAATTTTATCCTCAACAAAGGAAAGCGATTTTTCAGTGCCACTACAGTCTTCAGCAACTGAAAAAGTTGAGGTCAAATCCTCAGCACTATATTTGGCCCGCAAGTCAACGAGCTGCCGCCGCAGCTCTGCGACCGTGGTGAGCGGCTCTGCCTGTCGAATGCTCACCTCGTATGTGAGCTCATTCTTATTTAACAAATTTTTCCTACTCCTGTACTATTATCTGCGATTTATGTTATCACGAGCACCACTATAAGAACACTCATAATAAGACTTTGGCTAAGTCTATATTGTCTATTCCCTCTAAAAGCACTTGTTGGCTTATGGCTCTAAAAGTACTCCATCGTTAACTCTGCCAGCCATAGACTGCCAGATCTAGGTAAAACTTTTACAGGATCAACATTAAATTTACGATGAAAATGCATGGCTACCAACTTAACAAATTATTTCATTCGTATGGTTTTTTATTGAACTAGAACTTTCTGAACGAAATGCGTAGCTGCCAACATAACAAACAAGATTTTTTAATAACGTCACTGGCAAGTTGGTACCTAAACGTTTTGGCTAAATGCGCCAAGAATGCAAGGCTATAAAAAAAAAGTTAACGTTAGTTAAAAACAAAGTTTACTATAAACAAACTTCCAATTTTTTCGTTAGTCGTTTTCATGTTTCCCGCTCTTGTCTTGTTTGTTATTTGTTATTTGATTACAATAGTTTTAACAAAGTTTTGTAACATTAACATATCATAAAAAAGCATCGATGAAAACGAAATTAACTCAACACCGGAAGAAATATCCGTAGCGGCCCAGGAAGTGATGGAAAATTTGTTGTCTAGAAAATCTCGGCAATGATAAAACCTAGGTACGAGAATTTCTGCGTGGAGACTGGAACACTGGACTTCTTCATTTTTGGAGAACGTATTACTCTAATTTAGTAAGTACCTACCTACTTAGTCGTAGAAAAAATATTGTATGCAACGTTGTATTAGCAAGTCAAAAAAAGCTCGTGGTTTATTACTTACGATGTTCGCTACGCTCACATCGTAACCCACACCACTCGCCTTTTTTGACCCCTCTAATACAACTGTTGCATAAAATACTATACATTCACAGCTTTAAAATCCATTTTAAAAACTTGATTTTTTTTATGTACAAAAGATATTTATATAGTGCTTATTTACACAAGAAAATAAAATCAAACATTGCGCAAGCAAGCGTAAATTTGTAACTCTAAATACACAAAAGAAATATACACACAAAACAAAACAGTTACAAACAAATTAGGCTATGTACAAAAACTTAAATGTAGTTAACAAGTGCTATGTACATAACCTAATCCAAGTCAAAAGTAAGACCCACGTACTGACTGAAACAACCCTTGGGCGCCACTGTCACCGGCTAGCGGAGAACAGGAAAGGAAACAAGGCGTGGGTGTAAAAATATAATACAAAATAAATATTTACAAAATTGTATCAGTCAGCACTGCTCTTGAATAGTATTTTATGCAACAGTTATATTAGAGGGGTCAAAAAAGGCGAGTGGTGTGGGTAGTTAAGAAATTCGCCACGAGTTTTTTTTGACTTGCTAATACAACGTTGCATACAATATTTTTTCTACGACTAAGTAGGCACTTACTAAATTAGAGTAATACTTTCTCCAAAAATGAAGAAGTCCAGTTTTCCAGTCTCCACGCAGAAATTCTCGTACCTAGGTTTTATCATTGCCGAGATTTTCTAGGCAACGAATTTTCCATCACTTCCTGGGCCGCTGCGGATATTTCTTCCGGTGTTGAGTTAATTTCGTTTTCATCCATATTTTTTTATGATACGTTACAAAACTTTGTTAAAACTATTGCAATCAAATAATAACAAATACTTAACAAACAAGACAAGAGCGGGAAACATGAAAACCACTAACGAAAAAATTGGAAGTTTGTTTATAGTAAACTTTGTTTTTAATTAACGTTAACTTTTTTTTTATAGCCTTGCATTCTTGGCGCATTTAGCCAAAACGTTTACCAACTTGCCAGTGACGTTATTAAAAAATCTTGTTTGTTATGTTGGCATCTACGCATTTCGTTCAGAAAGTTCTAGTTCTATAAAAAACCATTCGAATGAAATAATTTGTTAGGTTGGTAGCCATGCATTTTCATCTTAAATTTAATGTTGATCCTGTAAAAGTTTTACCTAGATCTGGCAGTCTATGGCTGGCAGAGTAACGATGGAGCACTTTTAGAGCCATAAGCCAACAAGTGCTTTTAGAGGGAATAGACAATATAGACTTAGCCAAAGTCTTATTATGAGTGTTCTTATAGTGGTGCTCGTGATAACATAAATCACAGATAATAGTACAGGAGTAGGAAAAAACTATTAACACTGGCCTGAGACTTCGGGTAGGCAGGAAAGCAGGCAGGGCAGGGTATCAGGATGGCTTCGGACTGCTCCGAGGCGTCGGAGCGGAGAGTTGGAGGAGCGGAAGTGTGGTGTGGTGTAGTAGGACGAGAAAGGAAGGGCTGTAATCAAACACCCTGCTTAAAGCTCGTAAAGCCTATCCAAGCCTCGTTTCAGTGTAGCCTAGGCCAGTGAGAAAAACTAAACGAGACTTGGATTAGGTTTCACAAAATAATTAAATTCTAGAAACAGTAAAGCTAATATTTACAGTACCTGCGTTAGTGGCAGCCCTTTTATAATTATATACAAGTAGTTTACAGAAGCAATCTCCAGTCTTATAAAATATAGTTCGAATAAAGTACCGAAATGCGGCTTATGCCTTGCCAAATAATCGATCGAGTCCCAGGAAAAAACAAAAGCCGATCGTAAATTTAGAATTTTGAATTTAGTTTTTATTTGTAAGCGGCCAGTGCGCTTTTGGCGCGTCGCGGAGGTTTACCATGTTACATCCGTTTCTAGCACTTCATCTTCGCCGTTGACCATAGTTACTTCTCCTGCAAGTCCATTTTGATCCCGAGTCATATCTTCACTGAAAATATCTTTTGGAACTTCTGTAAAATTTTCATGCCATTCGCGAATTTTCAGTATCTAAATCGATTTTAACTATCTAAATTTTGCAGCAACTCTTGATAGGAGTCTTTCACCGTCCATCATTGATTCTTGACTATCGTTTGCACCAAACATCTCACGCAAAGCTTCTTCTGGCGATTGCGCATTATCAGCATCTTCTGTGATTTCATTAGCATTCATATGAATATCGGCTTTTACTTCAGTTATTAAATGTTGAAGACCTTGGCTGGAGTCGCTGTCGTAGCCCCATGGTTCAACTGTTCCTTCGCCACTATTTACCTTGGTATCAGCGTCATTCATAGGAATCTCTTTATTTTCAGTCAGCATTCTGACATCGACATGATTGGCATGCGGTTTTTGTGCAATTACTTCTCTAGTTGCATTTATAACCACTGTTTCAGTAGAAAAAGCATTGTTCTCATTTGTAGTCGTTAAATATTTATCTTTCTTTTTCTGATGTTCTGCGTAATGAGCATTAAATTTATTAGCATTCATCTCTTTGTTACATAGATTACATTGCTGCGTTACAACAACGTCTGAAATTATCTTGATTCGTTTGCCATCTGTATTCATCTTTGGATTTTCTTCAATTATTTCTTCGTCTGGTTTATCTTCAGTAGCTCTATGCTGTAGGTGCCTTAAAATATTATTTATCTCTATATCTGTTTTATTATTGAACGTAACATGTCTAAAGTCTGCAGCATGATTTTCTTCATGAAATACCAAAGCTTTGGCGCTATAAAACTTTGCGTCACATTTGTCACAACCATGCCCTTTAGGTTTGTTTTTGAGACACGTTTCGTAGTTTTCGCAATGGTTTTCTATCGTCATGGGATAAACGAAAAAGTTACACATTTCACATCGGTACGCTGGAATGCCAGTAGAAGACCCTGTGCTATCAGAATGTAGCTTTACACTTCTGGTGTACATATATATGCTTGAAGATAAGATCGTTCCTATATCTACCGCAACATCGTCAAACATATCGAACCAAGCGTCTGTAAGCAATGATTCGAAATCATACTTAATCACTTTAAACACATTATTGTCACCAACATCGGCTTCGAATGCCGAATCGCGAGTGTCACCCATTTCTTTACCATTATGTTTTGCCACTAGATGCTCCTGTGAATGTTCGACTGATGCGTCATAAGTTTCTGTAGCTTTTCCGCACTTACATTTGTATATTATTTGAGCGTCATTTTTGTTTGGCTCCTTTCGCTTAATTATTGCTTTCTTTTTGTCAGATACGTTGACTTTTTTATCAGCGTGTTGCAACTTAGGGTCCGTTTCTCCCAAATGCGCGCCAATTTCAGCTCTGAACATGCGTTGTATAACGCTGAAATGGTCAGTTCCGGCTGTATGAATTACAGCGTAGTGTTGTTGTAAGTCAGCTTCACGTTTTTTTTTCTTGCATTTTTCTTGGTGCTTCTCCAAACTGTCTTGGTCACCGAAAGCTACTTTACATATTGTGCAGGAATACTTCACACTTATCTTAGGTCTTTTAGGCGCACTAGAAACTGTTTCGTCGTCTGCTTCGTTGTCGCCAGACAGGTCAATTTCAACGGTAATGATCATGTTGTCACGCATTGATGTCAGGCTTTCCCTTCACGTATACTCATTATTGATTTAAAATCTGATATTCTTATTCAAAGGGCTAGTACACACGTCTATGATAAATGACAACAATTATCGGAATAAATTCTTGTCAGTTAGGTATTATCAGAATAATAATGATTAAATGACAACTCTTTTAGTCTAAGATCCAGTATAAGAACTCGTCCTGGGGCCTTACCATGACGTCTTAATGCGATTCAGTTTAGGTTCGCTCGCTGTCAGATTCATACTAAAAGTGACAGCTAAAGCTTGAACTGAGGTGGAATTAGGACGTCATGGTAAGGCCCCTGTTATGTTTTAATGATTACAAATAAGTGCGACTGATAATGCTGGTGTCCTAGTGAAAAGGTGTATAATTTAATAGTTTTTAGTTTTCTACATAACTATTTTGGACTTAACCCCTTTTACACTATAAAAGAAAATATAGGTTGTCATTTATTTCAGACGTAACCCCTTTTTCACTAGAACCCCAGTGAACACATGGACGCATTAGGATTTAATTGCGTACAGAATATTAAATAATATAATAAACTTCATTTACTTCTTTCATTTGTCCTACTAATATTATAAATGCGAAAGTTTGTGACGATGTGTGTGTAGAGGTATATTTGTTCCTTCTTCACGTTGAAACGACTAGACGGATTTGAACCAAAATTGAAACAGAGATAGCTGATACCTTAGGTTAAAACATAGGCTACTTTTTATCCCGGAAAATTGCATAGTTCCTGCGGGATAGCGATAAACATGACAAAGGTCGTAGCTGCCTAGCCTAGAGTCGAAACGTAGAGACGAAGTACTTTTAGCGCAAATTTTGTGCGGGGACGAAGTCGCGGGCGAAAGCTAGTCTAACTAATATTATAAATGCAAAAGTATGGATGGATGGATGGATGGATAGATGTTTGTTTGTTACTCAATCACGCCAGAACGGCCCAACGGATCTGGATGAAATTCGGCACATAGATAGAGAAAAGTCTGGAATAGCACATAGGCTACTTTTTATCCCGGAAAATTGCGTGATTCCCGCAGGACAGCGATAAACGAATTCTTTGCAGACGAAGTCGCTGGCAACAGCTAGTTATGTATAAAAATCGTGCACTATTTAATAGAATATGCAGAACAGAGTTGTAAAAAGAAGATTTACCTACTTCTCCGCAACTGTGGAGGCAGATCCAGGTGAGTATATAAATAGTGCATATTTTTTACTAGCTATTCATTGACGTACAATAATTGTAAGTCAATGTAGCTAGTGTGAGAAGTAAGTTAAATATAGGTACCATCAGCCAAGTATTTGATCTGCCACCCTAAGATTGAATGTCCTTTGCACGTCATAAAATATAACGTTGATAACACGCGGCTGTCAATTTGAAAGTTCAACTCTAGCGACATTTTTATTTGATAAGAAGTTCGATATAAAGTGATAGATAGACCACCTTATTTGGTCGACCGTACCTATTTCATTAAAAAATAATGGGAGCGGATCAGAATACATAAAGTTTAAAATGTATAATGGGTTAAAATGCATAATAGTTCAAAATGTATAATGCCATTTTCTGTGAAACTATTAGGTATAATGAATTTTTTTATAGCGTAATCTATAGATTGGTTTAGGTTAGGTTAGGTTTAGTTTATAACAATTATGTTAATTCGCAATTTTCTGAAAAAACTGCATTATATATTTTGAACCATTATATATTTGAACCATTATATATTTTAACCCATTATACATTTTAAACTTTATGGATTTTAATACGTACCCAAATTTAATATTTCTCATACGCCTTTAAGCTAGGCAAACCATTTGTAATGCGTCCCTCCTCTGTATACATTATCTATCATTTATTTACTATCGTTGATAAATAAAAATAACACATGAGCACATATATTTCTTAAACCGGATCTCGCACTATTCGATAAATTAAGCAGACCATAGATAAGATTGGCAACGCAAGACAAAGACCGGCCTATATAATTAAAAAAAAATGTAATTTTTGCATACACATCACATACATACACCAATCACGTCTTTATCCCTACGGGGTAGACAGAGTCTAAGGTGACAAGACCCACAGGCCACGCTAAACAAGATTGTGAGCGTTTAGGTGGAATAGGGTATCGTAGTGATGGGTTGCTAGCATCACCTATAACATGATTCCTAAGATTTTCGCTCAATCTACCTCTGCATTCTGTTTTTTCTTAGCTTCCAGACCAGCATGGTAAAGGTCAGGACCTCAGCTCAGGCCTTATTAGGAGGATATACGAGTAGCTATAAAAAATTGGCACCACGGCACGCGATTGTCGCATAACCTTAGGTTATGCCACAATGGCGTGCCGAGGTACAGTCTCACTTTTATTATATCTATTTAGTGTAACACTAAGTAGGTACTAAATGGAATGTAATTAGAATTCCACCTATACGGAAAATGGACTCAAAATATTGTTGGGTTGCTAACCGCATGACCTTCACCTATAATTTGTTTCAGGACTTTTAAAGGAAGAAGGAAAGAAAGAAAGAAAGAAAACATTTATTGACACAAAACGACACATAAAAAATAAAATTAAAAACAAAAAAGAACAATTCAAAAAATATTTGTGCCGCAAGTGCCAAAAGGGCCACACTCAGCATGTTGCTGCGGCTGCCGCAGCGCTGATTTTCAGTGTGACCCTTTTGCCTAAAACTAAACCTAAAACTAAAACCTTTGAAGTTGACTTACTGTTTCCATCATTGATCGATGTTAGATTAATTATTATGTTTTATAATTAGATTTAAGAACTGATAATGATACCTACTTATATTCTGCAATAACTATTGCGACTAGGCAGCTACAACCTTTGACATGTTTATCACTAGTATCCCGCGGGTCCATATTGGCTTCGCTAAAATTCATCATCCGAAATTGATCTTCATTTATAACGATCTGGGGCCTTACCATGACGTCCAAATTCCGACGCAGTTCAAGTTTCAGCTGTCACTGTTAGTATGAATCTGACAGCGAGCGAACCTAAACTGAATCGCACTAAAACGTCATGGTACGGCCCCTGTACTCCTAATGATCACTTCTAACTCCTAAAATGTTGTTTCCAAAAGTTTTCTTTCCTAAAATTTATTGTACTATTAACGTAGTATCTAACTAATATTATAAATGCGAAAGTATGGATGGATGGAGAATTCTTTGCAGACGAAGTCGCTGGCAACAGCTACTTAATCCATAACACTCAGTTTTCCTAAAATTTTAATTAATAATTTCATTGTTGAAAATTTATGTAAACTCCTACTATTTTTTTCATAACATTCTTAATCCTAAAGTTTTTTTCTTTATAATATTACTACTCATATTATTAACAAGCAGTGCCGTTTTAAAAACCAGGATATTCTAAGGTAAAATAAAGACTGTTTCTAAATTAAAACAAACATGTGCGCGGCTTAGGGGTGGCCCAGGGGCCACCCCCGCCGCACCTAAACCTAAACTAATCCAAATTAATCATCCTACACTGGTTTTACAAGTAATAAATGTAATGTATAAAAACATTCCATTTTATGAATAAAACAAATCTACATAAAAAAGATATGATGATGAATAACAGTGTAAAAGATGGTTATGTTGAGAAAATATAAGAAAACAATTAGTAGTATGATAGATGTTTGTTGCACCGGAAATTATGAAGTTGAATTATTAGGAATTCAGAACATTATGAACAGAATAGTTATGAACAGTGATTGTTAGGATAAAAAAAATTAGGAAAAACATTTTTGGACTTCCGATAATCCATGTTAAAAATTAGTTCAACTTTGGCGCACCCGCTTTGTGAATCATTAATTAGTTTGCAAGTGCTCTAAACATTGAATAAATTGCCCGACCTTATACGAGTATTGACCGCGCTACCAAACTGAGCCCACGAAGGCCATATACGCAGTTAATTCAACGCTCCATCCCTCTTCCTCACTCTCGATTTCGCATCACTACATCACGGTTCCTCTTCGGAATTCCCCGCCTAGTCACGGCGTACATTAACGGATTTTATTTACAGTTTTTTTTCCAAATAGTTTTATTTGAGTTCAGTTGTCGTAATCATAAATTATAATTAATCAAAGAATTAAGAGTAATTTGTAAGGTATAGTTTGTCTAAATAAAATATTTGGATTGGATCGAATGATGTTAGTGTGATGCGTGCTTTAGGTACGTCACTATGGAAGCTCCAAACCCGAACTGATTAAGCAGATAATAAGGATGGGCAAGTGAAATAAGTTTAACGTATCGATATTCTAGAGTGGTATTGAGGAAAATCGAGTAAAAATATAGATTTAACGACGTATGGTCAAACGGGAAGTATATTTTCAAAGAATTTATGACTAGGAAACGATAATGCGTATAATAATAATAAAAATTTAATTTCCTGTGACTGAATGAGCAAATATTTTTGAATTTCAGCAAACCATGCTCCTTCGATACACGTATGCAATAACACAAATAAGATCCTACTAAAAAAAGGAGGAGAGTGAGTTTTTGCGAGAAGAGAAAACAAGTGCCACCTCAGAGTTGCAAAGCAAAATGTAAATAAAAAATTGGTTTATATTTTTAAATCTGTACTTACCAATGTAATAAAATAATGTAATAAAAAAAAAATGTAATGTAATGTAATATCGTATGGTAATAAAAGAA
This sequence comes from Pandemis heparana, assembly GCA_963854515.1. NCBI lineage: Eukaryota > Metazoa > Arthropoda > Insecta > Lepidoptera > Tortricidae > Pandemis > Pandemis heparana. The sequence continues at coordinate 5,137,985 of OY978033.1, forward strand.
TCCTATTTAGATTAATAAATAGTACGAATCCACATACAGGGTGTATCAGACACCCCCTAACAATAATCCACTGGGGTATATAACCATAGCTATAGAAGCTAAAAAAAATATTTGAAAAAAAATGGAGTAATTTTTTTTTTCTATAGGAATGATTATAGCTAATACTACCATCCTATAGAAAATTAAAAAAAAAAACTCCATTTTTTTTCAAAATATTTTTTTTAGCTTCTATAGCTATGGCTATTATACCCCAGTTGATTATTGTTAGGCGCTATCTGATACACCCTGTATAAACATATCGATATCGATACATCGATATTACACCAAGCCTGACCCAACACTAACCAGTCCACGGTATCCAACCCACCCACCCAGTCAGTATATGTATAGTATATATGTGCGAATTACGACTGGAGACGGTCGCCTACTAAATATCTCGTGATATTTTAGTCATATTCGTGTATTTTAGTGATATTTATTTAACTATTTGGGTTGAGTTCAACTACAATACGAACGGTAAGTACAAAATAATCAAATTATGTAGTTTATAATGTTATGTTATTTGTGTAGTTGTTGTGTGTTAATCAAAACTGCTTCAAAATGATAAGCTCTCGGAATAAATGCCGCACTCAAAGTTGACCTTGATTTTTAATTGATAGGTACCTACTATCAAATGAATCAAGTATTTTGCTTCTTGTTTTTTTTACGGTGTTATTCGTTAAATCCCCGATTCCCGGCCATAGCTTTACTTTTCGGATTTTTCTGTTCTAGTTTTCATTGTCGTCTAGTAATTGTAGGTATTAATTGATGTTAAAGTTTGACTTGTTGGCGCCTCCAGCTTCTTTCATGTGGTCACTTTTAAGAGAGTACCTACCGAATTTTAAAGTTTAGTAACATTTTTAACACATTGAGATACACATACATACATACATACATATCGTCACGCCTCTTTCCCACAGGGGTAGGCAGAGACTACTTTGTTCCACTTGCTACGATCCTGACATACCTCTTTCGCTTCACATTGAGATATTTTTATAAAAAAACGTTCACCGGTTTTTCAAAAACGGATAAACACATAAAAGTTGAGTGCTGCTCGACATGTTTCAGACTAGTTCGTAGCGTAGTCCCTCCTGGAGTGCTCGCCCCGGTGGCGGCGAAACGAACACTTTTATACGTGAGTTATCCGTTTTTGTAATAAAATTATGATTGAGTCTCAAGATAATTTCATGTTGAAAACAATAGTTTTCAACTACTTCGCTATCTCCGCGATATAGCCGGTATAGTGTACTATGTTGTGTACACTACTTGACTTCACTCTATAAATATCGTGGAGATAGCAGAGCATAATAATACCGATTAAAAAAACGGTAAATAGTGCACACCAAAGTATATTTTGATTTGATCTATTGCAGCTTTTTCTGTCTGAATCCCTACTAATACTATAAATGCGAAAGTAATTCTGTTTGTCTATCTGTCCGTCCGTCCGTCTGTCTGTCTGTCTGTCTGTCTGTCTGTCTGTCTGTCTGTCTGTCTGTTACCTTTTCACGATTAAACCGCTGGAGCTATTTAGTTGAAATTTAGTATAGAGATAGTGTGAGTCCCTGGGAAGGGCGTAGGATAGTTTTTATCCCGGAAAATTGCATAGTTCCCGCGGGATAGCGATAAGCAACTTCTGCGCAGACAGAGTCGCGGACAACGGCTAGTAAATCTATAGTTACATAATTTTCAATTACATAGGGTCTCTTAAAAGTTCGATTCATAAATTTTAAATGAATAATCTTTGTAGACTGAAGAAATTAATTAAATAAAACAAATAAATTATACTGACAATTCAACACGCAGCGCTGACAAGAGCAATGACACAACTAAACTTCTTTTGTTTTTCTTTCTGTCAGCGCTGCGTGCAATTAGGTTTATTAGTGGCCAGGGCTAAAATACGATATTTTATAAAAAGTTTAGTAATGCCTAGCTCTACCTAAATAGACGCGTCGCCTAAAATCTTTGTAGGGACCCCTTCCCCTTTCCGTCACCGAACGACTAGGCGCGGCGAGCAGTTTCACCCTTATGTTGTAGACATTCCTCCATTACGCACAAAGCGGTTTGCCTCCTCTTTCATTATGCGAACAGCTAAGGAGTGGAACTCTCTGCCGAAATCAGTTTTTCCGGAACGCTATAATCTGGACATCTTTAAGGCCAAAGTGAACAGACACCTTCTAGGCAAACGCGTACCATCTTAGGCCTCATCTTCGCCTTCCATCAAGCGAGATTGAGGTCAAACGTAAGCCTATTTTATGTAAAAAAAAAAAATGTTTAGTCTAACTGTACCAACCTGCTAAAAAACTCTGAAAGAACTTGTATTTCCATATTTCCCAGTTCTTTGTTATGGACAGAACTCTTTTGTTTACCGAGAAGCCCGACGCGATAATACTTATCTGGTTAAACCTCAACCATTGTTTATTTTTATAACGCGCGGATTTACCTACGACACAGCCCGCTATCAATTAGCATATTAATTACTATTTTGCTAAATGAGACGAGAGACCGGCATAAATAAATTAAGTTAACTATACATACATACTGTCAAGTGCCTTATTCCCGTGTAGCTATATACTTCATTTAATTTTGCATGAGAAACCACAATAACATTATATTGCGGCTGGTCAACTATTTCTTACCTAGCAAACAGTACAGTGCAATAGTTTGGCAGCCGCAAAATAAAATTGTTTTAATGCCACTTTATTTGCGTGGCGTCAATTGTTACTCTAGTACAAATCGTAAAGAGATTACAGTTCACGATTTGCAATATAACATTATTGTGGTTTCTCATCCTAAATTAAATGAAGTATAGTTCGGTCTTGTTACCCTAGGCTCTGCCTACGTGCCGGGGGGCGTCGTCCGCTTGAATCCTCGGGATCCCACGGCGCCTTCCTAAACCCGGCGGGCGGACAATGCCGTAGTGTTTTTTGTGGGTATGCTCCCCCCTCCCCTTTCCGCAGGGAAAGAGGTCAGGGGAGAGAGTCCCACATAACCCCCGGGCCCCCCCGGGCTCTGGGGTACTCGTAAAGAGTTTTCACTACGTAAAAAAAAAAGCCCTGCCTACGTGCCCACGAGTCTAGGGAGAACCAGGTATTCCCGGCCCTCCCCTCTTGGCGCAGGAGCCCTGGCGCATAGGCTGGGGCGGCCCGGTGGGGCGTACGCGGTGACAATGTGATTGACAATATTTCAAATTTCTTTATATTCATAAATCAAAAACCATTTCGAGAGAAACACTTGTAGAACACAAAAAAAATATTTTTGGATTTTTCGTTACAGGATTTTTTGGAAAAATGAGCAAAATATGTAAAACAGGAAATGACGTCCAGCGGCCGATCCAATACTGCCATTATGAAAAACCTTGTGTTCCGGGTTTCCCTTTGACATTTACAACTTTCACAACACAAACACTACTGACAGCTGACGGTTAATTCATTCGCACACCGCTCGGCTTTGTTGCCATCGGGAACACTAGATAACTGTTTGCCGGGCAATGATGATAATATTTTTGCAAGTTTTCATTTAAAATCATATTTTTTGTGAAGTAATTTGTTTGAGTTTGTCAGCTCGTTTTGACGTTCATCGACAGTGACAACTGCATTCACTGTCAAAGTATTGAAGCACAGGTTTTGGCGGTCAATTAATGTAATTATTTCAACGTTTTTTTAAGTGTACGAAACAAAGCAGTGACGTCATTTCGCTAATACTTGACGTTTGTTACTTACGTCCTTTCTGCTTGAGCAACGATTTAAATGGATTTTTCCACGAAAATACAAGATTTTCACGAATATAAAAAAATATTGGTGTCTTAAATTTGTGCGCTCTTTCCAGCCAGACAATAAAAAGTAGCTCTTAAAAAATTGAAATATTGTCAATTATGCTCCCGCGGCGCCCCTCCACATGGCAGAGAGGGAATACCGGTGGGTTTTTAGTGGTATGCCTCCCCCGCCTCCTCCCACTTTGGGGGGGAAAGAGAGTCCCACATAACCTCCGCGCCGTCCCCACGGCCCGTTCGTATGCGTAACGCATTTTCCCACCGAAAAAAAAGGCTCTATCTACCTCGTAAGGTATAAAGACGTGATTTTATGTAAGTATATCAACACCGAAACAGTAAATAATTACAAACTTTGTGGAACGTCAATATCACGGTAATTAACTAAAAGAAAAGCCTAGCTATAACATTAAAGAAACTCGGGACAGTTCCTAAGGCCTTACCATGACGTCCTAATTCCGACTCAGTTCAAGTTTTAGCTGTCACTTTTAGTATGGATCTGACAGCGAGCGAACCTAAACTGAAACGCATTAAGACGTCATGGTAAGGCCCCTGAGGTCAATTCAATTCAATTTTTAAAAAAGAAACAGCGCCATTGATACTGTCGATGATTCCGCCAATGTCGAGGTTGAAGAAGACAGTGTCGTTATTTATTTAACCGTTGTTCGGTGGCTTTGATGTACGGTAGCGGAACTCAGTTGAGAATCTAAAACAGACAACACATACATTGATTTTGTTAGACTACCTACAACAAAAATTTGTTAATTTTAATAAATTTACATAATACTTTTATAAGGGGGGTGTGAGCTAGTGCAAGAAGGAAGTTCAAATTAACAGGGCGAGGAATTTTGGGGGGGAGAAGGTGATATAAGGGAGTAACAATTTTGGAGCAGTGAAAAAACATGTGTTCGAGGGTGCCCTCGTCTATGCCACATTCGCACAAAGAATTGTCTCGAACCCGTATTTTGGCCAGAAAGACAGGAGTGCACAAGTGGCCCAGGCGTAAGCGGACAATAATTGACGTGATGTTTTGGGCATCGATCTATGTACAAAGAACCATGGTTTTGAGGGCAGATCTGGTTGAAGTTCCCCATAATGTTTACCAACACAGAACCCCTGAGGTCACTGTCTGCGCGCCCATTACCTACTTTTTATACTGACAAATGACAATCGTTTTCCCGCGCAACAACCCCAGACCCTGTCTAGCGCGCCGTATATGGCAACACTAGCGTTACAAGTGTATTACTCGTATTACCAATTCATCCGCATTCACGACGAAGCTTGTAAATAACCAATGCTAAGAAAACGGTAACGTTAAGAAGTATGGAAGGTGCAACACTTGAAAGATAAAATAAGGGAAAGTGTGATAAAGGAACGTAGGTATAAGTGCCGGCACGTAAGTCTAATCTGATCTTGTATGTGCAGAAGTATAAAATACGGTATCCGTGGGTGCGCAAATCCCCTCCACGTGACTCGTCATCGTTAGACTTACGTGCCGGCACTTATATTATACAGGCGTGAAAGGAGACCAACCCCCTTATTTATAAACGCTCTAATTAATAAAGTCAGCAGAAGCCTACAGAGCTTTTAATGAATAAGGTGGATATTGACTAGGATAACTAGATAAAGTTGGTTTGATCACATAGAGAGGATGGATGAAAGAAGATTAACTATAAACAGGTTTACATGGCGATTGTGAAATATTGCATCAGTGAGGCCGTACGCGCGCACCGCGGTTTCCATTGCCGCTGAAACCGCGGTGTCGAGGCACCAATTCATGCAGCGTAGGTGAATGAACCGAGCAAGACGAATGCACTTTCCTTCTCGCTTGCACTGCGCTCAATGGGCGGATACTACCTTGGATATAGAAAACACGCAATGTAAACATGCCATTCACCAATGGCAGTGCGTGAATCGCGATTATGTAGTAGTAACCAATTGAATAAGAATGCGTAGTAATAATTAGTGGTGGTCGTTATTACAACAGCAGATAACGTAATGCATTATTTGCACGCAACGAACAACACATTATTGAATCGTCAACTATCCTGTTATCATTATTCGTTGTCTGTTGTCAACGTTGTCATACGCGCACTGTTGCCGTACTTGGCATTGAAGCGCAAGCGAGTGCGCAACAAATCAAGAAGGTGTGTGCGAGAGATAGCGCTATACGCGCGAGCTCGCATCGCAATCGCAATTCAAATAACTGACTTTTGGTATCTGGCTGTTTTGGTATATGGCTGTTGCTGTTTGTTGTCAGTCTGTACAATAACAAACAAGGTAACAGAGTGTTGTTTTGCTTTTGTTCCCGTACGTTTTTATTACGCTGCGATCGAGACGAAATAAGTATAACAATTATTTAATAATAAGTTCATTATCGTTTTGTAAAACAGCAATATAACAGGATAACAGACAACAGTTTACAATAACAGCTATTTAAGAATAACACAACACTGTTATTCATTATTGCAAAACAGCCGTTATTGCCACCACTAGTAAGAATATGACTGTGGGCTGATTTTTCAATCCTCAGATAAGCACTTAACTGACAGATACCCATAGAGTTTTTCGTCAAATACGGCCTATAGTCTATTTTATTCATACTAGATACTAAATTGACAATTGCAAATGTCAAATTGTGAAATAATGATACCAGCTTTTATTGTTTAGTGGTGTGCTGGAAACCATCGACAATGTTTGTGGTCTGGGCCCCGATTTTTGAAAGCACGTCACTCGAAAGTACCCCTCGAAAGTGGTATAAATCAGTTTCTATCTTCAAAACTACGGCTCTAATCAAATTTTTGACTAGTTCACACGATTAATGAGGGCCGTAAGTATCTTCTAAGCTGCTCGTATTTCAAATTCAGCACAATTTTTCGCCACTTTCGAGTGGTATTTTCACACATATGCTTTCAAAAATCGGGCCCCAGGATACAAGAGGTTTGGTCATGTCATATTTTAAGAAAAAAATACGATTGTATCATAATCAGCAAATTTTAAGGTTTATTAGTTTATTACACTAGCTTATACATACAAAAATCTATACTAAATTTAATTTACTTATCGTTAACTTTCGATAGTGGTGGCACATCACTATTTTTGAATTGCAAAAAACAGGCAACACAGTTATACAGTTAATGTCATTTTAGTATCTAGCTTGAATAAATAGACTATAGTTCGCCATTGTATATTTATTTGTGTTGTCCTGTATTCACCTTTTTCATTTGTTTTATGTACAATAAAGAGTTATACATACATACATACCTACCTACTATATAATGAGGATTGAAAAATCAACCCAGTATTAAATAGCTACTTATGTGGCTAGTGCATAATGAGGCGTTAAAACACGAGTAGGGTTTTATAAAACGAAGCGAAGCTGGGCCATTTGGATTGGCCCAGTATAAATACTTACTCAGCGGCACACAATTTGGCCCGCCTCTATCCAAAATTTGAGGATGCAACTTAAATGTGAACAAGTTGTAAATTCCCACTTTGTAGCTGCTGTAAGGTATTTTCATTCTTACCTGTCGTATTTGGTAAACAAAATTATAACCTCAAAACGTCTCATTTTTGTTATTTTTTTACTATTTCATCGTAAATAAGGGAACTGGAGATAAAATATCAGCAAAATTATGTACAAAATATTGCCTCAGGTTTATTTGTAAACATAATACACCTTATTTTTTACAAAAATTTGCACATTGAGGTTAGAATTTTGTTTACCAAATAGGACAAGTAAGAATGGAAATACTCTACTTATGTTTATGCCGTTGTATATATGTTCACAGTTGCAATGGCTTATCGAAGACAAAGATATAACAGCAGTGAGAGCGATTGCTCATCGGGCAGTGATGACTATAGGAGTGTGAGGAGTGGGAGCAGCAGGAACAGCAGTCGGCAGTCGGTTAGTACCGTAGTTACCCGATTATCCCTGAAAATAATCCTACTAATATTATAAATGTGAAATTTTGTGAGTATGGATTTATGTATGTTTGTTACTCTTTCACGCCAGAACGGCTGAACAGGGGCCCTATCATGACAACTTAACGCGATTCAGTTTAGGTTCGCTCGCTGTCAGATTCATACTAAAAGTGACAGCTAAAACTTCGGAATTAGGACGTCATGGTAAGGCCCCAGATCTGGATGAAATTTGATACATAATTAGAATATAGTCTGGAATAACACATAGGCTACTTTTTATCTCGGAAAATTGCGTAGTTCCCACGGGATAGCGACAATAATAATAATATTAAATCCATAGTACTTTGTTTGTTGTTTGTTTGTTGCGTGTTTGTTGTGTGTTGTGATAAACGTATTCGTACGCGGGCAACAGTTGTACATCTCGGTGTACTCCCCATGATAAACGCGTGTATTTATGACGTTGGTTTTGCAGGCACAGTCTAATTCGGGGAGGGCAGACGTCTGGCGCTGCAGGGAGTGCGGCCGCGATTTCGCCACCAAGCAGGGCCTGAACTGCCACATCACTGTCATGCATGAGCGCTCCCGGCCAGCCAGGGAGGAACCCGAGCTGGAGCGCTTCGGCCAGCTTAGTATAAGGAAGTGAGTGGACTCATCGCAGTGTCGGATCATTTTATATTGGTTCTAACTTACATAGACCGAAAGTAGAAGATGACAAACAGGGGTCTTACTATGACGTCCTAATTCCGACTCAGTTCAAGTTTTAGCTGTCACTTTTAGTATGAATCTGACAGCGAGCGAAGCTAAACTGAATCGCATTAAGATGTCATGGTAAGGCCCCAGATTTATTATGGGAGTGTGATAGTATTAATGGTTGCGTTGGGAGGGGAAGGCCTAGACGGACGTTCCATGACCAGATAGGAGACGTTTTGAAAAAAAGGTCAGGGGCCGTACCATGACGTCTTAATGCGTTTCAGTTTAGGTTCGCTCGCTGTCAGATTCATACTAAAAGTGACAGCTAAAACTTGAACTGCGTCGGAATTAGGACGTCATGGTAAGGCCCCAGGTCCGGAGTAGCCGAAACCGGCAACATGTAGGTATGAAGAGATTGATGAATGTGGATGTAGCGAGAGGTATGTCGTAGCAAATGGAACGACGTAGTCTCTGCCTACCCTTATGGGAAAGAGGGTGACGGTATGTACGTGTATGTTACACAGACAGACGTTAAAAAAATGGTTTTTTATATTTTATATAAACTGTTCTGCTATAAGAGCTACCTTCATAGTAAATTTCAAATTTTTAGGTCTACGGAAAGTGGTATTACCCTACTCGTATACTATTCATATACTCGTAGATATTGGAGAACTCGACTGTATGGGAAATGTTACAGAAATAGCTATATCTTTTGAATGCGTTGTCTTAAAGTATTGATTTTCTCCCAGCACCAAGGGACCACACACCTCAGTGTTTAGTATCGATTTCAATTCTATATCTCTACGCGTTCCTGATAAAAAGTGTCTTGATGGACAGACGGACAACGAAGTGATCTTACAAAATTTAGATTTAGTGATCTACCTAAATTTACTTAACAACTCTATAATCTTACAGCCTACCTATGTTCTACAATAAACATTGTTTCTGATTCTGATTCTGAAGGGTTTTTTGGTTTAGAGACACGGAACACTAAACATGGGGTAATATGTGTTTTTTTTCTCAGTGCTTCAGACCGCTTCCCGTGTAGACGGTGCGACAAGGACTACGCCACCCAGGGCAACTTGAACCGCCACATGCGGGAGTCCCACGGGGGAGTGACAGCCCCTAACGTCAGCGTCAAGAAGCAGACCAACGTGCAGAACAACATTAAAATACAAAATAACTATTTTTACTTCGCAAAATAGTCATTGAAACAGGCGTTACTATATTTAGTAACTAGCTTCTGCCCGCGACTTCGTCTACAAAAACATATAAACCTTCCTCTTGAATCACTCTATCTATTAAAAAAAACCGCATCAAAATCAGTTGCGTAGTTTTAAAGATACTAAGGCACTTGTCCCACCGCCAGCGAGCAGCGAGAAGCGAGTGTTTTTTAGTATGGAAAATTTGTCGCCCGGCGACAAAAACGACAAAATTTCCATACTAAAAAACACTCGCTTCTCGCTACTCGCTGGCGGTGGGACAAGTGCCTTAGTATCTTTAAAACTACGCAACTTCTTAGTTCGTAATTCGTTTTTTTATTGCGTTTTCATTAGATAATAAGCTGAAACCAATATTAATATTTGCTGTGGACTCTTGACGTGATCCCATTATTAAATTTAAGTTTCTGGGAACATTGCATTGAAAATTTCGTAACTTTGGTAGGATATCTTTGGTGCTTTGCTAGGCGTTGCTGCGGAGGCCTATTGAACAAATAGAAAAGAAAGAAAAAGAAAAGAAAAAAAAGTTTATTTATGACAATCACACATTAAATAAATAAACACATACAAAATAAATAAATACAATAAAAAAAATATATAAATATATAAATATATATAAAAATATATAAATATAATAATAAATAAATAAATACATTTGGTTCGGTAGTCAAAATAAAGACAGCCAAGCTTGTGTGAAATACACAGCGGCACATTTGGTACAAGTGCCGGCACGTAAGTCTAGCGATGACCGTTGATGCGGGGTAGTCGAAAATATGGTATCGCGGGGGAGTCGCGGGCGGGCGTACACCACGTTCGACTTACGTGCCGCCACCTGTAGAGGAGGAGCATGGCATGGTTAAACTTTTGTTCACTAAACAGTTTTTAAACAACTTGTAACGTTATTCGTACGTGTGTCGTTATTTATCTCGCTTCATCTCTCTTTTTTTTGTGGCTGGTGCCCGTTTTTTGAAAGCACATTGTGTGAAAATATCACTCGAAAGTGGTGAAAAATTGTGCTGAATTTGAAATACGAGTAGCATGGAAGACAATCACAGGTCACATTAATCTTGTGAATTAGTAGAAACTTTGATTAGAGCTGCAGTTTTGGTGATATAAGCTGATTTATACCACTTTCGAGTGATGTGCTTTCAAAAATCGGGCTCCTGTCTTTTACTATATTCTGAAATCATGTGTTTATTTGTAAGTTATTTGTACATTAAGTCCCGTAAACCGGGGTGACTTTAAAAAGTAGTTTTAATGAAGAAATCATTAATAAGAAGATGTCTTCATCGATCGCCTTTACGTCTACATGCCAAACATTCACCGCATATGGACACTATCGATTTTATAGCAATTTTAAAACGATCAATGCCCCAAAATTTTTAAGGTCATCCCGGTAAACGGTTGACTATTTATATGATAAATTTAATATTTTGTAGATGGGAATATTTATAAGCTAAGAATTATTTCTTGTTTGCCCCCAACGCAACTCTTACTAGGCTAGTTACTTTTACAACAGCTTTATAATATTACTAGCTGTTGCCAGCGACTTCGTCTGCAAAGAATTCGTTTATCGCTATCCCGCGGGAACTACGCAATTTTCCGGGATAAAAAGTAGCCTATGTGCTATTCCAGACTTTTCTCTACCTATGTTCCAAATTTCATCCAGATCCATTGGGCCGTTCTGACGTGATTGTGTAACAAACAAACATCAATCCATCCATCCATCCATCCATCCATACTTTCGCATTTAATAATAGTTAGATTAGATAGAAGGATAGGTTAAAACCAGCTGCGCGAGGCGCCCTGCACGAGGGCACTGCGCACGCTCAACCGGGTCGCCTCTACTCGATGTTTTCTGTTTTTACGGATTTGTATTGCGTTATTACGGAGGATATTAGTTTTTAAAATTTAATACCTATGTATAATTATTATCTATACACTGTGAAATGATGTGCTACTCCTCTATCGTATTGGGTAACTGTAAGGATAGATGTATGTGATTATTAAAAAAAAAAAAAAAAAAACGTGGGGCCGTAACATGACGACACGTCGTTTCAGTTTAGGTTCGCTCGCTGTCAGATTCATGCTAAAAGTGACAGCTAAAACTTGAACTGAGTCGGAATAAGGACGTCATGGTAAGGCCCCTATTGTTGATTCGTTCAGTCCAAATAAAATATTTCAAGTTGAACTAAATTGACAATATTTCAATTTTTTAAGTGCTACTTTTTATTGTCTGGCTGGAAAGAGCGCACAATTTTAAGACACCCATATTTTTTATATTCGTGAAAATCTTGTATTTTCGTGGAAAAATCCATTTAAATCGATGCTCGAGCAGAAAGGGCGTAAGTAACAAACGTCAAGTATTAGCGAAATGACGTCACTGCTTTGTTTCTTACACTTAAAAAAATGTTGAAATAATCACATTAATTGACCGACAAAACCTGTGCTTAAATAGATTGACAGTGAATGCAGTTGTCAACGTCAATGAACGTCAAAACGAGCTGACAAACTCAAACAGAATACTTCACGAAAAATATGATTTTAAATGAAAACTTGCAAAAATATTATCATTATCGCCCGGCAAACAGTTATCTAGTGTTCCCGATGGCAACAAAGCCGAGTGGTGTGCGAATGATTTAACCATCAGCTGTCAGTAGTATTTGTGTTGTGAAAGTTATAAATGTCAAAGGGAAACCCGGAAGACAAGGTTTTTTATAATGGCAGTATTGGACCGGCCGCTGGACGTCATTTCCCGTTTTAGATATTTTGCTCATTTTTCCAAAAAATACTGTACGAAAAAATCCAAAAATATTTTTCTTGTGTTCTACAAGTGCTTCTCTCGAAATGGTTTTTGATTTATGAATATAAAGAAATTTGAAATATTGTCAATTGCATTACAGATTAAGATTTTTTTTTATGTCAGTAGATTATTTTGTAAACGTAAGATACAATTCATGTTTATTATTGTGCAAGTTGTACAAAATTATGTTTACTTATAAATAAAACACTTTAAAGTTGTTAAATCAAGTTCTTTATGTATATTGATTGAATAATAAATAACATTAAATCAAGTATACTTCTTCTTCTTCTTCTTTTGTTTCTGGCGTTACAAGTCGTTGTAGCGACGACAACTTCGCCAATGTCAGGGTTAAAAATTTTAATTATAAAATCTTGTGACAAAATGTCGGCAACGTTGTACGGTAACACGGTCAAAGACCCCCTCCCCCCCTGTCGGGCTCTTAGCCAACGGTCAATGATATCCCTCAGATACTGCCAGGAAATCATTAGCCGTTGCCCAGGGTGCACCGAACCAAGCACTGCTCTTCCCCTCGGACGGATCCGAAAACGAACCGCAGCTCTTGTTCACAAGTGGAGGTAACCCGACTCGCACCCCTCAAGTATACTTATTTTGTGCTAGCGACCTGCCCCGAATTCTCTCAGATTGTTAAACTACCTACCTATATTCACGTATAAACTTTACCCTTGGATCATTCTATTCATTGATGAAACCGACATTAAACATTGATTAGGTACTTTACACAACGAGATAAACACAAAACTACACTCATTACGGCAAAGAAATAAATTATTATTGCCATTATCATAATACAGGGTGTATCAGACACCCCCTAACAATAATCCACTGGGGTATATAACCATAGCTATAGAAGCTAAAAAATATATTTAAAAAAAATTGGAGTATTTTTTTTTATATTTTCTATAGGAATGGTACTTAGTATTAACTGTAATCATTCGTATAGAAAATATAAAAAAAATTACTCCAATTTGTTTTTGACTTATCACCCAAAAGTTTTTTATTTTAATTTGTTACTGTTGTTTCTTAACACTAAGTATAAGTATTTATTGCGAGGCGGGCTTCTTAAAGATTTAATGGTTATTTAACTAAAAAAATGTCTAGTGATATTTTTTATCCCAAGGCTTTTTTGATGTGTGTATGTTGTAAAATATCTTTACAAGCGCCGCTACTTGGCGGCAGGATCAGTCAGTGGCTGTAGGCATTTTTATGATGATTTATGCGTCAATAAGTTCGTGTTGCGCAGTAGACTGTTTTGAAGTTCGGGGATTCCCCAAAACATTAAAATGTTTCTGCGCACGGCTATTTGGGTCGACGCCTATACTATTACTTACATTTTTATATGTTGTTGCCACGTAGTATGTTGCTGGCCGCCGCGCCGCGCGCACGTTCTACAAAATAACGCCGTATTAAACATAGTTTCACCAGTGTTCTCAACATAGTGACTATACGACAGATATCTTAAGGTACGATTCAATTTCAAATACTTTATTGCATTTCACATTGAATGTGGTTTCTTAAAATCGTTTTATTTATATCTACGTACCTATAGCATCACGCCTCTTTCTCACAGGGGTAGGCAGAGACTACTTTGTTCCTTTGTTATTTGTTGTTGTTTGTTTGTTTTGTTGTTGTGTTTGTTTGTTGTTTGTTCTTTGTTACTTTGTTGTTGTTTGATCTTTGTTTGTTGTTGTTTGTTGTACTGTGGGAAAGAGGTGTGACGGTATGTAGGTATGTACCTAAGTGGTACCTATAGCATCGATGTGAACCCTTTAAGGGCACAGCAATAGAGGTAGAAGTGCGTAATTTCAATGTAGAATTACTGTTAACTAGCTGCTGCACGTGACTCCGTTTGCGGAGAATTAGCGTATCGCTATCCCGCGGGAACTGTGCGATTTTCCAGGATAAAAAGTAGCCTATGTGTTAATCTAGGGTACCTGCAGCTATCTCCGTAGAGCTTATTCAGCCCGAAGAAGGAACAAACTCACACACTCGGTCACACTTTCATATTTATAATATTAGTAGGATTATTGTAACAACGTGACGCGTTGATCGAATACCGGTCCTGTGTTGTGTCGCTATCCTTGTTTTGCTACGTTGGAGCGAACGGGACAGACATTCATCCTAAATCCCAAACAAAGTTGAATTGGTATAATTCTGAGCTATAAATAGGATAATATAATGCGCGGTCGACGCAAGGTCAGGCCAATTCGCGATACGAGTTCGGAGAATCTATTGAAAAGATACATAGGTACGAGTGTAAAATACGCGGTGACTTTGAATTTAGTAACAGGAACCAATTTATTATCATTATACGCTGCTGCTAATTTATTACGTCGCTGTATTCGGGTGCCCTGTGGGCGGGCTGTACGCAACGCTCCTTCAGCTGCGCTCCCTGCGCGTCCAATACAACAACGCCTTCAGGGCGCTGTTAGGGCTAGTGGTGGCAGTAACGGCTGTTTTGCAATAACGAATAACAGTGTTGTGTTATTCTTAAATAGCTGTTATTGTAAACTGTTGTCTGTTATCCTGTTATATTGCTGTTTTACAAAACGATAATGAACTTATTATTAAATAATTGTTATACTTATTTCGTCGCGATCGCAGCGTAATAAAAACGTACGGGAACAAAAGCAAAAAAACGCTCTGTTACCTTGTTTGTTATTGTACTGACTGACAACAAACAGCAACAGCTAATAATGATACCAAAAGTCAGCTATTTGAATTGCGATTGCGATGCGAGCTCGCGCGTATAGCGCTATCTCTCGCACACACCTACTTGATAGTTGACGATTCGATAATGTGTTGTTCGTTGCGTCCAAATAATGCATTATGTTATCTGCTGGTGTAATAACGACCACCACTAGTTAGGGCTACCACGGTTCTGCAGTACCTCTGCCATGTTTTCGAAGCCCGCGTGGACAAAGTTTTAATGCTGTACTACGCAAAAAAATGGCATCGCTTTTAACAAGAATTCGTGGCAGCAATAACAGCCTTCTGATGTGAAGACGATATCCGTAAGAAATGAAAGCTCCATGATGCATTTTTAATTAAAAATACAATGTCTCTTGTCCAATATGAATACTAACATAGTCATAAGTAATTACTTAAAATAATTGGATCTTTGTTGTCTGAATAAATAGCTTTATTCTTACTATTATTATAAGTTAAAGTGACTTGATTATTTAGTGATAGAACATTATGTAGACTTATTGCATGGTCACCCTACATTTCTTGAGGTGCATACGTCAATCAAGACAAGAAAAGTATAAGCATAGAATGACAATAATTTCGGTTTAAAATTCATTGTTCATTCAATTTAATTATTTTAATCTTCCTGCTCCTATGTTATCTTTTCGAGCGGTTCAGCTACTTGGGGGTCATCCATAAAGTACGTCATACTTTTAGAGGGGGGTGGTCTGGAAATTTGTGACTCGCGAACAAAATAATTGCAGTCTATGAAGACTATGAAGACTATGAAGACTATGAAGTTAACCTTGTGACAAGAGGGGGGGGGGGCTCTAGAAATCATGAAATTGGTGTGACGTACTTTATGGACGGCCCCTTGGTTAACGGTAGCCAACATCAGCTATATATGCGGTCGAATTCTAATCTCCTATTGGGCTGTTTCTCCTTCATCTCCCAAAACTAGCTTCAAATCCTTCACAGTTCACTCTTCTAGGCTGTGGAATCGGTCAGCGACCTCCATCAGCCAGTCTGCCTCCGTGTCGTTCAGGGAGGGCTTGAGGAAGATGTGGCTCCCATCTCCTTAAATATTGTATATGTGTACTCGTATTGTATGTACGCATGTATGTTTAGTAAGTAGTTTATTTTGTGAACTATTTATTGCATTTAATGATATATGCTCTATTGTGGCTTTCACTATCCTGTAATTTTAAACTCACTCTTTGTCGGTCCCTCGTTTAATGCTCCTCTCTTCTAGTCAAAGGTTAACTGGTAGCGATCCCTTATAGGGATAAGTTTGCATTTGTGCAAATATTTAATGTTTTTTTGTGAAGCGTGTCTGTTTTTTTATATTTGTACAATAAAGCATTTTACTTACTTACTTAAAACCTAAAAAAATGATTCTTTACATTGTGTTTGTTTTACGAACTTCTTAAGAGGCTGACAACACCTAATTTTGTTGAAATTGATGTTATTAAAGCACGTTTTTAAGAAAAACTACACACAAAAAAATATTATGTTAATTTTCATCATATTTCAAAGACGCTGGACGGACTCGATATATAATTGAACAAAATCGGCTCGATAGAAAATAATTGCAAAGATTGGTCTTAAAATCATCATTAAACGGTTCTATGTCTTTATTTTTTCGACGTATGGGTCTGCAATTAAAAACATGAAGTCAACATATTTATACCTACACGGCTAACGAGTCATATTTCACAAATAATCCATTGTTACTTTTATTTATTTATTATTATTTGTGTCTTATTTGCAAGATTTTAGACGCGCGCCAAGCTGCCGGAATAGTTTCTTCTCTTTCACTAACAGGCACGCGAACCGTATGTGTGAAGAGTGGCGGTGCTCAAGGTCATTTGCTGTTGGCAGCGCCTTAATAAAATTAAGTACATTGCCATCGAGTACATACTGACTAAGAGAAATGGTTCCCGTAAACAAATAACGTCAGCGTGTTCACTTACCGAATTCATACGGAACCCTCGGTGCGCGAGTCCAACTCGCAATTGGTCTGATTTTTTAACTAATTGTAATTTTTATCTTATTATTAGGTGCACGCGCTCCAGCTATCCTGAGAAACCCAACTCCTGAAGCTCCGGTCGGCTGGGGAGCAGCTACCGTTTGCAGGGCGGGCGAGAGCGAGCAGCGTGGACAAGAGAACGAGCAGGGAGGGCGAGAGCGAGCAGGGCGGGCGAGAGAGCGAGCAGAGGGGGCGAGAGAGCGAGCAGGGAGGGCGAGGGAGCGAGCAGAGCGGGCAAGAAAGCGAGCAGGGCGGGCAAGAGTGTCCCAGAATGTTGTCCTTCGAGGAACGTCTGCAAACGTTTTCCGAATGGCCCAAGAATATGCCCACAAAGCCACAGGTGATAGCTGAAGCAGGATTCACCTTCGAAGGCCGCTGCGGCAAAAATTATGTGGTAAATATTACGAGTAGGTACCTACGCATATAAAAAAAATCTGTCAAAAATTACATTATCAATTACACAGACGGTTCTGGCTGAAAATCATTGCTGCAGGCTTTGATAAACAATAACTGTAGATACACAGTCGCGCTCCCGAAAATCTCCGAACCAAATAAGCTCCAATTTAATAAAATTGGCTTAATTTTTTTCTCAGTACGTTGTTGTCAATGCCAGCGTAACGATGTCCACGTGTGTCTTCAAATAGTGCAAAAATCCCTCGCAAAAACGGAACAAATCTGATGGAATATCATACTTTCAGTGAATATCTGTTGTTTTTTCTATTAAATTCTAAGAATCGGAGAGAAATATTAATCTAAATTAATTTTAAAACTATTTCTAAATTGCTAATTTTTGCCAGAATTCGACAACATTGACATAATGCCTTGTCTTTGTCACACGCACAGGAAAGCTTATCAGTAAAACGAAACAGATAAACAACAGAACATAGAACAAAAGTGTAATGGAGTTGCCATCACCCTATTTTTTATTTCTAGAATCTTATGTGTTTTTGTGTGAAGCTTTGATTTCCTGGATGTGTATACGTAAGTCATGTATGTGTGATTTAGTTTTAGACTTATTTATTCATCAACAAAAATTACATAAAAACAAACATGCATACCAATATAAGTATTTCTGTTGAGATCGTCAAAAATTCATAATAATAAGAGCATAATAAATTATAAACACTAAAACAATAAAATAAAATACAATGTCAAAAATAATAAGTTTTGTAAAAAAATATGTCAATTTTATAATTCTAATAACATTTGAATAAAATTTATCTTGTGTATGTGTTACTGGGAAACATGTGCGATAGTTTGACTGTTTGAGAACCACTCGGACCCTCAGATATCTATTTTTAAGACAATCGGTCCAAAAAGTAAAGATTTAAAAATGGCGGCCACTTTTTCCATTTTTGATAACGGTTTCATGTTTGGGGACCACTCGAACCCTCAGATATCGATTTTGATAGCAATGGGTCCAAAAGCTAAGAATTTCAAAATGGCGGCCAGCTTTAAAACTTAATTTTCACACTCAGAAACGCCAATTAACATAATAAGAACTCTGAGTGCTGCAGGGATGATTAATTGAAACTTGAACTTGATCCATGAACATGGTAAAACAATTATAAATTTCCACTGTCAGTCAATACAACCGACTGGGTAGGTAATTAAAGTTAACTTTCATACTCAGAGACGTCGATTAAGTTCTAATAATCATAATATTAACTGACGTCTCTGAGAACGGTTTTGATATATTATTATTCTGCAATAATTATATACGTTGCCACTTTAGGCAGCTACGACATTTGTCATGTTTACCGCTATCCCTCGGGATTTTTTTTTTTTATATTAGAGGGGGCAAACGAGCAGACGGGTGACCTGATGGAAAGTAATCACCATCGCCCATGGACACCTGCAAGACTTGGGGAATCACAGGTGCGTTGCCGACCCTTTCAAGAAGAGGAAGTCTCGCTTTTTAAAGATCCCTAAATTGTACCGCTCAGGGAATGTTGCAGCAGGAACTTGGTTCCAGATCTTCGTCGTACGAGGAAGGAAATTGCGTTTAAAACGCACGGTACTTGACTGCCAACCATCAAGATGTTAAGGATGGAAGGACAGACGATTCCACGAAGTGCGGTAGTGAAATTTAGCCGCAGGCAACAATCCGAAAAGTTCATTGGAGCACTCCCCATGATATATTCGGTATAATATACAGAGGGATGCTACATCCCTCCGCACAGCCAGAGAATCGAGCAGACTAGAAAGTGCCTGGTTATCGACAATTATGCAACTTTCCGGAATACAAAGTAGCCTATGTGTTAATCTAGGGTATCAGCTATCTCCGTTCCAAATTTTATCAAAATCCGTCCAGTCGTTTCAGCTCGAAGAAGAAACAAAACAAACACACTCACATCGTCACATCCATCCATCCTCATAAACTTTCGCATTTATAATATTAGTAGGATATAGATACGTATCTCGAAAACGGTAAACATTTGGTTTGGAGTAAAGAAAATTAGCTTTAAGATTATCTAAATGACTTGCCCATTCATCCTGTAAAGTATTGGCGTTAACATTAATTTCACCCTGTTTTTTATTGCACTAATTGTCAAAAACTTTTAAAAAATTAAGTCCTCTCCGAAAGTCCGAATGCATTCTTTGTTCAACAACATAATTTCGTCCGTCAAAGCAACGTCAAACTCGTCAAAGCGTCGCCATCAATGTAACAAGTGGAATTAATCCCTCTGCCGTTTCTGATAAGGGTTACATTCATATCAGAGTTTAAACCAAACGTGTGTGAAATTGTCATGTTTAGCTGTCAAGTTGTCAAGCGTTTTGGAGTTTTGCCGCTACCGAAATTCGACTGTAATGAAGTAAAGACTAGGTTCAAATTTCGTCACGTCTTCTTTCAATTCGTCTGTGTGGTGGGATTACTTTTCTCTACGCACACGTAAATATATTTTTAACTGTGGAGTAGCGAAATTCAACTGTAATTAAGTAAAGACTAGGATCAAATTTCGTCACTTATTCTCTTAATTACTTTGTGTAGGTGATGATTTTATTTCTTACGCAAACAAATAAATAGTTCGGACATTTTTTGAAGGGGATTTTGTATGGCACTGTGTATCTACAGTTATTGTTTATCAAAGGCTGCAGGTGTCTAACACAGATTAGAAAGATATAGTACTGGTGTCTAACACCTCAGCGTAATGCTGAGCCAGCGACCGTTTCACTTTTGCGAAGACACACACAACGCTGATGATCTAATTTTCATGTCTGGTTTTTTTTTTGTTGTTTCTTTTTTATAAAATTATGTGTACAGTCAAGGGCAAAAATATATATACATTCCCAAGGCGTCAAAAACAACTGTACAGTTGATTAGCCAGATATATCTGTACAGTAATCCGGTAAATTATTATGTGATCATTTAATTAGTCAAAAAGATCTAGACATTTACATTGCCATAAATAAATGTACAATGTCAGTCAAATACATGTAGGCAAATTAGGAGGCCAAATATATCTATACACGCAACTCTCATTTATATAAGAACAAAACCCAACAATATCTATACAGTCAAGGGCAATAATATCTACACATATCTAACAGTCAAATATATCTATACAACAAACAAACAAGTTTTCTAATTTTGAATTATGACAATCACCGAAAAGAGTACCGTTCTGTCATGACCGCTTTGTCCTTTTCGTTTTGATCGTGACGTCATTGACGTGTCATTTGTTTTACCTTTCAGCCTATTATTTTAGATTCTGCTCCACAGCTATATATCTACATACAAGATTTTCATGTGGCTTTTCTCGTAAATATTACGTTACCGTTTGTCCGATGCTGAATTTTGTTTGTAACATATTAATAGATACTGGAGGTAGTTTATAATAATAACGTTCTTTCGATTTCGCTAATTTATCTAATTTCGTAAAATCACACACGTGGTTAAAAATAACACTTAGATTTTTATTGAATAACTAGCTTCTGCCCGCGACATCGTCTGCGTAGAATAGGCAATTAGTTAACAATTTATTTATTCTGTCACGTGAACCTATGCGACAATAGGGACTATTCATAAAAAACAAAATTGTTTAATATTTTTTTCTTGAATCTTTATTATCGATTATCGTACGTAAGATTATAATTAAAAGATATTTTTTTTATTTAATTTTGAATTAAAACCATAAAACATTGTATAAAAAGTGATAAATATGGGTGGGAAATTAAAACTTACGAAACGCGTCACCATTGGTCAAAACGAAGTGTGACGTTAGATGTCACAAAGTGAATTTATCGGCGTTGATATTCGTACTGTTTTAGTAGTGTTTGTGAGAAAATTACAAAATTAGTTTAAAAACTGTATTCCTGAGGTGATTTCTAGTGAATCTATATTTGATGTATCTTCCTTTACCTGAAATTTATTTCAGATGACTACCTAATCATCATCATCATCAATCATCAAAATTTCGTAAAATCTCAATATGAATATGGAAGGTTTTAAAGAAAGTTTTACCGAACTTTTATAAACTAGCTTAGGTTAGTTTTAAACTGAATTTTCTACTGTTTAAAATCTGTGATCTGATTCTGTTTAGCAATTAAAACTGGATATGTGTACGTAGGAATGAAGAAGTAAACTAGCCGCCCGGCCTGGTTTCGCACGAGTAAATATAGGTATTTAACAAAATATACATATCAAAAACTATATTTTTGTGTCGGGGCATACTCTTTTCTTACTCTCCGTTCCAAATTTTATCCAAATCCGTCCAGTCGTTTCAGCGTGAAGAAGGAACAAACATATACACTCACATCGTTACATCCATCCATCGTCACAAACTTTCGCATTTATAATATTAGTAGGATATAAAAGATCACATTTTCAATTTTTATGGGCTAGTATTTCCTAGGTCATAAGAGCCACTTTGTTATGAATTATGCCTACAGAAGCACAATAATTATGTTATCTTTTTATCCGATTGTCTGAAGAAAAGAAGGCTTATATTTTCAAAGCGTACCTACGTATGTATGTAACATATGTTTTGTTGTCACCCTCCGTAGCCTAAACGGCTGGACGGATTTCAACCTATGAGGTAGGTAGTACCATAAAATAAGTAAGAACATAGTAGAACGGAATCTCCCGCTCCGGCCGGACTCAAGGTCACGATTTACAGTACTCGTTAAACGAGCGGCTCAGTCACGCTGCCACGGCCGGCGTCGCCGCACGCGCGTTTTGCATTTTTGCGCGTTCCGTCCCGTAGGTACTCATCTTGGAAACAATAATTACAATGGTGTCAAGTTATTGTGGTGTATTTGGGTGTATGAATAATTTAAAAACGATGCCACACTTAAGTTATTTCAGTTTGCCCATTTGATATTTTGTAAAACTAGAAATAAAAATAATGATTTCAAAGTAAATAAAAACTTATATGTATTTTAGTGATATATATTGCTCCAAATAAACCTTTTCCTTTCTTTATTTCTTTCTTTTATATGATCTTTAGACGTAAGTATAATATTTAACGGTAAGCAACCCTAGCAATACGCCTGGACGACAGAGGGGCGTAACGACGTGAAGGGGGAAGTAGGTATATAAATGGCGGCGTTTTGGACGCGGTCAAAAGAGATTCCCTTCTACTCTGTTATTATCTATTCTATGGTAGTACCTATGAAAAATATGAATGTTTGTTATAGAGCCTTGGATGTTTAATAGGTATGTATTTATTTATATTTATTTATTTATAAGCCTTTTTATTCAGAATTCGCTACAATTTCAGTAAGTACATGTTGTTGTTGTTGTTGTTGTTATTGTCGTTTATTTATTTAATTGCCGCGTAATTCGGCGTGCCTCATGGCATAGGCCTCCTCCCTGTATTGGAGGGTTTGGGCTATAGTTCCCACGCGCGCTCAGTGCGCTTTCTTCTTCTGCGCTTATTTCTTCGCAGATGTGTGCAGGTTTCCTCACGATGTTTTCCTTCACCGAAAAGCTCATGGCAAATTACAAATGTAATTTTCGCACATAAATTCCGAAAAACTCAGAGGTGCGAGCCTGGGATTTGAACCCACGACGCTCTGCTTGAGAGGCCACAGGTCAAACCACTAGGCTACCACGGCTTATGTCTTATGT
Organism: Pandemis heparana; assembly: GCA_963854515.1. Classification (NCBI taxonomy): domain Eukaryota; kingdom Metazoa; phylum Arthropoda; class Insecta; order Lepidoptera; family Tortricidae; genus Pandemis; species Pandemis heparana. The sequence continues at coordinate 5,161,235 of OY978033.1, forward strand.
ATTTAAGTGTGTATTATTCTTAAATATGTTTATCCGTTGTCTAGTAACAAGTTTTGTTTAGTTTCATCATCATTATGTCAGCCGAAAAACGTCCACTGCTGGTCCTTCCCCAAGGCTCTTCACTCAGACCGGTCCTGTGCTTTCGGCATCTACCGCGATGCCGCGATCTTAATCAGGTCGTCGCTCCATCTTGTTGGACTCCTACCGACAGCTCGTCTCCTAGTCCGCGTACGCCCCATCGTTTTGGCCCCATCGGCCATCGGCCCTGCGATCAATGTGCCCCGCCCACTGCCACTTCAGTTTCGCAGTTCTTCGGGCTATGTCGGTAGCCTTAGTTCTACTGCGGATATCATCTTTTTTGATTATATCCCGCAGAGAAAACCCAAGCATAGCCCTCTCCATAACCCTCTGAGTGACTTTGAGCTTCCTCATGAGGCCCATCGTTAGCGCCCATGTCTCAGATCCGTATGTCATCACTGGCAACACACACTGGTCAAAGATTTTTGACTTCAAACACTTCAGCCATTTGGACGAAAAGACACTGCAAAGCTTCGCGAACGCTGCCCAGCCGAGTCGGATTCGGCAAGTAATCTCTTTCTCGAAGTTGGACCTACCTAACTGGATCTAATGAATGCCCTTGACTGTATAGGTATTTTTGGCTCGGGTTTTGTTCTCATGTAAGTGAGAGTTGCGTGTATAGATATGTTTGACTTGGGTTTTGTTCTTATATAAATGAGAGTTGCGTGTATAGATGTTTGACTTGGGTTTTGTTCTTATATAAATGAGAGTTGCGTGTATAGATATATTTGGCCTCCTAATTTGCCTACATATATTTGACTGACATTGTACATTTATTTATGGCCATGTAAATGTCTAGATCTTTTTGACAAATTAAATGATCACATAATAACTGACCGGATTACTGTACAGATATTTCTGGCTAATCAACTGTACATTTGTTTTTGACGCCTTGGGAATGTATATATATTTATGCCCTTGACTGTACATGCTCTTACATTTGTGTGTCTTGCAAAATGAATAAATGTCTTCTTTCTTTCTTTCTTTCTTAATATTTCAAGCTTTTCTCTCGACTGCACCTATTATCTGTTGCTAACTTTGCTTGCACTGTCATCTACTACATACCAAATTTCAAGTCAATCGGACCAACCGTCGAAAAATCCTCTGCGGAGACGATTCCTGACCGGGCCACCAGAATTCCACTACCAGATTGCTGTGAGTCACCCGACTTACACAAGTGTGCTAAATTTGACCGCAATCGGTTAAAGATATCTGCTTCAAAATGGGTAAATTTGAGATTTTAATGAAAGTCACATGAAAAAAATCATGAGTATCTTTTTACCGTCTTTGCTCCCCAGCATTCAATTTTTCCTTCACTTCGCGAGAAGTGAAAAGCTGATTTTGGCACGTATTCTTTCAGGTGCGGTGTGCAGAATGTAACTTAGTTTTTAATTATCGAAGAGATGAATTTAAGGTAGATCCATGGGTGGACCACGCTTGGAGATACCCTCCGTGCAGTTTTGTAGTGGCTGAAAAGGGAGAGGAGTTCGCCGCACGCCACCAACGTGTGGTGGGTACAACTAGCAATGTGATAGTTGCAGAAAATTTTATTTTATTTTGTTTTATTTTAATTCTCAAAATAGCAAGAATATTCTCAGAAATTTCCAGAAACTTTCACGTGAATTTATGGTAAGTTCCAATGAAAGTTCTGAATGATTTAAAAAAAAATGGGAATTTAAAAAAAGACTTAATTTATTGAATTTTGAATAAAGTCTTTACTACGAACTTAAATAAAAAGACTTATTAGATAATCAGTCGAATTAAGTAATAATGATATCCTTGCACACTGAACATTTTATGAATAGAATAGAATAGAATAGAATATATTTATTTGCAAAGAATAAGTAGATATAACAATGTCATTGGGTGGCACAGAGACAATAGGTTGCTTATTCTGCTATTTGTACAATTTTATCATACTAGCATGCAAATTTATTAATTTTTGGGTTGCTTACATTATACAATTATCATTATTATGTTCCCATTAATTGACAACATTTCATTTTTATAACACCTGAAAATGTATATATGGTTCGAAATCATTTTGCCATTATAAAAATAAAAAATAATTAATAATATGTCGTAATTTTACCAATACTACCGCAGGATAGGGGAAATGCCTTTGCTTTTTTCACGAGAAAAAATAAGCGATCATAATTTTGTATTTTTGACAACTTTATACAAAGGGGGCAACTCTGAAATTCTATTTTCGAAGTTCGTTGCACACCTCTCTCACTCACAAGTTAGAATAAGCACAAATTAATAAATTAAATACAAGCCCTAGCGAAAAAACTAAACTGTCAGCATGTTCATCTTTTCAAACAAAATACAGAGAACCATTAAAATTATAGGCTCAGAAATATGAAATGTTGTCAATTATTAATATTTTTTTATTTCTGAGAACATTCCACTATAGACCGATCGCGCGCGCGCGCGCGTGTGTGTGTGTGTGTGTGTGTGTGTGTGTGTGTGTGTGTGTGTGTGTGTGTGTGTGTGTGTGTGTGTGTGTGTGTGTGTGTGTGTGTGTGTGTGTGTGTGTGTGTGTGTGTGTGTGTGTGTGTGTGTGTGTGTGTGTGTGTGTGTGTGTGTGTGTGTGTGTGTCATTCGAAAGCCAGTTTAACTTCCTTATTGATAAACGCTCTATAGGCTTCTGCTAACTTAGCAATCGTTTGTCCTTATCTTTGACATTTACCTTTCACAGATAAGGACAAACGATTGCTATAGAGCGTTTATGAATAACGGGGTAACGGTATAAGCTCTTTGCCAAAATAATGTAGGTACTTTATTTTATTATCAGTATTGCATGGGTGGTTTTTAAATTTTTTAATTTAATGTCATGTCTATAATATATAACGGAAACTCGGATTTATTAATTTTTTTAATGTATCTAGGAATCTGCGTTTAAGTGTGACTGGACAGGGTGGTTCAGCATTCCTGAAATGCAGGAGTTCTGCGAGGCAGCCGGCCTCGACCTCGACTACGACGTGCTTTTTAAAGGTCAGAGCCTCTAGTGTAAGTTTTCGCATATAAAAACGTCTCGAACGCGTTCACGGAAACGTCTCAATTACTATGGATGGAATAATTGGCAGCGCCACATGCGGATCGAAACGGAAACAAACTGAGCCTCTAGTGTTAGTTTTCGCATTGAAAAACGTCTCGAACGCGTTCACGTAAACGTTTCAATTACTATGGAATAATTTGGTAGCGCCACTTGCGGATCAAAACGGCAACAAAGTGGTCTCATAGTATTATTTGACGATTAAAGGTGCGACCACACCGCCGCTTAAAAAACGGTGACGTTACGGAATCGCAACAAAATGTATGAAGAAACGGTGAGAAAACGTGACGCCTACGACACGTCACTGCGTACACGCGGCGGTTTGTTCGCACCCTTAACGCGAGCGCGTTCGAGACGTATTTTATGACCGAAAACTTACACTAAGCATACTGTTCTCATAGTATTTGACATTTTAACGCAAACGCATTCGAGACGTATTTTGTGACCGAAACCGAAAACTTACACTAAGCATTGTCGAAAAAAGAACTTGTATCCGCATTTATCGAATATTTTGCGTAGGTAGGTAGTTATTTCGCATTAGCAATACTAGGACTACTACCTATATTGTACAAGTTGCAGAAGATTCTCAAAAATGCGAGAATATTCTCGAAATTTTCCAGAAACTTTCACGAGAATTCATACTAAGTTCCCTTAACGAAAGTTTCCAACGGGAATTTTCCAAAAACTACTTAGGTACTATCAAATGAATCAAGAATTTTACTTCTTGATTTTTTGTGTTTATTTTTACGGTTTTACCCGTTACAAATTAAATTTCTAAATGACACTGAAAGTTAGAACACATAGAAAATCCGAAAAGTAAAGCTATGGCGGCTCATTTCGATAATGAGGATCCGGGTTCGACTCCCGGCCATACCTTTACTTTTCTTTTTTCTATGTGTTCTAATTTTCACTCCTCTTTCATGTTAGATTTTTGGAAACGAAAATCTAGTGCAGGAAACTCGGTATAACTACAATGTGGACTATTGTTTCAGATTGCTTGACATACCAAGACCGCTTGGACAAAATGGTTAACTGTCTCAAAGAGCCGTCACTATACTATGGGAAAGTAGAACCAACAGCTGAGAATTTGGCCATTTTTGCTAAAATGATAAGGCCGCCAAGGCTAAGCGGGAGTCCAACATTAGAAAATTGTCGCAGAATTAAATTGAAACTAGAAAAGTGGCGCGTATTTGTAGAGCGGGCAGAGCAGCGTAGGCAAGAGAGCGAGCAGGGCGGGCAAGAGAGAGAGCATGGCGGGCAAGAGAGAGAGCATGACCGGCAAGAGAAGGAGCAGCGTAGGCAAGAGAGCGAGCAGGGCGGGCAAAAGACTACGAAGCCAAGTGACTATGGACACTGCAGTGCAAATACTAATCAGACCAACCACCATATTCGTTCATCGAACATATTCGTTCTCGGCTCCGATGACTACAAAGACGCCGTCCGTGCCTCACTTACTACAATCATGAATAACACACCTCAAAAACGTGCGACAGATCAAATCCCTACTGTGCCAGACAAAAAAGCCAAATTTTCTTGCGACAAATGTGATAAAAGCTACACCAGACGGGAAAATCTAAATAAACACATCGCAGCTCAACACGAGTATCCAAAAACATGTGAAAACTGCAGCGAAAGCTTTAATAACCAAAGCAGTCTCTCGAAGCATCGGAACACGTGCGGAAAAAGCGCATCAGCTAAAATCAAAACCGGTTTCAACTGCCCACAGTGTAGCAAAAGTTATTTCACCGAGAGTTTTCTAAAAAACCACATCAAAACTCAACACGAAAGAAACGACAAGATTTGCCTTGAGTGCGGCGAAATTTTCACCAGTGCAAGCAGTTGCAAAAAGCACAAGGAAACTTGTGGGAATGACGCTACGAGTGTTACTGATGAAGACGAGCCGCAAAATGCTCAAGAAACATCCTCAAACCCCTCCCAAATCTCTTGCAAATTGTGCTTAGAAGAACCAGTCGACATTGCGAAACATTACTTAGACCATCATAACATACGCGATCCATCTTCAATGCTGGTCACAGATCGCACATTCTTGATCCCAACTGGAGGAAACCAGCATCGCGACAGCACGTGGTTCAGTATTCAATTTGCTAAGGCAATGGAGCGATACACCGATAATGTTTGTCGGCTGTGCGACAAAGATCTCAGGCATCAGTTGAAGTCTCTCGGTTTGGATGACTTAGAGGTCCACTATATCGGTCATCATAATGTCAATCGGAAGTTCTTGTGCGCGACAAAGCGACTGATAAGAAAGGATGGTGTTTAGACATCACAGAACGAGTCGGAAGGTAGATAAAACTGTTTTTTAACTAGCCTATTACGGTGTGTAGAATGCACCAAGAAGTTACTAAAGTTGCGAAAATTTCTAATGCAATGTTCTCAGAAATTTAAATTTAATACCTACCTAATTAAAGCGATCACTTGAATGTGGATGAAGCGAAAGAGGTATGTCAGGATCGTAGCAAGTTGAACAAAGTAGTCTCTGCCTACCCCTGTGGGAAAGAGACGTGACCTCGTGACGATATGTATGTATGTATTGAAGAGTCCACAGCATATTATTATTTTGTATTTGTTCCTACTATATTTCTTTGAATATCTAAAATGTTTTTGGAAAATTCCCGTTGGAAACTTTCTTTATGGGAACTTACCTACTATAAATTCTCGTGAAAATTTCTGGAAACTTCTGAGAACCGTCCTTCTGCTGCGCAAAGGCTTCTCTCGAAGTCCACAGCTCCCAGTCCTTTATGTATCCATATATGTATGTATGTGACCTTTTTATTGTGCAAAATAAACATATCCATATCGTTACGCCATCAACTTTTTGGTCTGCCTAAATAGATGAAACTACATTAAAATAAACTAAATTAAGTAACATTAAGGTTAGGTTAGCTTATAAATAAAACCAATAAATCCTAATTTTACATACGCATTTATTGGTTTCACAAGCTTCTATTCGTTTTTGAATAAGATCAAGGTTGTCTGATTAATAAATAGTTAGTAATTAATAACTGGGTACCTACTATTAAGTACTTAATGTTTTTTTTGAGCATAAGATTTCCGTTTTCATTCTGAATTAACTACTACAGGTGGAAACTGTTTTGGCTGATGCGTTAACTGAATTTGTCTATATCTTAATTAGTTTTTTTAATTTAATTAATTAAATAGTTTTAATTTTAAGCTGTTTGTTTCCCAATAATAAATAAATAAATAAAATTAAATTAATCTTGCATTTTATGGTGTTGTGAATTAAAGCGAGGAGTAAGTAATTATTTTTGTAAATAGCTTATTTTTTGTACATGACGTACTTAGTTACCTAATAGGGAATGGATGATTATTTTAGAAGTGCTTGGTGATTTTTCTATTGATACGAATAACCATCCTTAGCTACGGAAAAAAAAAAACGGATTTTTTCGTCGAGCCATATATTTTATAAAAATAAAAAAATTTTACTCAGTAACTCTGCGGCTCTTAAAATACGGCTGTTAAGCATTACGCCAACGCATATCAAATTTAAAAAAAAAATATTGCTGCTTTAGTCATCATTCAAAAGAAGCAACGGCTAAGTGGCGCCGTCTGTAGGTAGATTGTTCGTGTTACTAATTACCATTAATTTCTCGTATAACATTCAGTATTGTTGATTCGGAGTAGAAATAACCCAATAATTCCAAAATCTGAGAAAAAAATATATATTATGGTCTTATTTATTGAAATTCCCCATGTACTTATGGTTTAGTAACACGAACAATCTTCAGACGGCGCCACTTAGCCGTTGCTTCTTTTAGCTACAAATGTCATCGTGTACCACAGATTCAAGTAGCATTTTTTTTTAATTTGATATGCGATGGCGTACTGCTTAACTGCCGTATAAGGGCCGCCGAGTGACTGAGTAAAATGTTTTTATTTCTATAAAATATATGGCTATTAATAATAATAATATATATTTCTATAATCTGAAACTTTTTTCCGTAGCTAAGGATGGTTATTCCTATCAATAGAAAAATCACCAAGCACTTTTAAAATAATCATCCATTAATGTAATTTCAAATGAATACTTTAACTTAATAGAAATAAAACTTATGCTAAAAGATTAAAAAAATAAATAAATTTGGACCCTTAGGTGGTGTCCCCATAACGCAGGCAGCATTCCCGCGTTGTATCGGAATTGCGAGTCTTTGTGCGAGAAAGCTGCTGGCGCGAGGGTCGTCCGTTGCCTCCCTCAGGCGTTTACTTAATGAATTACGTTTGCCTTAAATACTCTTAAATAAAACACTTTAACATTGGTCTATTGTGTGTTTATTATAGCTTTAACCTTTTGACAGCCCTAGTCAGTCGTGACAGCCAATGACATAAGGCTCACACCTTGGCTCACACGCAAATAAATAACGACACTGTCTTCTTCAACCTCGACATTGGCGGAATCATGGACAGTATCGATGGCGCTATCTCTTTTTAAAAATTGAATTGAATTGAGCGTTTTCAAAAAAAACGTCCACATGAACATTTTTTCCAGAATTTAAATATTTTGGGTTTATCTTACTCAGAATCGTTAGCCCTATCGATTCTCATTATTTGGGGTCACAGAATAAAGAGATATTGTAGAATTGCGATAAGTCGCTTTCGCTAGGGAAACCAGTGTCGCCAAAATTTGACATCGACAGTTGACTCATACCATGAAATTTAATCTTGGCAATTATTGGTCGTAGCTTTTCTATTACAAAAATGTAATAAGTTCTGAATCGGTATCATAATTAAATTTGAACTTTCCACCCACAGAATATTGCTTAAAGTCCATTGCACAGGTATATAAACACCATCTAGCGTGAAGAAGCCACTGATAACAGTCTGAAAATGACAGTTGTCTAAATAATAGTTTTGCCATTGCATAACAGATGTCGTTAAAATAACTGCGTTGCAAAATGAACTCTGCTGAATGGGATTTAGGTTTACGTGGTTGAAAAACTAACTGATGACAGGGAACATTCGAGAAAATCTGATTCTGGCTGAATAAATCCGCTACTCGAACCGTCAACTTCAATTTGACGTTCATACGTGCAATTTTCCGGATAAAGGTGGAAACACATTGTTAACACGCGACGGGACCCGATGCAACGCGACGCGTGTTGAGTCGAATCAAATTGTATTATTTTCTATGACCAGAACCACACTATGAACATCCGACGCGACGCCATGCGCATACATTCGTTGCATCGGGTCGCGTCGCGTGTTAATAATGTGTTTCCACCTTAAAGGTGGCACGCGTCTCTCGTTCACATACCACTTTACTATATCTCTTTCTTCTATGTTCGGGGTAATAAAATCAAATACCTAAATATAAAAAAAAACTTTTTATTGTTGTCTTCTTCACTTCGCTTCAACCGGTAGAGAAAGGAGATTGCTCGTTGGTGGTCAGGTAGTAGATGCCGCTAGATCTGAAACGAATACAAAAGTTTATTTTTCCTCTTTTTCTGATCATAAATAGTACTAGGGGTTAATTCCCCGTTCCACCTATACGCCCGCAATGTTTTTGTTACCTGGTTACCTTAGGCTCTATCTATCGTCTACCCCTTAAAGGGATAAAGATGTGATTTATGTATAGGGGTGTATTAGGGGTTGCCCGCGGCAGTCTGCGTAGAATTCGCTTATTATCACTATCCCGCGGGAAATTCGATTTTCCGGCATAAAAACTATCCTGTGTTATTCCCCGGGACTGCAAGTATCTCTGTACCAAATTTCATTAAATTGAGGTCAGTGGTTTAGGCGTGAAATCGTAAACATATAGTCAGTCAGACAGAGTTTACATACTTTCGCATATATCACGTGTTTATCCCTTACGGATTAGATAGAGCCTATGGTAAAAAGACTTAAAGGCAACGCTTAGCGTGATTGCGGGCAGATGACAGAAGATTACGTCAACTGGGGTAACTTTGGTAATTTTGGGGCTACTTTGATCGTTTTAAAATTGCTATAAAATCGATATTATCCATATCCGGTGAATGTTTGGCATGTAGACGCAAAGGCGATCGACGAAGACATTGATTGGAAGCAGTAAACGCAAATAAAAAATAATGGTTTTGTCATTAAAACTACTTTTTAAAGTCACCCCATAAATCAAAGTCACCCCAGTTGACTGTATGTACTTAACTAAACAGATTTATATGGGAAGTGTGAATGGGTGCGTTGAGAGTTCCGTGATCAAATTGGGGACGTTTTGGAAAAAGGTCAGGTCAAGAGTACCCGAAACCGACGAGCATGTATGAAGAGATTGATGAATGTGGATGAAGTGAAAGAGGTATGTCAGGATCGTAGCAAGTGGAACAAAGTAGTCTCTGCCTACCCCTGTGGGAAAGAGGCGTGACGGTAAGTATGTATGTAGTACTAGCTGTTGCCAGCGACTTCGTCTGCAAGGTATTCGTTTATCGCTATCCCGCGGGAACTACGCAGTTTTCCGGGATAAAAAGTAGCCTATGTGCTATTCCAAACTTTTCTCTATCTATGTGCCGAATGCCATCCAGATCTGTTGGGCCGTTCTGGCGTGATTGAGTAACAAACAAACATCCATCCATCCATCTATCCATCCATCCATACTTTCGCATTCATAATATTAGTTAGATTAGCAAAATTATATTTTTGTCAGTTATTTCATCTTACCCGAACTTGGCTGTGAGGCCGCCCATGCTGAGGGTGTCTTCGGAGTCGCAGGAGCCCGAGGTGGCCTCCGCCAGGCTGTCGCATAGCACCCCCGTGAAGCCTCCGGCCAGGATCGACTCCGCGAGGTACTGGTACGCTCTAGAACAACAAATACAGTAGAATCCGTTTATCCGTTTTATGGGTGACTACCTGAAATAAACCTTTATTATTATTATTATTATAACAATTCCGATTACAACGACCGACTACTTTTCGTGTTCGAAATCTGAATGTAATTGAAGCATCGTGGTAGGGCCTTGTACAAGGTCCGTCCGGATCGCTACCACCATCTTACTCGCTAATCCTGCCACTAAGTAGCAGTGCCTGCACAGTGTTCCGGTGTGGAGAGCAAAACAGCCGGGGAAATTACGAGCACAAGAGGCATTTTATCTTAGCCCTCTAGGTTGGCAACGCATCTGCGATCCCTCCGGGGTTGCGGGTGTCTATGGGCAGTGGTGATCACTTACCATCAGGTGACCCACTTGCTCGTTTGCCTTCCTATTCATTTAAAAAAATCCTTTACCTGTCTCGACTGCACTCCCAATCCCACCAGGTGCAGCCAGCCATGGTGGTCCCACCGTTGGGATAGAAGTCCACGTCAGCCACGGGCTGCACCAGCCCCGTGATCCCCGCGTTGGTGTGGATGGCTTCCGTGAAGATGCCATCGGTGGATTGGAAGGCGCTGGAGGTCAGGAAGAAGCCAGGCCGGGGAGGCTCGAGAGCTGGAAAGCATAAACTTCAAATAAAAATACCAGCCCAGTGCGAGTCGGACTCGCGCACTGAGGGTTCCGTACAAATTCACCAAGTTATTATAAAATTCAGTCTTAGCAGAGCCCTGCTCTTAAGCAAAATGTAGACAGTCTGAGGTCATTTTATATTGGTTAGGTATTATATAGACAAACAAATATGAAATAAAAAAAAACTACTTACTAGATCTCGTTCAAACCAATTTCGGGTGGAAGTTTGCATGGTAATTTACCTACATTATATGTTTTTTTTAGTTTTATCATTCTCTTATTTTAGAAGTTACGGGTGGGGGGGGGGGACACATTTTACCACTTTGGAAGTGTCTCTCGCGCAAATTATTCAGTTTAGAAAAAAATGATGTTAGAAATCTCAATATCATTTTTGAAGACCTATCCATAGATACCACACACGTATGGGTGTGATGAAAAAAAAAATTAGTTTCAGTTCTAAGTATGGGGAACCCCAAAATTATTTGTTTTTTTTTTCTATTTTTGTATGAAAATCTTAATGCGGTTCACAGAATACATCTACTTACCAAGTTTCAACAATATAGCTTTTATAGTTTCGGAAAAAAGTGGCTGTGACATACGGACGGACATACAGACAGACAGACATGACGAATCTATAAGGGTTCCGTTTTTGCCATTTGGTTAAGGAACCCTAAAAACCGGCCAAGTGCGTGTTTGACTTACACTCACAATTTTCCGTACAATTTCCTTCACCTAGTCTATCCTAGCCCTCTAGGCTAGCAACGCATCTGAAATCTTCTAGGGCTGCGTACATGGAAGATGGTGCTCACTCACCATCAGCTGACTGGACGTTTACTTTCCTTGTCTTATAAAACAACTAGCTGTTGCCAGCGACTTCATCTGCAAAGAATTCGTTTATCGCTATCCCGCGGGAACCACGCAATTTCCGGGATAAAAAGTACCCTATGTGCTATTCCAGACTTTTCTTTATCTATGTGCCGAATTTCATCCAGATCCTTTGGGCCGTTCTGGCGTGACTGAGTAACAAACAAACATCCATCCATCCATCCATCCATCCATACTATCGCATATATAATACTAGCTGTTGCCAGCGACTTCGTCTGCAAAGAATTCGTTTGTCGCTATACCGCGGGAACTACGCAATTTTCCGGGATAAAAAGTAGCCTATGTGCTATTCCAGACTTTTCTCTATCTATGTGCCGAATTTCATCCAGATCCGTTGGGCCGTTCTGGCGTGATTGAGTAACAAACAAACATCCATCCATCCATCCATCCATACTTTCGCATATATACTTACTCGTAATATTAGTTAGATTAGTTAGATGACACTTCCAGAGTGGTTAGTTTACCTACTATTAAAGATTGTATGTGTGATAATAAATAAGTATAAATTAAATTATGTCTATGGGTACATACAGGCTGGTGATGACATTGATGAAATTGATGACATACCAGTGATGTGGGGGATGAGTCCTGACAGGCTTCTGCCGACGAGACCGGCGATGTGGGCACCAGTCTCGAAGCCGATGACGTGGTAGGTGCCGATGGAGGCCCCAGTGGAGAGGTTCAGCCAGAAGATGAAGCTGCCTATGCTGGAGCCTGTAGAGAGGAAGAATTTATAAACGGAAGAAGTCTGAATTAATGACGGACTCTTCAACGCATAAATAAACACTTTTTTAGATGTTATATTTATTTATGTTGACAAGAAATAAGCAATCATGCTAAATGTGGCCTTTAGGTCTTGTTACATTAAGCTCTGTCTACCCCATAAAGGATGAAGACGTGATCTGAGTATGTGTATGTATGTAAGTGGCTTAACTAGTATTTAATAAAAGTAAGTCTTAAAAAAAGTGTCACTTAACTGTTTCATGACAATCTGTATCTCCGAAAAGAATTAATTTGTCATTATTAACTCAAAACTGACCAAATGAAACTTAACCACGGCTTAACCCTTTTTTAGCTTAAGTACGGCAGAAATTACTGCTTAAACCAATTGCGTTTTAGACGAGAGACATACTTAGGCCATTTGGGGCTTAGACCACTTACTATTCAAACCAGCTAAGGCTTAGACCACGTACTCTTAGGCCAGCTGTGTTGTAGACCACTTACTGCTTAGACCAGCTAAGGCTTAGACCACGTACTCTTAGGCCAGCTGTGTTGTAGACCACTTACTGCTTAGACCAGCTAAGGCTTAGACCACGTACTCTTAGGCCAGCTGTGTTTTAGACCACTTACTGCTTAGACCACGTACTCTTAGGCCAGCTGTATTGTAGACCACTTACTGCTTAGACCAGCTAAGGCTTAGACCACGTACTCTTAGGCCAGCTGTGTTGTAGACCACTTACTGCTTAGACCAGCTAAGGCTTAGACCACGTACTCTTAGGCCAGCTGTGTTGTAGACCACTTACTGCTTAGACCAGCTAAGGCTTAGACCACGTACTCTTAGGCCAGCTGTGTTGTAGACCACTTACTGCTTAGACCAGCTAAGGCTTAGACCACGTACTCTTAGGCCAGCTGTGTTTTAGACTACTGCTTAGACCAGTTGCAGTTTAGACGAGATGCTTTTTAGACTAGCAGCGTTTTAAACCGGTTACCTAGTACCAGTTGCGTTTTAGACGAAATGATACTAACCCTTTTAGGTCTTCTTTTGTTACCTTAGGCCCTGTCTATGCCGTAAGGGATAAAGGCGGGATTTATGTATGTATGTAAGCATGTTCACAGAGGGGTGCTCGTTCCAACACTAATGTACGGTAGCGAAAGTTGGGTGTGGCAAAAGAAGCATGAAAGTAGAATAAATGCAGTAGAAATGAGGGCGTTAAGAAGTATGGGGTGTATCACTGAAGGATAGAATAAGGAATAGTGTGATAAGGGAACGTGCTGGTGTGAAAGAAGATATAGTGACTAGGATAGAAAAAAGTATGCTTAGTTGGTTTGGTCACGTAGAGAGGATGGATGAAAGAAGATTAACTAAACAGATTTATATGGGGAGTGTGAATAGGTGCGTTGGGAGGGAAGGCCTAGGCGGACGTTCCATGATCAAATTGGGGACGTTTTGGAAAAAGGCCAGGTCAAGAGTACCCGAAACCGACGAGCATGTATGAAGAGATTGATGAATGTGGATGAAGCGAAAAGGTATGTCAGGATCGTAGCAAGTGGAACAAAGTAGTCTCTGCCTACCCCTGTGGGAAAGAGGCGTGACGATATGTATGTATGTATGTATGTATGTAAGCATGTAGATAGTGTCTTACCGCTGGTCGGTACATTGTTAGCCACCACGGAGTAGTAGTTAGGTTCGTATGCGCCTGCGCTCCAGTCCACGGCGATCACGTTCACGTCAGCGACCGCTAGGATACCTGCAAGAAAACACGTTATAAAGCAGAGGCCTGATTCAGTGTTGGCAACCAATTTTGCCTCTCAGTTATCTCGTATCCCCTTAATAATAATAAAGTATTTATAAATAATAATAAATAATAAATATCATGGGACAAATTACACCAATTGCTATCTCAAGAGTTTTCAATGATTCACGGTTAAGTCCATTCGAAATATTATAAACGGGATGTGAACCGCGATCACTTTTATTGACCACTGGATTGAGCTGCACAGCCCTAAGATCATTTCGACAGAACGCCACTATATACCGAGACTGGTGAGGGAAGCGGTTGAAATCCATAAACATAAAAATTATAATCGTGAGGATGGGTTTAAATTGTCGAATATCTGAATCCGGTGATTTCCTTAATAATTCTCGCCCAAATCAATTTCGGGTGGGCGAAGTGACACTGTGAGTGTAGTGTGTTTTGACGGTTCCAGTGGTAACGAGAGTGCACGAGGGTAGACAGAGCTCGGTCTACCCAACAACCCCCCCGCAATACCCCCCCGCAACCCTATCCCCCAATTACCCGCAATTTCTTCAGTCTACCCGTGATCATGATGCATGCAACTGCGTCGAAATATCGGGTGCTCAATAAAGGTAATCGCGGTTCACATCCCGTTTATAATATTTCGAATTGATATCTCGGTTCCAAATTTTATCCAAATCCGCCCAGTCGTTTCAGCGTGAAGAGGGAACAAACATACACACTCACTCACACCGTCACAAACTTTCGCATTTATAATATTAGTAGGATGTATGCGACCGTTGCACTTTTGCGGAGACACACCCAACGCTGATGATCTAATTTTCATGTCTGCGTTTTTTTTTATGTTTCTTTTCTATAAAATTGTGTGTTACATACATACATACATACATATCGTCACGCCTCTTTCCCACAGGGGTAGGCAGAGACTACTTTGTTCCACTTGCTACGATCCTGACATACCTCTTTCGCTTCATCCACATTCATCAATCTCTTCATACATGCTCGTCGGTTTCGGGTACTCTTGACTCGTTTTCCCAAAACGTCCCCAATTTGATCACTGAACGTCCGCCTAGGCCTTCCCCTCCTAACGCACCCATTCACACTCCCCATATAAATCTGTTTAGTTAATCTTCTTTCATCCATCCTCTCTACGTGACCAAACCAACTAAGTATACTTTTTTCTATCCCAGTCACTATATCTCACACCAGCACGGTCCCTTATCACACTATTCCTTATTCTATCTTTCAGTGATACACCTTCCATACTTTTTTCTTTTCTCATTCTCTGTAATGTGGCGATCTGTGAGTGATCACAATGAGCCACCCCTTTGTCAGTTGCTGGTGCTCGTCATCGACTGAGGAACACTCCATCGAGCATCCCATCAAGAGCTGTCACTGAACCTGCCCACTAGAGCAGGCACACTGTGTCTTTTAATTCTGGAGTGTTGCACACTTCCTGAGCTTTGTAGTTTCATTGCCAGTGGATTAAAATGGTTCAGCAACCTGGCCTGATATGATTTGCTGTATTTGTCAATTTCTTGCTTCACTGTACTGATGTTCAAGTCCATGTGTATAACGCTCTCATTGTGTGTATGCTCTTATACTAGTGTGTCTTGCAAAATGAATAAATGTCTTCTTTCTTTCCCTTTATTGTACTTCTCGAAACTTACTAGGCACAAGTGAGACAACGAATGCGGATGTGGGACCAGAATTCCATCCATGGATCAGCACCACAGTTGGGCGGGATGGATCGAAGTTGGCAGCGATGAGTGACGGAACGCCAAGCAGCATCGGCTGGCTGATAGTAGGGTTTTGTCTGAAACACAATTAAAACAAATGAACACTTTGACGACGCGGTTGGCCTAGTTGTGACCCTGTCTGCAAAGCAAGCGTCCCGGGTTCGAATCTGGGGCCTACCACGACGTCTTAAGAGGGTGCATCCCTACTGAGCTGGCAACGTCGCATTTTTGGTGAGTTTTTACGATTATTTCACAGAAAATGAATGAAAGTTTCAAATGTCCGTCTGTAGTGCACTTCGTTTTTACTGTATTAATGTGTCCAATGCAATGATTTATCGTGATGGACTTTTATTTTAGTATTAAAGGGATAAAATACTATATCTCGTTTAATCCTACTAATATTATTTATAAATGCGAAAGTTTCTGAGTGACGATGTGACGATGTGTCGATGTGAGTGTGTATGTTTGTTTCTTCTTCATGCTAAAACGACTGGACGGATTTGGATAAAATTTGTAATGGAGATAGCTGGTACCATAGATTAAAACATAGGCGACTTTTTACTCCGGAAAATCGCATAGGTCCCGCGGGATAGCGAGAAACATGTCAATTGCTAATTCTACGCGGCCGAAGTCGCGGGCAGAAGCTAGTAAGAAAATAAAAGTCCATCACGATGAATTATTGTATTAGACACATTAATACACTAAAAACGAAGTGCACTACAGACGGACATTTGAAACTTTCATTCATTTTCTGTGAAATAATCGCAAAAAATCACCAAAAATGCGTCGTTGCCAGCTCAGTAGGGATGCACGCTCTTAATGCGATTCAGTTTGGGTTCGCTCGCTGTCAGATCCATTATAAAAGCGACAGCTAAAACTTGAACCTAGTCGGAATTAAGAGGTCATGGTAAGGCCCCATCAGAACTGATAATGAACAAAAAATTTCATTTTTGACAGAAATTCATCTATGCTGGATAAGGTGAAAGCTAGTCAGACTAACCTGGAGAACAGATGGTAAACATTGTCTGTGTCTGGTGCGTATCTGGCGGTCCTGGCCACGCTGCCGCTAGTAAGCCACGTGTCGGCTAGTTTTGGGACGCCTTCCGCAGGCACGTACTGGAAGCGGGGACCATCGTTCAGCTTTGATATGACTGTGTCGGCTGGGAGAGCTGGAAGTTTGTTGATGGGTCAGTCAGTCAATCAACTTCTGTTTTTGTTACAAGTTTTATTTAACTTACAATGTATGTACTTACCTGTTACTGCAGCGACACACAGAACAAAAGCGAAAATAATCGCGGCCATTTTTCTAATCAAGCAGATGGCGCGGATTTTTTTAATTTATACTTGCTTTTTTATCACGGACACAATCTATAATCGTAGATAAACTAACCAGTAGAGTGGAAGTGTAATTTTTTTATACGAGAAGGAAAGTAAACATCAAGTCACCCGAAGGCCTACCTCAGACCACCTTAGACTTTCTGTTTACTGGTAGATCCCTCATAGGGATAAGTTCGCCTTTGTGTATATATTATTGTTATTTATATTATTTTGTGAATTGTATCTGTTGCTTTATATTTGTACAATAAAGCATTACTTACTTACTTACTTTCCCATTTACCGGGTCCCGACCCGGTACCTGTAGTCGCGCTTTATTGAAAATAATACAATTTTACTATTAATAAATGTGTAGCTAAAATATTACCTAATGGAACCAGCTTGTTTAATAACCCAACCTAAAAAAATCATTTTAGATACCTACAAACTTTGGCTGTACTTTTTGTTGACTGTACATAATGTGAACCAATCGGACCAACCGTTGAAGAGTTCCGTCATGCGGAGAAGGTCCTGGCTGGACCACCAGAAGTCTACTACCAGACTATAATATTGTATTGTCATCTGAGACAAATATGCAAAATTTCAGCTCAATCGGATCAAGTCTGCTTCAAAATTGATTCGCAAAATTCCACCCCTACAAACATACACACATACCACAGAACTAAATATAGTTCTTCTTAAAATAGCAAGAATATTCTCAGAAATTTCCAGAAACTTTGACGCGAATTTGTGGTAAGTTCCCGTAGGTACCGAAAGTTTCCAATGGGATTTTTTAACTTCTTATTAATGTTATTTTAATAGGATTTTCATTAGATTAGAACTAAGTACCTGCTGAAGAATTCTAGGTTAATTT
Organism: Pandemis heparana; assembly: GCA_963854515.1. Lineage (NCBI taxonomy): Eukaryota > Metazoa > Arthropoda > Insecta > Lepidoptera > Tortricidae > Pandemis > Pandemis heparana. Next base: position 5,179,099 of record OY978033.1, read on the forward strand.
TTAGAGTTAATTTCATGATAAAATCACATAATTAGTGCAGAAATTTTACAGCCTGTATTATTTACTCTATTGGTAGGTAATTGCTCTATGTCACATACTGAATGGTTATCAATATATCAAATAAGTTTTAAATGTATCTCGGCTGATTTCATTGCACTTATCGGGACTTATCGGGAGCTCAGTATTTAAACCTTTAGGTTTTAGGTTATCGTGGAAGTCCTGGTGAAAAATATCCGATAATACACAATACGTAATATCGGGGTAGCAACTACAGAATAAGTACTTAAATAATAAAAGCGGCGTGCAGCGGGACGCCAGGGCAGGCAGCGGTAGGCAGAGGGAGGGTGGCGCACCACAATTTGTATGTACTTCCTAAGCTGGTGTTCGAGAATATTTTTATTTTGTTAGGTATATACGTGCTTAAAGAACTCTGTTATTTTTTACCCAAGTGGTTAGTGACCCTGACTACGAAGCTAGAGGTCCCGGGTTTGAATCCCAGCAGGGGCATGCATGTGTACCTACCTATAATGATGAATGTTTGTGCCCGAGTCATGGATGTTGTATGTATTTATGTAAGTACGTATTTTATTTATCTACGTTGTAATACGTATAGGTACGTTCATCCGTTGCCTGATTCCCATACTATAATCTTTGCTTGTGGACCGGAGTCGCAAGTGCTGCCGAACTTTTCAACCTCGCGAAGGATCGGAGGAAATATGCGGAGCTGACTGCCAACCTCCACTAGTAGGAGAGGCACTATAAGAGAGAGAATCTTTGCTTAGTTTGGCGCTGAGTCAATTGGTGTAATTTGTGACATGATATTAATTTATTTTATTATTTTTTTCTTTCCATACAAATGTAGGTATTGTCACGTAATTATGTAATAACTTATCACTTAGTTATCTTACCAATTATATTGTGAGATATTAATTATCTTAATCTAGGTATTATTCTTGGCAGTATATTCGGCGTTGAATTGTTATGCAGCACCAGACGCTTCTTAGATAAGAGACAAATGTTTTTTTTGTACAAAGTAGTGATAAAAATATTAACTAAAGCTACCTTGAAAATAATAATTATAATAAATTTGGACCCTTAGGTAGGGTCCCCATCACGTAGGCAGCATTCCCGCGTTCATGTAAAACATTATATATAAACATGTATTTCAAACAAGCTTGGCTATCATTGAATCAAGAATTTTACTTCGTGATTTTTTTATATTCATTACTGCGGTTTTACCCGTTAGATATATTTTTAAACGACACTGAAAACTAGAACACAGAAAAAATCCAAAAAGTAAAGCTATGGCCGGGAATAGAACCCGGATCCTCATCATCAAGTGTTCCAATCTGAAAGTCTTATTGTTTTTTATTGAAAATGTTATTGTGTAATTTTATTGAAAATTTTATTATTTAATTTATTGTAAATTGTTATTCTTCATTGTTTAATTTTATGTATAGTCTTGTAGTTGGTTATATAATTTTTCATGGTGCATTAGTTTTAAGCCTGTAATGCCATGTAAAATTTTTTGTCAATAAATAAATAAATAAAATAAATAAATCATTCCGTGCTGCGTGCTTTTACCCCTACACCCATAGCAGGTGAACAGCAATTGTTAGGTACCTGCTATGGGTGGTGTGGGATAGGGGTCAAAGCACGCATCACGGAATGATGACTGATGAGGATCCGGGTTCGATTCCCGACCGTATAGCATTACTTTTTGTATTTTTCTCCTTTTTAGGGGTCCGTAGCCAAATGGCAAAAAACGGAACCCTTATTTATAGATTCGTCATGTCTGTCTGTCTGTCCGTCCGTATGTCACAGCCACATTTCTCCGAAACTATAAAAGCTGCTGTTGAAACTTGGTAAGTAGATGTATTCTGTGAACCGCATTAAGATTTTCGCACAAAAATAAAAAATTAACAATTAATTTTGGGGGTTCCCCATACTTAAAACTGAAACTGAAAAGGTCTGAATAGGTCTTCAAAAATGATATTGAGGTTCCTAATATCATTTTTTTCTAAACTGAATATTTTGCGCGAGAGACGCTTCCAAAGTGATAAAATGTGTCCCCCCCCCCCCCGTAACTTCTAAAATAAGGGAACGATAAAACTAAAAAAAATATATGATGTACATTACCATACAAACTTCCACCCAAAATTGGTTTGAACGAGATCTAGTAAGTAGTTTTTTTATTTATTTAATATTTGTCTGTCTAACCAATATAAAGTGACCTCACACTGCCTACATTTTTTTAAAAGCAGGCCTGTGCTAACACTGGATTTTATAATAACTTAGCGAATTTGTACGGAACCCTCAGTGCGCGAGTCTGACTCGCACTTAGCCGGTTTTTTTTTTACAGTATCATTGTTTAGAATTACAAGCTTGGCTGTCTAGCAGGTGAATAGTAGATTCGAGTATTAGCAATGTAAATGTTTTTTTTTTTTTTATTCAGAATCCTTCTGTAAACCCAACCCACATTTCGAAAGCCTGCGCGCTGACTCATGTTTTAGGATAAAGTCCAAGATTAGGTAATCTAAGTGCCTAAGTTTATAAATTCGCATTAATCCTTAAGGTATTTTAAGTAAGAAACTGATTAGGTAAGCGTTTTACTGCACACTGGCTTTATGTATGTATTTATTGTATGTATGTAAGCTCTTTATTGTGCAAAATACATGCACTAGTCGACTTATCCCTTTAAGGGATGTCTTCCAGTCATCCTTTGAGTGGATGAAAGGAGTATCTAATACCTGTAATCGAGCAATTTTTTGTTTTAATATGTGAAAAAAATGAAACTAACAGAAGTGATTTTGTGAATAGCATTTATTAGTTTAACGGCAATAGTTGATATTGGTAAAGGTACAAAACAAGAATTAAAAAAAACTCATTTGAAAATGTATGCCGAATAAAATCCGGTTGTGAAAATAACTTGGAATCATTTTTCATTTAGCGTCGTCCCGTATTTCCGATTGCAGTCTGTTTTTACCTAGAAAATAAAAAACAAACATAAAAAAAGTATAATGCATACGTACTTACTGGTTTAACGTTAAGGCAGAGGCGTCTTTACCTATGGTGCAGGGTGTGCGGCGCACACGGGCGCCGGGTCTAAGGGGGCGCCGAGCGGCCTCTAATGCGACACCTCCAAAGATGCGTCGCTCGCGGCGCCGGCGCTCTCAAAGACCCTGCGCCCGTGTTATGGCGCCAGGGTACTGGTTGCACACTGGCGCCACAAGGGCTAAAGACGCCTCTGCGTTAAGGCACCTTTAGTGTACGAGCTTCTGCCCGCGACTTCGGATATGAACTAACTAGCTGTTGCCAGCGACTTCGTCTGCAAAGAATTCGTTTATCGCTATCCCGCGGGAACTACGCAATTTTCCGGGATAAAAAGTAGCCTATGTGCTATTCCAGACTTTTCTCTATCAATGTGCCGAATTTCATCCAGATCCGTTGGGCCGTTCTGGCGTGATTGAGTAACAAACAAACATCCATCCATCCATACTTTCGCATTTATAATATTAGATTAGATGTTAGATGTTGATAGTATATTCTGCAAAAAATATTGACAATGCGATTCTAGGCAGCTACGACCTTTCACAAGTTTATCGCTATCCCGTGGGAACTATGCTATTTCCCGGGATAAAAAGTAGCCTATGTGTTAATCTAGAGTACCAGCTATCTCCGTTCCAAATTTGATCCAAATCCGTCCAGTCGTTTCAGCGTGAAGAAGGAACGAACATACACACTCACATCCTCACAAACTTTCGCATTTATAATATTAGCAGGATCTTGGAGTTATCGCACAGAATAAGTAATAGTGTGGTATTATCATACCCCCTTATTCATAAACGCTCTAATGGCTCTGCTAACTTAGTAATCGTTTGTCTTATCTGTGAAAGGTAAATGTCAAAGTGACAGATAAGGACAAACGATTACTAAGTTAGCAGAGGCCTATATAGCGTTTATGAATAAGAGGGTTAGGCTTAGATCTGTTGTTTCTATGTGATGATCTGATTGTTACTTGGTTCCCATATCTAAATAAATTTTATGTTTTTTTTTTTTTTAATGGCTTCACACTTGCTTTAATTTAGCAAGGCGTTTTTCGCCAATGTCGACGTAGTGACATTACACACGTGAGGAGATTGTTCGGTTTATAATAATTTTGATTTTGGGGGAGGACCAGACAAAAAAAATGTATGACTAATAGTGTGGTTATTGTATGCTAGGCCCGTTTCAAAAACTTGACAGCTGACAGTGACATTTCGGTATAGATTTTGTATCCGATGTGAAACCCGTTACAACACAGAATTCGGCCAACAATTTATTTCGATTTGTCATAAGTCACTCGCATGTCATGTTTTGAAGGGTCGTAGATAATTTTTGCGAAAACGAGATATATTATTTTATCCCTTTAATACGAAAATAAAAGTCCATCACGATTAATCATTGCATTGGACACATTAATACACTAAAAACGAAGTGCGCTACAGACGCACATTTGAAACTTTCATTAAATTTCTGTGAAATAATCGTAAAAAATCACCAAAAAAGCGACGTTGCCAGCTCAGTAGGAATGCACCCTCTAACTAAAAGATGCGCTCGCATAGTAACACGGTTTATTTCTGCATGAATGTTTTGCGGGAAATGTGATGGAGTGGGGCTGTAGGCTATTATCGCAGTAGGTAGAGTTTTTATCTATTTAATCGACTCCAGAGGGTAAACCTTCTGTATGATAGTACTATTACTTATTCTGTGCCCAGAGTCGAATGCTCGACGCGGTCCGGACTAAGTAAGATACTTAATTCATAGTTCTCTCATCATTTCACATCAGATCACTCACCAATGATGCCACTAGGTCCCTGAGGTCCGCAAGGTACTGAAATAAAAATACAATGAAATAAATTCCTAACCAAAACGCCAAACACGCTCCTGTACCAAATTGGAAACGTTTTGAAAAAAGAGCAGTTCAGGAGTACCCGAAACCGACGGGCATGTATGAAGAGATTGATGAATGTGGATGAAGCGAAAGAGGTATTTATTATAAGAGACAAAAGTGCAAGGTTTTGGGGAAAAATTGTCGCTTATTGTCCCCGCTATTGATAGTTTATGCATTAGGCACTTGTCCCGCCGCCGGTGAGTAGCGAGAAGCGTGTGTTTTTAGTATGAAACTTTTGTCGCCCGGCGACAAAAGCGACAAACTTTCAACAATTACTTAAAAACGCTCGCTTCTCGCTACTCGCCGGCGGTGGGACTAGTGCCTTATTGGAATATTAGGTACGCTTACCAATAGTATTGGACGAAAAGAGATATCGATATTATATACCTTCTATCAGACTCCTTCTTTACTCCTTATTGAATTCTTAATTAGAATATTTAAAAATAAAGTTAAAATTAAAAGAAAAAGAATTCAAATACCAAGGAGAACGACACAGTCAGCTTAGGACTTCCGCTGGAAATAAATTCATTAAATCTTAAACATAAAGAGAAGATTAAAATTTCGAAGTTATTATTCAACAATGCATTTTAATTTAGGGCAAAAGTATTATGGTGCCGTTGCCGTATAAGCTACACCGTCCCGTTATAGTGAAAGTGCCTGCTCCAGGCAGCTTCACATTACGTAGGAACGGCATTTTTCCGTTAAAACTATCCATTTCGCGGCAACGCTAGCACACGGCGGCCACGACGTACAAAATCCGCGTTCTGAAATGAACACAGGCACGACGTCGTCTGTACACGCGTCAATGTGTGCGTAAGATACACAGGGCTGTCTATCGCAAAAACCTAGTACTATAAGTACTACCAATGACATAAATATAGGTACTTATAATGAAGATATGGCTTAGATGTGTGCAAATAAATGTACTTAATCGTTATCTATTTATTTAAACTTACTTAACATGTGTCTTTCTGTGTATTTAAGCATTATTATTTTCAATTACAATAGATGTACGACAACAAACTTAAGCGAATGATTCTGTAGTTATTTCATGTATTAATCGCGATAACTTAAGAAAGCATTAATCTTTATTTTATTTTGATTACAGTTCTAGTCGCCGATGTAATATTGTAAATCTGCCAATTTACCCAGTGCTAATTTAAATAGTGGTAGCAAGGTAGTTAAATGTTTTTTGTTCATTGCAAAGTAACGCCTGCGTGTGTGTATGTGTGTGTGTTTGTTTTGTTAAATATATAACCCTCTTTGTTTTTGCTGTAGTCGGAAAATTTTATGAAGGTAGTTGTTGATGGCTAATAAAAATTATAAATAAGAGGGTAGTTTGGAAATATACGAATGTGGGTACATTTAGTTTGTTTATAGATTTACAAATTAGTACAACGTTGGTTCGCATGTGCATCGGTTGTGCTCTAACTTTGAAAATGATCCCGTAGAGGGATCGAAACGCGCGTCAGTGTTTGTGTGGTGTTAGGATTAATTTAATTAAGTTTGTGGGATTTGTGTGGTAGTAGTGGTGGGAGGGCTTGCATGCAAAACGTATATATTTCGCACAAGCTTGGTTATCTTGCACGTAAGTAGCGGAGTAGCAAGGTAAATATTTTGTGTTCATTAAGTAACGCCTGATTAAATATTAAGTATATTTTTTTAATTCAAAATAAATTATAACAATTTGCACTTACCTTGGCAGGTAGCGTAGGCAGCCTGGAAACAAACGAAAATAAAATTAATTTAATAAATTAACGGATGCAATAATAAATAATAACAACGAGGCAAACAAAGACATTTATTCAAAACGATTATGTTGATATAATTTAAATCAGAAACCGTTTGTAATAAAATTCGTATACGGGATCAACAGTGAGACCATATTGCAGTGAATAAAAAAAAGAATCATCGACAGTTCACGTCGTCACGTTCAAGTCGGTTCAATATATTATACATACATACATAAATCACGTATTTATCCCTTACGGGGTAGACAGAGCCATAGGCAACCAGACCTAAAGGCCACGTTTAGCATGATTATGGGCGTATGGATGGAAAGGGGAATCAAAATAGTGATGGGTTGCTAGCATCGCCTATAACATGATTCCTAAGATTTTCGCCCATTCCCTCGATGGGCTTTTACCATCAGCGCGGGAAGAGAAGCAACTGGTACATTCTATGTTATTTACCAGCGTGGTAGGAGGTTCAAAATTTAAGTAAACTTACCATGAGGATAACGAAGAAGAAGTACAGAAGTTGCATATTGCTGCTGTTGTGGAATAGGTAACTGTGACATCTGCACGCTTAAGGCGCCTTTTATAAGAAGAAAACACTTGGGCAAATAAAAATGTCTACAGAAATTTTAACTAAACTTAAGTCAATATTACGCAGGCAGCACAGAACCCTTACACGAAGAAGTCGTACAGGAGAGGTACCTTGAAATAGGTACCTTTTAGCAATAAGAGTTTTCAGTGATTCGCGGTTAAGTTCATTCGAAATATTATAAACGGAATGTGAACCGCGATCCAAGCAAGTATTATACTCAAAAACGGGCACGTATTTGAATATCGAAAATTAAAATATCGAAAGTTAAAAAGTCGACGGTCAAAATATCGAAAAACAGAATGTCGAACGATCATAAGGTCGAAATTCAAAATGTCGAAAGTTTATATACTCGAATGGTACAATTATCGAATGCTTAAATTTCGAAAATCTGAATATCGATAGCTAAATTATCGACAATCAGAATATCGAACGATCATAAAGTCGAAATTCATAATCTCGAAAGTGTATATTATCGAATGGTACAATTATCGAATGCTTAAATATCGAAAATCAGAGTGTCGAACGATCATAAGGTCGAAATTCAAAATATCGAAATTATACTATCGAATATATCTGATGCAGTCGCCATCGAATATATCTGATGCACAGGCAACATAGGTTAGGTTAGGTTAGTATTGCGTCAAGGCGCGAAGCGCTTCAACTAGGCGGAATAGGAGCTCCGCCAAGCGGAGCTCCGTCGACTTTTCTCGTAGCTATTCAAAGTTATTTTTGTTAATCACACATTTTACTTTGTCATACGAAACATTTAGTCGTATGAGAATTGAATAGCTACGAGGAAAAGTCGACGGAGTTCCGCTTCGCGGAGCTCCTATTCCGCCTAGTTCAGGCGCTTCGCGCCTTGACGCAATACTAACCTTTTTTTTTTTTTTTTTTTTTTTTTTAACGTAGTGAAAACTCCTTACGAGTACCCCAGGGCCCGAGGGGGCCCGGGGGTTATGTGGGACTCTCTCCCCCGTCCTCTTTCCCTGCGGAAAGGGGAGGGGGGAGCATACCCACTAAAAACACTACGGCATTGTCCGCCCGCCGGGTTTAGGAAGGCGCCGTGGGATCCCGAAGATTCGAGCCGACGACGCCCCCCGGCTGCCCCGGCTTTCGCCAGGGCCACCCGCGCCAAGGAGGGAGGAGTCGCAACGCTTCGACTCCCCCCCCCAGACGTGCAGGACCGTGCAATGCGAGCGAGGGGCCCCCGCCCCCCACCTGCTGGTCCCACTAGGGGTTCAGGCGGGCAGCAAACTGCCGCCGCCTTCGCCCCGTTCGTCTGCGCCGGAACGGGGGCGCATGGACGCACTCCTCGCGCTCCCGTTCCTCGGCTTCCTTTTGGAGCATTATGCTCTCACAAAAGGAAGCCACCTCCTCCCAGGACTCGTCACCCCTATCCAGCATAGCTTGCACTATGCTGTGGAGTGACAAGTCCTGCCGTCCGATAGCCGCCACAAGCTGGCGGCGCTCGAAGCTCCAGCAGGGGCATTCTGCCAGAGTGTGCTGGGCTGAGTCGACTGGAGCGTCGCAATTGTGGCATTGCGCGCTTCCCTCACGTCCGATTCGGTGGAGGTAGTCTCCAAAACACCCGTGGCCCGACAGGATTTGGACGAGATGGTACGTTAACGTACCAAACTCCCTGTCGAGCCACAGATCGAGCGAGGGGAGGATAGCCGCTATAGTCCGCGTTCCATAGCGGCAGTCCTCCAGCTCGCTCTTCCACCTATCACGCATCCTCCGGGCGGTCATGCGGCGGGCGTGGAGTAGCTCCTGCGGGGCCAGCCTCTCATGCCTAGCTAGGCGCTCCCTCTGCTCCCAGTACGCCTCCGCCATGACGCATGCGTCAATATCCCACGGAGGGGTGCCGGCCAGGAGACAGGCCGCCATATGCGCCACCGTAACATAGGCCCTAACTATGCGGATGGCGCATATCCTCTGGGGCCGTCGGAGGAGGGCCCGGGTTTTTGACGTCAGCCGGTCCGCCCAAATTGGTGCGCCGTACAGGGCCATACTGCGCACCACCCCGGCGAACAATCGCCTACACGGCGCACTTGGGCCACCCATGTTAGGTGTCAACCTGGCCAGGGCTGACGCAGTGCCGACTAGGCGGGGAGCAAGCTGGGAGAAATGTGCCCCGAAATCCCACTTTCTGTCCAGGACAAGACCAAGGTATTTCATATTAGCCTTGACCTGGGCAGGTTCGCCTCCAATCGGGAGCACCGTGTTAGCTGGGATTCGCCAACGGGGGGCCCCGAACACCATGGCGTCCGTTTTGGCCACCGCCACCTTCAGCCCGAGCGCCCCGATGCGGTCGACGACCAATTCAGCCGCAACGGTCGCCCTGCGCAAGGTCTCCTCCATGTTACTTCCCCGCACGACCACGAGCGTGTCGTCGGCGTAACATATCGTGGCCATGCGGGGAAGCTGCATCCCTCGGATGGCCCAGTCAAATCCTAGGTTCCACAAAAGTGGACCTAGGACCGACCCTTGTGGGACTCCGCAGGCCATGGGCCGGCTCATGCGCCTTCCGCCATGATCGTAGAGCACTACCCTTCCCTCAAGGTAGTGCCCTACGATCTCCTGTAGGTACCTCGGTATCCGGTGGTACCTGAGGGACTCCCGGATCACTGAGTAGGGAAGGGTGCCAAATGCGTTGGCGATGTCTAGAGACACCGCCACCACTCCCTCCCTACTGTCGCCCGCTTGATCACACCAGTCCCTCAGGGACTTGACCGCATCTAGGGTCGACCGGCCAGCCCGGAACCCGAATTGCCGGTCCGATAGCTGCGGGCCCTCCTCCTGCAGGTGCACGCGGATTCGATGCGCGATGATGCGCTCTAAGGACTTTCCCGCCTCGTCCAATAGGACGATTGGTCGATGGGCGGAGGGCGTGTCCGGCGAGCGTCCCGGCTTGGGTAAAAGGACCAAGCGGCCCTCCTTCCATACTTGGGGGAAGCGCCCCACCTCAAAGCACTCATCGTAGAGGTCTCTGAGGCGCCCCCCCAGGTGCTTTAGGGCCACGGGTATTACCCTGGCCGGGACTCCGTCTGGCCCCGGGGCCTTTTTACAGGCCCGGAGACGGTCAACCACCATCATCCACTCGTCCTCGTTGATCCTCGGGACGGGAACGGATGGGTCTCTTGACTCCTCCGAGGGGGCCGACATCCTCGGAGGAGTAAAGTCCGGCGCCAGCGGGAAGAGCACCTCCAGCACCCGATTGAGGAGTTCCGGCTCCATTAAATCCATGGGGGGTGCGCGCTTCAATTTGTTCCTTATCATTTTGTAAGGACGCCCCCATGGATTCCTATCTAGCGTGGCCAAGAACTCCTCGTATGCCACGTCCTTGGCCTTGGCAATAGCTGACTGGAGCGCTTCCTTCGCCACCTTGAGCCGGCTGTGGAGGTGCTCCTCCTCCTCGGCAGTGTGGTCCCGTCTCCGCCTGCAGTGCGTGTACGCACGGCGGGCGCGGTTGCTGGTGGCTCGGAGGGCCGCGATCTCCTCCGACCACCAGTAGACGCTCCGCTTGCCTGGCATCCTTCGGACCCGGGGCATGGCGGCGTCGCATACCGCAGTGAGCGACTCGCGGAAGCGGGCAGCCTTTCCGTCTATCCCCAGGTCTGTGGGTGGGGGGGCGCACCATGATTCCACCACTGCGGCCTCTTCCGCCATTTCCGCGTCAAATTTTGTAAGCACCCACCTTGGGAAGCTCATCCTCCCCCTCGCAGGCGGCGGCTGCGATTGCGGCAGCGGCGTGGCGGAGACCCTCATCCGGATGTACCGGTGATCGGAAAGGGTCTCTTCTTCCTCCAGGACGCGCCAATCCTGGATCCGTGTGGCTAGGGCAGGGGTTGCGAACGTTATGTCCACGATGGACCCCCCTTGCCGACGCACACAGGTATTGGCTGCGCCCCGGTTAACCACGTCGAGCCCAGTGGCCGCCACCCAGTCCCGAAGGACCGCCCCTTTCGGGTTAGTATGGGGGGAACCCCACGCGGCGCTCTTGGCGTTGAGGTCCCCCATCATCAGCACCTGAGCCGGTGCCGCCCGCCGGATAATCGGCTCCAGGCTCGTCAGATACCTCTCAAATTCTGAGAGGGGCCTGTTGGGGGAGAAGTAGACACCGACAACGACTACCCCTCCCCATTTGGCCGCCGCAAATCCCGACCCCCTCTCTCTGGGGGAGAGTTGTTGCGGGCCAGATGTCGGCACCACGATGCCGACCAAACCATCGGTGTCCCCAACCCAGTTTGGGCGAGGGGGGACGAGATAGGGCTCGGCGACCACTGCCACATCTATGCGCCACTCCGTGATAGCCTGCATTAGCAGGTCTTGTGCACGCGCGGAGTGGTTGGCATTCGTCTGGAGGAGCTCGTAATGCGGGTGAACCGGCATTAGGACACCTGCATTACGAGTTCCTCCTGTGCCCTAGGGCTGTCCTCCGAGGTGCGGGCCTGAGTCACAATGGCCTTTGCCCTGACCTTGGGCGGGATACACTTTTCCCCACCCATTACGTGGCCATGTGGCCGTCCTGCCTCCACGCATACCGCGCACTTGGGCTGCGCCGTGCACGCCGACGCTCGGTGCCCCTCCTCTCCGCATCGGAAGCACTTTGCCCCGTGGTCCGCAGTGGAGGGGCACGTGGCCCTGGTGTGGCCCAGCGCCATGCACTTGAAGCAGCGCATGGGCAGGGCCACGAGGGGCGTCACAGTGACCTTCGCCCATCCGACCTGAATGTGGCCCCCACTGGCGATGGCCTTTGCGGCCGTCGCTGGGCACCGCAGGATGACAGCACCTCGCCCAAAAGCTCTCTCACTCAGGGCCCCGACCTTGACGAGGGCCACGTCGCAGCCCCCCTTAGCCGCGATGGCCGCCGCTACCTCATCCCGGCCTACGGTCTCGTCGAGCCCCGTGAGTTTGAGCTCGGTGAATTTCGTAGGCCGGGTTATCTCCGCCACGTCCCCCACCACCTCCCGCAGTTTTGCCGCTAAGCGGTCTGCGGTGGTGTCGGGGGTGTCTCCCCTTACCTCCAGCATCCTGGAGCCGGTCATCGTGGCCCTTATTTTAACCGACTCCAAGCCGAAGTCAGCCAGCTTAACGCCGTCTCTGGCCCACACCATCGCCTCCGTATAGGTGGCCGACTTGCCTCCCCTCTGTGCCCCCTCCTTGAGGGTCAGCACCACGGCAGCGGTTTTGGGCACCACCACTTTAACCGCCTTCGGCTTGAGGGCCATTTTGGGGGGGGGGGGCGGATGGTTGGGTTTCCCCTTCTTCCCCTTCCTCCTTGCCACCGTTGCCCAGGACTCTTCTTGGGGCTGGGGAGCGGCCTGGGGTTGGGGCCCACTGTTCCGGCTTGTCCCCGCCTTAGGGGGGGGATTGGGCGGTGCGTAAGCGGGCCGCACCGCTGGCTGGGACCTTGAGCCCGGTTTCGGCCCAGTCTTTTTGCCCGCGTCCTTACCCGTCTTTTTGCCACTTTGGGCTGGCCGGGTCGGAGGAGGGGGCAAGGGGATCGCCACCTGCTTCGCCTCCGGCTGGGCTGCCTTTGGGGGCTCTCTCATGTCCCCCCCCACCAGGCCTAACTGGGCCCTGGGACGGGGGGGAGGCGGGGTCCTCTTGTCCGCGCTGAGCGCCGGCCTGAAGACAGGCTCCGGCGGGAGACGTGACTCCATCTCCCCTAGGCGGGCATTAATCATCCCGCCCAGGGATGTCAAGAGGTCACGCCTCAGATCCTCGATGGCCTCTTTGAGGCCCCCACCGATTTCGGCCCCTGTGGCTTCCCTCCTCGCCGCAGAGGCGGTTTCTTGCGCCTCTTCGTACGCGGCCTTGAAGGCCCTTAGCTCCCCGCGGACAATTTCCAGTTCTCGGGCGAGCCGGGCGTTGTCCGCGCGGAGCCTTCGCTGGTCCTCCGTCGGGGAGACGCTCCTCAGCTCCTCAATGGCCTCGAGGGCCTCGCTCGTCTGGTTGTTGAGGAGGCCCTTGATGCGTCCATTGACGTTGCTGCACTTCGCAACGTTCTCACGGATGGCGATAACGTTGCGACGTGCAACGGTAGCCAGCTCCTCCCTTGTCCGCTCTTGGAGGGTGCGGAGACCCTCCTCCTTGTCTCCTTTGGGCGACTTCCGTCCGCGGCGCGTGTACTGCTTGGGGCGGTACGTGCTGTCGCCCCGGGCATCCTCGGTGTCGTACGACTCCTCGTCCGACCCCAGGCCCTCTGTTTCCCTCCTGGCGGCGGCCATGAAGGAGTAGGCCTCCATCGGGCGCTTTCCCTTCCCCCCCCTGGACTTGGCCGGAGGATTGAGCTGGTATCCGAATGGGCCCGGCAAGCAATTCGTCAGAGTTGAGTCGTTGGTGGGGTGTGGGTCCTGACCCCTGTCCAGGAGGGCCGATGAACCGGCATCCCCCCCCGTAGCTCCCACGGTTTCGGAGTTACCCTTCGACCTAACTCCGGAGCTATGGTCGCCCATAGCTCCCCCCCGCCCCGTACGATCCTTCAGGGTCTTGTTGGACGCTTCTTTGGCCTTGGTTAGCCCTACATGCTTGCCAGAGGTGGGAGGACGGCCTCTTCCCCTGACCGGTTGTCGATGGTCTCCAGTGGAAAGTCCTGTAGAGCTTTTGTCACCGTCACTTGAGCTGAGCAGTGAAGCGGTGCGGGATCTCTTCCGCCTGTGCTTCACTCGCTCCGTTCCTTCCGGAAGGTTTGTAGGCTTACTTCTACCAGGCGACCCCAGTTCTCCGGTCACCTGGGAAGCAGCGAAACTAATTTCTGCGCTAGTTGTAGCCCTCAGTTCGGGCACAGCAAATATCTCGTCATCAGGTCGTGTCGTCAAGTCATGTCGTGTCAGGTGCACCTGGCGTTCACGCTCAGGTGCGATGGTCGCAAGTTTGGGCGGAATTTGAGTCATCGCCGAACTTGGATCCATACGTGGGCCATTTGAGCCCACGGAGTGATCGTTGCCCCCCCCAGAATACGTGGGGCTGGACGCTTGCGCGCCGAGGGATTCTCCCCGAAGGGTACCCTCCTGGGGTAATTTATTTTTGCAATCACCCATGGTCCTTTCTCGAAGGGGTCAGGTCCCCTGCTCTTTTTACAGAGAGAGCACTCTCCTCTTTTTTAAGGGGTGAGTTCCCCTGTGATGCAGTTACGCTCTCCCGTTCACCACTGCTGTGGTACATCCGGCAGACCGCTGATCCAGGCCGGACCCGTTCGATCCACAGGACCTACTTGTCTCCGACCTGGTACTGAGTGCGCTGCATCACGCACTCAGAACCGCGTTAAGGTGCGGTTATCCCCGGTTTTTGTTGAGGTTTTCCTTCCTCGCAGTCCACCTTTAATGGGGACGACCCAATACCTGCACGAGGTACCGGGAGCGGACCCAACCGCCTCTACAGCCCCGTGGTCCCCTGTTCCAGGAGAGACAGGGAGCAGGATTGCGGCGCATCCTTTCACTAGGACGCGCCCGCCCCGCCTAGCCCGAGATGGGCTCCGCCGGGACTGTGCCGCTCTTGGTCACCCTTTCACTTCGAGCTTGAGGCCCGAAGATCACTAAGGGGCTCAAGCCCCCCCACCACGACAAGGTAGCGACACCCGGGGGGGACGCAATACTAACCTAACCTAACCTACGATTGCCTGCGCTTTCTTGCAGATTTTGAAGATAGATATCTCAAGCTTTGGTTTATCGGTGCTAAACTATTTTAACCATTCGGCATTTGAGCTGTAGGAATGTGAGACGTCAATATAATAGCAGTAGATGTTAAGATCGTTCGCTATTTCAATTTTCGATATTTTATACGTTGGGTTTTTGATGGTAGATCTTTTGTGTTTCGATTTTAACATATATCGAGCATTCGATTGTAGATATTTTGAACTTTCGATATTTTAGCCGTTCGGTATTTGAATTTTAGGTATTTCAGACGTCGATATTATGATAGTAGATATTTAGATCGTTCGATATTTTAATTTTCGATATTTTGACCGTCGACTTTTTAACCTTAGATATTTTAAATTTCGATATTCAAATACGTGCCCTCAAAAACTCGTATAGTGCTGGCTCGCTCATTCTAAAAGAGCTCAATAGTGAGAGGTAACATGAACTGCAATATTCAAAGTTGATAATCCTTTTACCAGTTCCACTGGTGGGCACCTCTCAGAATGACAAGGCTCGGTGTCGCAAATAGCGACATCTGTTGCTTGTTGTCGCAACCACTGCGTACCTCACTTCGAGGGTCGATATATTTGATAGTAAGGCTGGATTCGACCAAAGATTTTATTCTAGGAATAACACTTATTCAAAGCCTTGGTCAAACACAGGTACGCAGCGCCGCGGTCGCGCGGCGGCTTGGCTAGCGACGTCTAACAGACTGCGTCCCGCTACCGTCGCGCCCCGCTTCTGTCGCGCCACGCGCCGCGCGGCTGCTTGCGTCCACGCGGCGCGGATGCGGCGGCAGGCTGCGCCGCGCTGGGTCACGTCAGTCCAGTGTTGCCAGATCGTGCTTTTTAGCACGGTTTTACGTGCTTTTTGGGCGGTACGCGTGCTTTTTACGTGCGGAGACCAAAAGCGTGCTAAAACGGTGCTTTTTTTAGTTTTCCGTAGCCAAATGGCAAAAAACGGTACCCGCAGATTCGTCATGTCTGTTTGTCCGTCCGGCCGTATGTCACAGCCACTTTTTCCGAAACTATAAGAGCTAATACTGTTGAAACTTGGTAAGTTGGTGTATTCTGTGTACCGCATTAATATTTTCACACAGAAATAGAAAGTAAAAGAAACAATTAATTTTGGGGGTTCCCCATACTTAGAACTGAAACTCGAAAAAAAAAATCATCAAACCTATACGAGTTGGGTATCTGTGAATAGTTCTTCAAAATTGATATTGAGGTTTCTAGTATATTTTTTTTGTAAACTGAATAGTTTGCGCGAGAGACACAAAGTGATAAAATGTGTCCCCCCCCCTGTAACTTCTAAAGTAAGAGAATGATAAAACTAAAAAAAATATATGATGTAAAGCCCGACCAGGTAAATAAGAACCCGCTGTACCACTCTGTCGCAGTGAGCCACCGCTGTACTTTTCAAGGAAACCACTGTGACGTGTATTGTAATATGGTTCTACTGCGTGTTCTCTTATTTTCCTGGTCGGGCTTAACATTACCATGCAAACTTCTGCTGAAAATTGGTTTGAATGAGATCTAGTAAGTAGTTTTTGAAGTGAAAACTTCTTTAGCGCTGCTGAGTGCTTTTTGGGATGGGTAAAGAAATGTTAAACTCGCGTCAGATGTAAGACGGAGGGAGACTTTAAGTACCAGTATATCAGGATCCTCTAAGAGCTTATTTTGAAATACGAATGAAGCTAGAGTCGTGTTCGATTTTTGAAGTGTACGTTGATTTCGTCACTTTAACGTATGTGCGTTTGGCCTAGTGGTATAGGGTGTGGAATAACAGTGTCTTAATAATCTCGTGTATTTTTTTTCTTACTCAATGTTTTTTTTTTTGTAATTGTTTTAGAGCTTGGAAAAATGCGTGCCTTTTTATTTAAAACCGTGCTTTTTTAGCCATTCGACCGTGCTTCTGGATGCGAGTGCTCTGGCAACACTGCGTCAGTCGGACGTTAGGCAGCGCGCGGTGCGTAGTGCGAGCGTAGCAAAGTTATTCTGTGATTGTGATTACGATTTACGAGTATGGATATAGAAAAACTAATCAATCTCGTAAGAGATCATAAATTTATGTATGATTGTGGATGAGAATCGCAGAAGAATTAATCTATTCTATTCTCCCTTTATGGCGGCCGTAAGGCTTGGGCCAATGTCAGTTTAAATGACAAGTGTGCGGTTGATTCTGTCCACGTCAACGAGTAAGCAGCAGCAAGGAAATATTTTTGTGATTTAACCCCTTTTCGGCTGAGTGCTGATGTGGAGTCACCCTAGGACAAACACAAAATTAGTATGGATACACAAAATGGAAAGAATTAATCAAAACAGTAAGTATATGTTTTTATAGGTATTTTACAATTTAATTAATTTCGAAATATCGACGGAATTTTTCTCGAATTTCAAAGGCTTGTACCGAAGGACTTTGATTGTTAGGCGGCGTCGTATTGGTCACAAAAACTGAAACGGTGGCCACGCTGTTCTCAGGGACAATCTGCATACGGCCTTCCTTGGCGTGTAAAAAGTCTGCTGTGTTGACTGAGCATTCTGTGGGTCTATGAAACACTCGCCATTTCTCGGACAAAATACCAAATGCGTTTTCTACAACACGTCTTGCTTTGCTCAACCTCTTATTAAGGGGCTACCCTACGCCAATGACCTTGCGCGTTTCAGCTCCTCAACCCCCCGCACCCCTGTTTGTGCGCACGTTCACCAGCTATCATCGCCATCTAGCAAAAAATTCGTGTACTGCGTAAAACTTTAAGAACTACTAGCGACATCTTACGGTCACAGGTAACATAATTAGAATTTTATAGGTAAGGAGCTGGCAGCCCAAATACAACGTAAATACTGTTTTTTCTGTTTCGGGACAAAATTTTGGTGGGTTCAAAAATATAGGTTTTTAAAATTACTTGTACGTGCCGAATGCAAAAAGCAGCTTGTTATCGAATTATTTCCAAAAAAATATCCCGATCTGCGGTTTTTTGAATTTTTCGCTGAAACAATTAAAGATAGAAGAAAACTTTCAATTGAAGAAATAAACTACATTAAATCTCATTATTTGTAAAATTAATGTGTTTTATTTACAATAAAGAGTTATACATACATTACACTGTACACACAAAAAATAATTCCTGGTGTTTTGTAGTCCACCCTTATGGTATAATATGTCCCTCCCTTCACAACACGCCGTTTCGCAATCTGCCTAGCCGCTCCATGCAATAGGTGCTATCGCGTGTTAATTTGCCACTAGAGGCGCTAGTGTCGCGTAAGGTCCAATAACATTCACTTTTCACTGATTTTGGCGGGTTTTGTGACCTAAATTATAATTTCTTTCATTTACCTGTTCAAAAGTGATCTCCTTCGTGAAATTATCGCAAATATAATTTAGCGATGAATGTGAACGCTTTGAAAGCCGACAAAACGGAACTGCACAACATTGCGGCATAGCTACTCGAATACGATCATAGTTATTCATAATTAATAAACTTAATGAGATTCTAGATTTAAAACTTTGTTTTGGCGCCGATCTTATAGTCGCCTTTGACAGCTATACCTTTGGACCTTAGTCAACAGTGGCGCCAACTGGGGAGCAAAAAAACGACAGTCCCCATTAGGATCTCGTAAGCTGTGGAAGTAAGTTGCTTCTAAAGTGTTGAAAATTTGGTATTCGCTTGTTATCATCATAGATAATCATATTCTGTTGGGAAAAGCCTGTCATATAGTTGCTGAAGAGGTAAATCAGAGGTTTTGTAGTTTTACAATCTACACATAGCTCAGAGGAGCTAGAGTAGATAGTGATATTTCAGGACTACCACTACTAATGAAAGGGAAATTGAAAATCCGTATTTTTGAGAAAACGTTTAATCGATCCCATAGATTTGAAATAATAATAATATCATTTATTTGCTTAAAAACATGGTAAATTGATGATATTAAGATAGTTAAACAGTTTCACATGTTTTGTCATAATATGACATGCAAAAATTTAAATTCAGGTATACAATATTAGCAGATCATTTCAAACATAAATCAATAAAATTGAAATAAATAATTTCATATGTCATAATTATCATCTGGCAATGTCAATTTATTTATTACTTGTAGTTCTAAAAATTCCTTTACACTGTAAAAACATTTTTCTCTTAACCATTTTATTAATTCTCTTCTGAATTTTGTTAATGTCATGATTTGTCTAATTACTAACGGTATATGATTATTATATTTGTATTGACATTGCATAGCAATTTTTGTTATATAGTGCGCTTTTTGTGGTGGCCTGGCTAGTTTTTCAGGATCTCTGGTCCTGAGTCTAGGATTCGCTAATAATTTCGAAACAATACTTATAATAGGATTCTTCAAATGTGTGCTGTTTTAATCAGCGTTTGACTTGCATGTTTTTATTATCCTCTCTTTTCTTCATAGCATCTTGAATGTATGGTGGATCTCTTATAGGCATATTCCGTGGATGGCGAGGATCAACCAATTCTGGAAGTATACAATTCATATAAATTGTTGTCATGTCCTATTTTATTTTTCATTTATTATTTGTTAGGTTTTAGGGTCTTTTCTTTTTAAATTGTCGCTTCACAACATGTTTCAGCATTTAATCATCACGGAGACCGAAAAACCAAAGGTGAGAGTTGTGAATATTATCTCACTTTACCAAAAAGTTACTAGAGATTTGTAACCACGGCCCTTTAGGATGTTCAGCAAATGATGCTATTGACGGGAGAAAAACAAATTGGTCTAATATCAAAATTTACTTTCAAATGTTCGATGTGCAACAAGGTTTTTACAATCGAAAATGACATTTGCGAGGAAAACTTCCTAAATTTAAATACTTGAGCCAGAGAGAGCAGAGTATTTTTTTTATAACTTCTTTTGCTCCAGCAACCATCAACAATTACATCAATATCCCCATATCCATCTGCTGTTAATTTTCCTTCTGCTGCAGGTTGTTCTTTTTCCCGTTTTCCCACTTCTTCCATATTGCTTATGGCAACTTTTTCCCAGTCCTTGCCTATAAGCTGGTGACTATGATTATACAGGGGTGACTTATTTGGTTTGACTTATTTTGAAAAAAAAACTAAAAAACATGATAACTCAAAAATGGTTAACTTTTGCATAATACATATAGGGGTTAAAATTATTGCAAATAGTCACCCCTATCACCTCCTGAGCGTTTCTAAAAAAGTTTGTACATTTGGCGGACAGCATAGGCTAATTTGAAATTAATACTTTTCGATATTATTTTAAGCGCATATTATTACCTGGTTCTTAAAGATTCTAGATAATGTATTTTTTTAGAGATTCGAACTACAAAATAAGCTGTAAAGTTAAATCTACTGAGTCGGGGCAGTCGATAATTCCTATTTTGTTACTAAGATTCAATTAAGTAAATAGAAACCACACACATTATTTAGTTGGTTTTATTGAAGAAATAAGGTAGCAATAATAAAACTGTGTACGTTTTTAATGCTAATTCTTTACTCTTTTAAGGTAATCACAAAATAATAAAGATATTCACTCCTTTTTGTTACCATTGGGTCAAACGTACCCTGAAAATTTACAATATAATGCTTATTTATAAAGTTAGGTTAATATTTTTTGGAAATTATCATAATTAAATTGCTAAATATTCGTCTGGAATATTTAAAATATATATATTTTAACAAATATAAACAAAAATGAACAAAACATCGTATTTTTTTACGGGACAGTAACAATAAGAGGAACATTGATAACAAATTAGGAACTCTTAGGCACAGTATTCATTAGTCAGGTTTCAATATTATAATCACTACATACATTTTTTAAAAGATAGAGTGATTAAATACCATAAATTTTTGATATCGACGTTTCTATTAAATATATCTACGTTAAATAAAATACACAAATACTGTCAAATAAAAATAAAAATACCTCTCATGTATATAAATAAAGTCATTTTCAAATAGTCTACACACTGCCTTAGGAATTCTTTTTTGTTACTCCCATTTCCTAGCCATACGTTACCATTAAAAAGTAACAAAAAAGGAAGTAACCAATGGTGGAAAATATGGTGCCCGGCACATTAAAAAAATTCGTAAAACCAAATATAACGTACTATTTGAACGAAGAATTTAAGATTATGAATCTTGATAAAGTGTTTATAAATAGAATTTAGTTCAAAGTAATAAAAAAACAAAATTTACCCCGGTTTTTCCAGTAACAAAAGAGGACTTTTTTTTTAGGTTTGACCATCGACGCACTTTATCAACTCGCAGTTTTGATTTTTGAAAGGTGACTGTTTATTATTAAGGTGGCTATATGATGCTAGTGTTACCAGCATCCTATAAAGAATCTCCAAATTTTTGTAAGAAATACCTTTTGGGACGAAAATGCGGTAACAAAAACTGGAATCAAAATTGGAACTTTTTCTGGGACAAACTTTAATCGTTAATTTTAAATATTATTTCTTAGACAAGGATATGAAAACAATGTAGAAAGTAATTGCTTGAGCCTATAATAAGTTAATAAAACACACCACGGAATCGAGAACGTAAAACTGATTTCAAAAATCGATATTTTAGGTTCGAAATTTACAATGGGACATTTACCTTTTCATACAAACTTTACTGAACGATTATTTTAAAAAAATATTTTTTAAATGATCAAATACATATACATTTAAGACAGTTAATTTATATTTAAGATAATGAAACGAATTTTATGCTCAATAACTCAAATAAAATACACAGTGGCCTGGTGATTAAAGAAAATAATAAATCTGCACAGGACACCTACAAACGACAAATGTACAAACTTTTTTAGAAACGCTCTCCTAAAGAATACACGTCTAATTACCAATAACCCTGTATATGTATGTACTCTCAGTGATACTTGGCAAATTCATAGCTGACAGCATTTCTTCCAATTGTGAATGACCAAATCCTATAGCAACAGTGCCAGCTACTGCACAAGTATTCAAATTTAGGAAGTTTTCCTCGCAAATGTCATTTTCGATTGTAAAAACCATGTTGCACATCGAAAAAGTTTGAAAGTAAATTTTGATATTAGACCAATTTGTTTTTCTCCCGTCAATAGCATATCATTTGCTGAACATCCTAAATGGCCGTAGTTACAAATCTCTAGTAACTTTTTGGTAAAGTGAGATATACTTACAGCTTGCTTTAGTATAGAATTAGAATAAGTTAAGTTCAGTTAATTAATTAATGCTAAATAGACATTAAGTCAAATATTTTTTGTTTTGGAAGAGCGAGGTCTCCTGACACCTTAAAGTACCTACTGGGAGGTCTCAACCTTAACCATTGTAACAACATGATTAGATCAATAAAGCATTATTATTATTATGTTGGTACGGGTTTCCGATCACGGGCCCATGGGGACCCGGTCATTTGAAAGGCATTCATGGGGCCGAGGATTATTATTATTATTATTATTACTCTCCTTCCGACGTGCTTTTCTTTTCTTTCTGTCTCCGTATTAAATGCTGAAAAATGTTGTGAAGCGACAATTTAAAAAGAAAAGACCCCAAAAACCTAACAAATAATAAATGAAAAATAAAATAGGACAAGACAACTTATTTACAATCAAAATGGACAGATTAAAAAAATAATGTTTGTTTAACAAAGAATATTTTTTGTATCACAACCACATTCAAAAACTAAGAAAAGTTAAAATGAAAATCCACATTAAAGGTAAAATGGTTAAAATGTGATGGAATACCTTTTCTTCGCTATCCGAATCCTGCCTGGGACTTGAATTGGTTGGTCTAACCGGTGCTTCATTTGGTACAAATTACTGTTGGTAACTTTTACTTCTTTATTGGTAGCCCTGAAAAGATGTAGTACATTACTGCAGAGCCTTAGCCATACAAAAATGCAGATCAAGTAAAATTATGTTGAAATAAATTAAAGCTGATTTTTAAAACTGCACAAGACCTTATATTCGGCATAACCTTTTTCGTTGTTTAAAAAAAAATACGGAACAGGCCTATTACCCCCGGGCCACATTAGCGGGCGAAGGTTCATGTCGCGTTGTCGCGATAAAAGGTTCGAGTTCGTGTAACCACGAACTACGTGGCCACACTAGACCAAATTATCGCGATAAAAACTTCGGGCAAACTATGTCGCGCAACTCTGAATTTGGCGAGAAAAGGAACCAAAAGCGCAAAGAAACAAAAAGATAGAGGAAGCGTTTGCTTTGTATTGTATGTCTGTACATAATTATTGAAATGTCACTTGTCAAAATTGAAGTATAGTCACCAGCATAAATAAGTGATCACTTTTGTACCTTGTCACTAAAGTCATGTTTGAAAAACCATACGAAATCATGTACCGACTGAAAGCGACAAAGTACAAAAATGATCAATTATTTATGCTGGTGACTGTACATTTCAGAAATTTCAAAGTACGCAGTGCAGTTAGACACGAACTGCACGATCACGAGCTCTGTCGCGATAAAATAAATCCTTTGATCTGCGCTAGGTACCTACCGACAGGAACCCGAACACAGTTCGAGTTTGCCCGAATGATTCGCGATAAAGCGAACTGTCTGTCTACACATGCCGCGATTGGGCGAACCTTCGCTAATCCCGGTAATGTGGCCGTAGCATTACAGATAGTTCGACATTCAAATAAGAGTATGAGTTTGCTTCATTCTGAATTTAGAATGGAACGGAATTCCGTAACTGAATATATAAATCCCGTTTATTGTCTATCATCACGTGGGAATTTAAACACGACTTTCACGCCTAAAAATCAATAATACTCACTCGTGCATTTAACTAGATCTACCATTAAAAAACCCACACAAAAGTGTAGAACTATTTATAAAATACTCCTACGAAAACGTAGGCCGGCTCTTGGTTTATGTAACTTACAATGTAACAGGACGAAGATGATCCGTGTTGAAGATGGAGATTTTCGGAATTACTATCAATTGGTAGCAAAACATCCATTTTCTTCTGTGCTCTAGAAAAAAAAAATGTGTAAAAAAAGTATAAGTATGAACGTTTCTAACTATGAGAAGTGATCCGAAAACATTGCCCTTGCTTGACTAATGACTATATTACAATATATTTAGGATAATAACTGTACAAAATGCGAAAGAACTTCTATTGATTATTGCAATGGTGCATTAAAATAGGATTGGTACTTTTAGAAAACCAATTAGAACATAAATTAGATATAAAAAAGTACTTACAATGAATCCTTCACTTTTTGCAAAGTTTGTCGTTTTCGTTGTTTAATTTTTGATACTCGACGAGGCATCTCGTATCACGAATTAGCACAAAACATAAACACAAAACAAAAGAAAACCAAAACAGTAATAACTAAGTAGGTACACGATACACGAAAACAAAACAGACCCTAAGTTATTGCGTCCTTTCGCACGCTTAAAACGAAATAAATCACTAAAAAAAATGTGTCCTGTCACTATTATTGTTTCGCCCTAATTTTACGCCAAATAAAAATAAGAAATGTTTAGTCACAAATCGGACGGGTCAATGTTTGCGCGAGTGGTAGTGGTAGCGTAGCGAGGCGCAGCGGAGCGACACAGGTTCCCCGTCTGAAAGCCAAGCGGCGACTGCCGCCCGTCGCCCGCGCAGACTACCGCAAGCAAGACTTCGCGCGTGGCACTAAATGATGCCTTTTTATCAAAAACTACAAAGTTAATTAAAACCTCAGTTGTTCCCACTGTAGTGTTCGTTATTGTCTACTAATATAAAAAGTAGTGTGTATTCAAGTCGTGCAATAATGGAACTATAGCGGAATATAACTGGAGAAAAGGGGTTTGGGATTATTTTTTTTTCTCTTAATTTATTATTTTGTTCTAAACCCCAATGAATCAAATTGAAGAATACATACCATTCTACAATATATATTTTTTCCATAGTTCTGCTACTAAATTTAAGCATACTTCATCTGGCTTGAAAACAGCGTAAATTCACCCGGTAGCCCCTTAAAGTTTCTTTTACTTTCGTCTCACGCCCTCATGGCGCCCGCATCGCGCCGAGTTCGCGCGCGTCCGCGCAACGTTCCCGCGCATCCGCGCAGCGTTCCCGCGCATCCGCGCAGCGTTCCCACGCGCGATGCGGGCGTGTTGATAGCGCGAGGCCGGCGCGATCCGCGAGCGCCATGTTGCGTCGCGCCCTGTGTTTGACCAAGGTTGTGTTATTCCTGAAATAAAAACTTTGGTCGAATCCAGCCTTAGTACTTTAGCCAAGCGCCAAGTTATTTCGGGGCGGCATGTAAGATGGCGTCTTATTGTCAATCTAACTTTTTTGCGGGTGCTAGGGCCTTGTGCAAGGTCCGTTCGGATAGCTACCACCATCTTACTCGCTAATCCTGCCGTTAAGCAGCAGTGCTTGCACTGCTGTGTTTCGGTGTGGAGAGTAAGACAGCCGGGGAAATTACGGGCACAAGGGGCATTTCATCTTAGCCCTCTAGGTTGGCAACGCATCTGCAATCCCTCCGGGGTTGCGAGTGTCTATGGGCAGTCGCTTACCATCAGGTGACCCACTTGCTCGTTTGCCTTCCATTTCACATAAAAAAAAAAAAAAGATCCAAGAGTCCAGCACTTGGGCTTTCCCACGCGTGCACATTTTGGATTGGGAACATCCAAACACTGAATTGCTTCGCAGGTATATGTTTCCAAAGGTTTTCACCCATTCCCCCGATGGGCTTACCATTTGCGCGGGAAGGGAAGCAACTGGTACATCCTGTTCTCTCTTTGTTCCCATTCCGGCATGGAAGTAAGTTGACTCTTTAGGCAGACGGGAAAGTGCGCTTTGTCATCTCCGGTCCTGTTTTGTGCAAGTTTCAGTGAAGGTTAACATTTAACAACACACATGTGCAAACAATGGTAGGCTTGTAGGTTTATTAATGTGAAATTTATGAAAATTCAGAGATGCGATTTATTTGAAATACTTCTATTTAAAATGCAAATACAAAATGCAAAATACCTATTTTTTATTTTGCATTTAAATACCTTTTAGTAAAAAGCATTTAGTATTTTATTTGAAATACCTTTCGAGATGTATTTTGCATTTTTAATATTCATTTCAAAATGCAAAATACTTTGTGATTAAGTTTAGCCAACATTACCAGTCAAACAAAATGAAATGAACGAATGAATGACGCTTGTATTGCTGAATTTGACCGATAGAGGCGCCTGCTAGCCATGCGTGCCCATTTTTAGGGTTCCATAGCCAAATGTCAAAAAACTGAACCCTTATAGATTCGTCATGTCTGTCTGTCTGTCCGTCCGTATGTCACAGCAACTTTTTTCCGAAACTAAAACCTATACTGTTGAAACTTGGTAAGTAGATGTATTTTGTGAACTGCATTAAGATTATCACACAAAAATAAAAAAACAAGTGCGAGTCGGACTCGCGCACCGAGGGTTCCGTACAAATTCGCCAAGTTATTATAAATATTATGATTAGTTATTATTATGTTGAGTATGAGTATCAGTAGGTATGAGTAAAATCCGGTGTTAGCAGAGCCCAGCTCTTAAGCAAAATGTAGGCACAACAACAAATTTTGGGGGTTCCCGTTACTTACATAGAACTGAAACTCAATAAATTTTTTTTCATCAAACCCACACGTGTGGGGTATCTATAGATAGGTCTTCAAAAATGATATTGAGGTTTCTCATATAATTTTTTTCTAAACTGAATAGTTTGCGGCGAGAGACGCTTCCAGTGGTAGTAAAATGTGTGCCCCCCCCCCCCCCCCCCTGGTACTTCTAAAATAAGAGAATGATAAAACTAAAAAAATATATATGATGTAGGTTACCATGCAAACTTCCACCGAAAATTGGTTTGAACGAGAGGTAGTAAGTAGTTTTTTTTTAATAATTTCTTTCTGTCTGTATAAGTAACCAATATAAAATGACCTCACACTGCCTACATTTTGCTTAAGAGCAGGGCTCTGCTCACACCGGTTTTTTTAATAACTTGGCGAATTTGTACGGAACCCTCGGTGCGCGAGTAAGACTCGCACTTGGCCGGTTTTTTTTTTCTTTTTTGGTCAGAGTGCGCGCCTTATGTCTGACTAGTGAGGTGCCATTTGGCTCAGCATTGTATCTCTATTCTATTTCTTATGATAAATACTTAAAATAAATAAAATATAAATATCATTCGATTTGGTAAAAACGTATTTTATTTTGAAAAAGTATTTTGAAAATACCTATTTTGCATTTAGCATTTGAAATACAAAACTCAAAACTATTTGGTATTTTGCATTTGAAATAGTAAATCTGAAAAGTATTTTGCATTTTGTATTTAAATGCTTTTTTAAAACCATTTTGTACATCTCTGTGAAAATTTCAAAAGTGCTTGAACATTTTTCTAACTGCTCTAAATTTTCATACACTCCCATTCAGCGTATAAAGTACAGTAGCCTGCAAATTTGCATGGATACCTTAAGGACTATAACGCTGTGAACACTCGAGTTCGCGTTCGCAAAAAAAAAAACTAGATGGCGTTGTTGACGCAACTCATTGATGTGGCAAATTTGTGTAGTGTGTAATAGAATCTAAAATTCGCCATAGATATTACAATGTTCGCTGGCTCATTGGATGAGCGTCTGACTTGTGACTGTATGCGCTCGTGATAGTCCTACGTTCGAATCCGAGAATGGTGCTTACTTTTTTCATTTTTTATTGTGGTAATTAGTAATTTTATTGTGTTTCATAGTAAATAAACCATTATTTATTAATTATGAATTCTTAAAATAATATAATTGCTATTATTACTTTGAACACAAATGAAACAACTTGTAATTGTTAAAATAATAATAATATATCTTTATTTTTACATAATGAAACAAAGTCAGGTTATTACAATGATTTTTATGTTTGTTGATTTGTTGGATTTTTCTCCACCCCAAATAGCAGAATAAATATTAGAAAATATGAAAAAATTACGAATAAAAAGAAATATTTTGTATGCAACGACATTTCTGTGAAGCCAGGTCAGCTAATTCGTAAAATAGATTGCCTTTAAGTTTATTTTAAACATTTGTGACAGTAAAACAATTACCCTAACTTTATTGAGAACATGGCTTAAGTATTCGTTTTCGAAATCGAAAAGATAAAAAAAATAAGACTACTTTAGCAAAATTTTTCTCATCTGAAGACTACGGGTCAATACACATGACATAGTTTCATATGTTCCTTAAGGCACAAGGAATGTTACTATGGAAGAGACTTTCTAGATGTGACTAGATAAATAATGTGTTTCGTTTGACATAATTATAGTTAGATAAAATGAGTAGTAGTAGTAGTTAATAATAATAATAGTATTTTACTGTCACAAATGTTTTCATTCCGTTCTAAACACTAACGAACTAACACATGTTTAGGTTTATGTTTAGGTTTACCCCCACTGATTATTACAACTTGCACATGATAACACAGAAAAGTAGATAAGTAACATGATCTGCAGCACCGGACCGGAATCCATATTGGGCACTATGTGATTGCTATTATATCGCGTATTATTTCGACGCCACAATCAAAACGGCCGCGTTGGGTGGACTGGTGGTCTTCACCAGTAAAGATGACATGACTCCAGTCGATATTTTCTCTGTCAGCAAGGGTTCAACAGCATGTTCAACATAATGCAGACTTTCACTATGAAGAACACGACGAATAGTATCACACAAAACAGCTTATCCCTGTAACAAAAACAAACATAATTAGTAGGCAGAACAATTAAAAAGAAAACAAAATATTTTTTATAGAAACCTAAAAAAATACTTACGTTTACATCGGTCTTTCTAGCATTTTCTGCCAAATTTTTCCCTTCATTTTATAAAACAATTATATTTGATCGTGTGACCAAATCGATATTACAACGAGAACTTATTCTTGTCAAAATGAAACAACGGTTGATACTTTTATCAAAAGCCATCCTAAACATCAATCGAATAAGAAATACCGAATAAATGAACAAGATTCAGTAAAAAGTAATCTGATATTTAATTAATCTTACCCTAAATATTTCTGAGTATAAAGACCCTACCCTCTCATGTTATAATTCTAAATATTTATTAAATTAGTATACAACCCCCCTTAAATTGAAACTTGAACTTTGTTGTATCGTAATAAGGTTTAAAAAAGAAATTGAGTTGTTTATCCCTTTGATGCGTAAACTGTTGATTAGTTTCAACCACTTTGTATAAGAACGTTTGGCCAAGTAGTGCGTGCGATTGCTTATTGACCCAGAGTTCCCTGGTTCAAACCCACGTTGCTCATGAAGTTTTTGCAAATGTTTAAAAAAGTGGAGTTTTCGAGACGTTCAGTCGAACTTCAAAATTAATAACAACCATCGTATTTGGGAAATATAGCCTCCCATGATCTAAATTAATAACACCGAGAAATAATAATACCAATCTTACAAATGGGAAAAAAAATACAAAAAGATAGCTGGGATCCATTCGGCATTCAAATTTGTCCACGTTTACAAATTTTTTTTTTCCATCTTTGATAACAGCGCCATCTAGCGAGATCTTGTTAAACCAACAAAGTTTAAAGTTGACTGTTTGTCATCGAACGGATAGTTGCATCTCATAGCATTATTTTACTGAACTGGCCATGCAGTTTTGCAGCCGGCTGTACCTACTAGTGCTTGGAATAACGGAAAACATAGTTCACTTCCGGATACCAGCACCAAATTTTTATATGTTACTAGGCATATCATCTGAACCCCAAAACTGCCGCGAGACAGTTTCTCAGGTGTCTGGGTCACCAGTTATGACGTCATCAAATTGACCGCCGCCGCGTTGTGAAAAATTCAAATTACACCCAACATTATGCAACGCACGTGTACATGTGGGGTATCACGTGAAAGCTAGTTAAATATACTATCTTTGCGCTTTGAACTGCAATTGCATTAATGTTAACGTTTAAGAGCTATTAAAAGAAAAATGATAATCTTGGAAAAATATTACGGACTTTTATTTCTTGCACCAAAACTAAAGACTCCAGACTAAGATAATGTATTACAATAATGAAAACAGATTATTAAGCTTTACATTACAATTCAGTTTGAAAATCGGATATGAAATGTCGAAGTTATGGTCAAAAACTTGACGACGCTGCAGTGTCTAAAATTACGAAAAAAAAATTTTTTTTCCGGAAACCAGCACCAATTTTTTATATGTTACTAGGCATATCATCTGGACTCCGAAACTGCCAGGAGACAGTTTCTGAGGTGTCAGGGTCACCAGTTATGACGTCATCAAATTGGCCGCCAACGCGTTTTGAAAAATTCAAATTACACCCAACGTATGCAACGCACGTATACATGTGGGGTATCACGTGAAAGCTAGTTAAATAGACTATATTTGTGCTCTGAACTGTAAATGCATTAATGTTACCGTTTAAGAGCTATTAATAGAAAAATGATAATCATGGAAAAAGTATTACGCACTTTTATTTCTTGCATCAAAACTAAAGACTCCAGACTAAAATAATGTACTACAATAATGAAAAAAAAACTATTAAGCTTTACATTACAATTCAAAATTTGAAAATCGGATATGAAATGTCGAAGTTAAGGGAAAAAACATAAAGCGCGCGAAATTGCCGCCATCGCTGAAAACTGTAGATACCTACATATTTTCACTTCGAATTTTAGTCTGCTCCAAAATTTGACGCGTGAATGATAATATAAAATTTTAATCATCACAATCGGGTATAAAAAGACATAGCTATGCTGGTTTAAAGATAATTCGGCGGCCGCCACAAACAACGTAACATGTCGCGTTATGCGCATAATGTATATGCCCATGCCAACTGGTGTTTCAAGGTATTTTTGATGAATTCAATTATTATGTAGCCTCATAAAGGGTAATTTTAAATTATATATTTTTTTATTAAAAATGTAAATATAAATAAATATTATACTTACGCACTTTGGATTTATATACCTATACCTCCTTCTTCGAACAATTAGTATACTTACTACTATTACTACTACTACTATTTAGGTAATTAATATGATAATTATAATAAAATAACCAATTGTAACGTCTCGGTGCAGAAAATTAATAACTTACCTATTACATTACAATTCATCGTCAGTCATTGTTCCTAGGCGGACAAATACACCACCACCGAATCATTCACGCGTCAAATTTTGGAGCAGACTAAAATTCGAAGTGAAAATATGTAGGTATCTACAGTTTTCAGCGATGGCGGCAATTTCGCGCGCTTTATGTTTTTTCCCTTAACTTCGACATTTCATATCCGATTTTCAAATTTTGAATTGTAATGTAAAGCTTAATAGTTTTTTTTTCATTATTGTAGTACATTATTTTAGTCTGGAGTCTTTAGTTTTGATGCAAGAAATAAAAGTGCGTAATACTTTTTCCATGATTATCATTTTTCTATTAATAGCTCTTAAACGGTAACATTAATGCATTTACAGTTCAGAGCACAAATATAGTCTATTTAACTAGCTTTCACGTGATACCCTAAATGTATACGTGCGTTGCATAAGTTGGGTGTAATTTGAATTTTTGAAAACGCGGCGGCGGCCAATTTGATGACGTCATAACTGGTGACCCTGACATCTCAGAAACTGTCTCCTGGCAGTTTCGGGGTCCAAATGATATGCCTAGTAACATATAAAAAATTGGTGCTGGTTTCGGGAAGAAAAAATTTTTTTTCGTAATTTTAGACGCTGCAGCGTCGTCAAGTGTTTGACCATAACTTCGACATTTCATATCCGATTTTCAAACTTTGAATTGTAATGTAAAGCTTAATAATTTGTTTTCATTATTGTAATACATTATCTTAGTCTGGAGTCTTTAGTTTTGGTGCAAGAAATAAAAGTCCGTAATATTTTTCCAAGATTATCATTTTTCTTTTAATAGCTCTTAAACGTTAACATTAATGCAATTGCAGTTCAAAGCGCAAAGATAGTATATTTAACTAGCTTTCATTTGATACCCCTCATGTATGCGTGAGTTGTATAAGTAGGGTGTAATTTGAATTTTTCAAAACGCGGCGGCGGTCAATTTGATGACGTCTTATCTGGTGACCCCGACACCTCAGAAACTGTCTCCCGGCAATTTTGTGGTCTAGATGATATGTCTAGTAACATATAAAAATTTGGTGCTGGTATCCGGAAGTGAAATGTTCCTACCCTTTTCGGACGTAAGGCCAGGCGCTATACCACACCAAGTACTATAAGAACTATTATATTTTAAAATGGTTTTATTTAGGTACTTTGTCTTATTCGTTGTTATTGAAGCAGATATCTTCAACCGGTTGAGCTGAAATTTTGCATAATATATTTTAAGTTAGTAAATGGAAGACATTACAATAACCTGTGTAGTGGACTTCTGGCTCCTATTTCATGACAACATTTCATTTTTATAACACCTGAAAATGTATATATGGTTTGAAAGCATTTTTCCTCCTGATCACTGCAATATGTTTATATGATTTTAATATAGCTTATTATAATAAATAAAAAAATATTAAAAATATGTCCTAATTTTACCAAAACTACTACCGAGAAAAAATAAGCGATCATAATTTTGTATTTTTGACAACTTCAGAGTACCTATATAAATAAAATAAAAAAATAAAAAAAATAAAAATAAAAATCATTTATTTCGGACATCAAGGTCCATATCGGGTTAGTAATACAACTTAGAGCACTATGTTAGTTAATTAAAATTAAAATGGAAATAAAAAATAAAATAAAAATATAAAAACAAATTATACAAATTTAATTTAATTTAATACTACTAGCACAAAATTTCATATAAAGCAACATTGGGTGAAGATCATTACTTGATTTGGCCAGTAATGATCCCCACCCAATGCTTTGTCATGGGGCAGTCCAAGCGGTCCGCAAACATGCTCAGGATGCTGTTGGAACTGGCGCGCACCTTGTTCAGCAGCGACGCAACTCTTTTCCTTCTGATGGCGTGGAAGCCGTCAGTGTGAGCTTCCGCGAACATACCCGACGCGCTACAGCGTCGCGGCAGCTTCATCAGCATCCTGAATATGTTGTTATACTGTACCCGGAGCGCACTGTATGCGCGCTGCGAGTGACTTACCCACAGGCTGCTGGTGTAGAAGGTTTGGCAGTATGCCCTAAACAATGTGATTTTAACCTCCTTCGTGCAACGTGCAAACCTGCGAGCTATCATGTTGCCTCGCACAGACAGTGCCCTCCTCTCCCTCTCTATATCCAGATCATCTCTCAAGTCCGGCGTGACCACATGCCCCAGATATTTAAATTTGTCTGTCACCTCAAGAGCAACTCCGCCCAACACTACCGGAGGCACAACTGTGGGGTTATATTTATCTGATTTGAATACAACAACCTCACTCTTTTTAGAGTTGTACCTCAGGCCATGTTGCTCGGCGTAGCCCTCACATTTGCTAACCAGTTGCCTAATTGCATTGATGGAGGGACCCAGCAGCACCATGTCATCAGCGTAACTAATATTATTAACACTGATACCGTCAATATAGCATCCTACATGCATGCTGCTGAGCTCCTCAATCAACTGGTTTACATAGAGGTTGAACAAAATAGGCGACGACAGCCCCCCTTGCCTGACACCACACTCGAGCTTGTACTCATCGGACATCGTACTTGCCCACCTTACCTGATTAACCTGGTTGCTGTACCAGTATTTGAGGAGCGTAACACATTCTGCTGGCACAGTCGTACGACTCAGCTTTTCCCATAATGCATGGTAAGCCACCAGGTCAAACGCCTTGGACAAGTCCAAGAAGCACGCGTATACGGGTGTTTTCCTGTCCTTGTAGTACCCGACAGCCCGCTTAAGACACACAATAGCCGATTCCGTAGACAAACCTGCTCTAAACCCAAATTGTGCGTCATGTAGCTTTATGTGTTTTTTAAGCTGTTCATTAATCAGACTATCGAGACCTTTAGAGATAACGGTAGCCAGTGATATAGGTCTATAGTTTGAGATGTCAGACACGTCCCCCGTCCTGTTCTTTACTATGGGCACAACTATCGTCCTCATGAGATGATCTGGCAGGTACGCATGTCGCAGGCACAATGTAAAGAACATAGCCAACACGCGAGGAAGATGAACTCCAGCGTACTTAAGATGTTCGATGCTGAGACCATCATGCCCTGGAGACTTACCGCGCTGCATAGCCTTTATGATTGATGCCACATCTCTGGCAAAGAACATAATACTGCTGTCTCCCGCAATGGTCTCACCATCGAAAACCTCCTGTTGTCCACTAGTTAGAGATGACTTTACAGTGAACAGCTCTCTAAAATTGTTAGCTATGTCCCTGGAACCGACCACGCCACCAATGCTCACAGGGACACCGGGTCGTACATTAAGTTTTTTTGTATTACTCCAAAAGCTTTTAAAGTCTTTCGTCGCATGGTTCATTGCTAGGATGTCTCTTTTTATTTGCTCCTCTCTGTCCTGACACCACTTAAGCTTGGACTTAAAAAGCCGTCTTGTTTGGCACATGTCCCCATATATAGGTCCTGAGGAAGGCTTTCCAGCCTCTACCCAACTTAAAAACTTTTGCCGAGCCTCCCTGTGAACACCAGCTATGTGTTTATTCCACCCCACAATATAGCCCTTCTTTCTTTTGCATTTCTTTTTCTTACTGGACTGCTTGGCTGCTTTTGTCAATATGTCAATTATTTCATCATACATTTTGTCCAATACCAATTTGTGTTCTAACGTACTACATCTACCTTCCGCACAATGCCTTAACTCAGAGGGAAATTGCAAATCCTTCAGTCGGTCATGACACAATTTATGGTACAATTCTACCTGTGCATTTTGCCTGTCCCCCCATACTACATCGTCATGCGGTGTCGCATGTGTATTGATATTTTTAATATGCACGTTGCCTATATCACATTCAATTACTAGCGGCAGATGGTCGGACCAGTACACGTCCTGCTTAACCCACACATTCAATACAGTTTCCCGAGCGGATCCTGTGACGATGCAATGATCCAACCACCTGTTACAACCATGCGCCTCACTCACAAAGGTGTATGTGTCTGATGACGCACCCAGCCTCTCTAAGTCAATACAATACCAGTTTTGCTCAGTACAAAATTGCACTAATTCATTGTAAAATAGCTCTTTCGGGTGCGCGTTAAAGTCACCAAGTACATACACCGTTTCTGTATCTGTATTTTCATCCATAATTGCATTTATTTCTCCCAGGCATTCCGTAAAAATAGGTAAATTATCAATCAAGTTCACAGGCATGTAAACACTAAACATTATCACAGATCTATTATTTAATTTTATCTTGATGCCTGTCAGCCGCACATTATCACTTTTAAGAACGGAGACCGACTGAAACGCGCTCTTTCGCCATAGAATAGCAACACCCCCATGCGGCCTTCCCGTTAGTACCCCAGCCGCGGTGTCCACTGCAGAAGTTCCCGTATACGCAAAGTCATTGTGAACCGAACCGAGTAGCGGAATGTCGCATGGTAGCAACCAGGTCTCCTGAAGTGCTATGACGTCCGCCTCCGCACACAACGACCTTACCCCCTCAATCGAGCGCTTTAAAGATTTACAATTGAAGCTAATTAATTTACACACTAATGAACCAGAGGCTAAACTCATATTTACCAATATCAATTATGTATGTACCTATTATGATCAACAATTTTAATCTTACTGCCGTGACTTAAAATATATTAAATATATTAATATATTAATTAATTAATTTATTTATTTATTTAATAGCCGAAAGCGGTTAGCCAAAAAGAAACCGTTAACAAGATTAAGATAGTATACAGCTAACTATATAAACAAAATATTCAACTTAAATAAATAGCACAAAATCAAAATTAAACAGCAGGTACAGTTGC
This sequence comes from Pandemis heparana, assembly GCA_963854515.1. Lineage (NCBI taxonomy): Eukaryota > Metazoa > Arthropoda > Insecta > Lepidoptera > Tortricidae > Pandemis > Pandemis heparana. Next base: position 5,214,877 of record OY978033.1, read on the forward strand.
CTCAACCACTCGTTTGCGGTTCCCGGAACCATTCTGTGCGTCTCTAAAGCTCACAAAACGCCTGAACACGACACCTGCTGGCCACAAGGAGCTGTCCATAAACATTTCAAGCTTACTACTGGAGACAAACATCTTGTAAGAGTTAAAATCCCCTTGGTCTTCGCATGTTTATTTTAATAAGTGACACTTTTTCGCTCGTTCTTTGTAGTATGTACTCCCTGATGTCATCTTCTAATACTTCTTGTGCACGTTAGAAATATACACAGGAGTTTTGCTTTCGGCCGCCTTAAATTTATTTTTAACATCCAGTTTCGCACGTCCCTGTTCTACAGTAAAAAAGTTTTTCAGACGTTTACGTTGCACTAATTCCCATTTCTCATCTCCTCTGGTTTCCATTCTTCTCCATTCCCTACAATTTCGGAAAAAGACAAACGTTTCGATAACGGTTTATTTTTGTTTATATATAAGGGGGGCAACTCTGAAATTCTATTTTCGAAGTTCGTTGCATGCCTTCTCTCTCACTCTCAAGATAATGACTATTAGTATGAGCGGAACAGCACGAAGCGAACCTCGAAAATCGAATATTGGAGAATAGGGCCTGACATTGACAATTTGAAATTAACGTTAGTTTTTTTTTCTATAGAGAAAAGACAAAGGGATAAGTGTGTATTCTGTGACAGTACCGGAGTTACGCCCTTTTAGAATAAGCACAAATTAATAAATTAACTATAAATTAAATACAAGCCCTAGCAAAAAAATTAAACTGTCAGCATGTTCATCTTTTCAAACAAAATACAGAGAACCATTAAAATTATAGGCTCAGAAATATGAAATGTTGTCAATTGTCAGTGACAAGCATGGACGTAATACAACAAAAAGGACTGAGTACTCTGAAAACTTGTATTTACGAAAATGAACCATATTACAAGGGCAGAAAGTATCTTTTTATGTTGTGCTGTACACAGAGGCTAATCTGCGGCGAGAGGGATAGCGACAAGGGAGGAGTGTGTCTCGTCCTTTCATCTTGCCAGCCTAAAAAAATTGGCTTGATCAAAACGTGATCAAAAAGTTTGGCTTAAAAAAAACTCCGTTGAAACACCATTAACATACTATTTTCATGTTATTTTAACAGTTTTAAGTAAGCGTTCTATACATTAATTTCGTTGTATTAAATAAATAATAAAAGATATATTTTTGTACAGTCTGCTTTTTCATTTCTAATGACTACGTTGACCATGAATTCTTGTATTGTGCGTTTTTGTGATCGCAAGATCGAATTTTGTCCCATTTAGCAAAAATCTTATTGTCACCCTGTTAGAAAGGGACACACTCCTCCCTACGAACTATCTCTCTCTGCTCGTTTTTCAGCTGCGTGTGCTCAGTCCCGTTTATTGTATTACGTCCATGGTGACAAGAGACAGTTCGAAATGCAACACGTAGTCACTACGTAGGCAACTGTAGTATATGTAAGACAAGTGTTAATGCTGCTTACATTACAAACTCGACAAGATTCTACACCAGTAGGCTTATTGTCTAACTCGCTCGCAATCGCCATCGTGTTCATTTTGACAGTTTTTGTATGAATGTGACAGCTAGCTGATTCCGATGCCAATTGTCAGCCCATACAAGAACTGTCAAAATGAACACGATGACGATTGCGAGCGAGTTAGACAATAAGCCTACTGGCACACGGCGGCCACGGCGTACAAAATCCGCGTTCTGATATGAACACAGGCACGACGTCGTCTGTACACGCGTTAATGTGTGCGTAAGATACACAGGGCTGTCTATCGCAAAAATCTAGTACTATAAGTACTACCAATGATATAAATATACTAAAGATATGGCTTAGATGTGTGCAAATAAGTGTACATAATCGTTATCTATTTATTTAAACTTACTTAAAATGTGTCTGTCTGTGTATTTAAGCATTATTATTTTCAATTACAATAGATGTACGACAACAAACTTAAGCGAATGATTCTGTAGTTATTTCATGTATTAATCGCGATAATTTCAGAAAGCATTAATTTTCTAATGTTTTATAAAATGAAGTAGGTAGGATAGGTTCCCGAACTTGTGACGTGCGGCCGATATACATCGCGTTGCGAGCCCTACTAGTTGCCAGCAGCTTTCCGGCAGACTGCGCTTGAGGGGTGGGGTAACTCGAATCGGTGCGGGGCGGAGCGTGGCCATTCTGTACGTTAGTACTATTATATATTCTGTGCTACTGGTGTAGAATCTTGTCGAGTTTGTAATGTAAGCAGCATTAACACTTGTCTTCGAAAATTGTCGCGTTAGTGGAATAGGGACCTGGTGACCCAGCCAGGATCGTCTCCGCAAGAGGGAACTCTTCAACGGGGGGGGGGGGGGGGGGGGGGGGGATTTACTTGAAATTTGGTACACACGCTGAGCCCAATCCCATTTACCACGCTTAGTTTTAAGTTTGATTTACATATTATGCTACTTATATTAATGTATATATATATATTCTATTTGTGGTAATAAAAGTTTATTCTATTCTAAGTTTAGTCAGCAAAAAGGTTGTACAAAAAATGGTTTTTTTTTTCTCACATGCAATGCAAAATATTGATGTTAGTATCACAATCTTTATATTAATATTTACTCCAGATTCAGACATTAAACTTCCTCTCTTATACCTACAATATTTTTGTTTTATTTGTGAAAAAATGAGACAGGGTGATGTGGTGAATTTCATTTATTAGTTTAACAACAACAGTTGATTTTGGTAATGGTTCAGAACAACATTAAAAAAAAACTCATCTAAAATTTGTACGCCGAAAAATCCAGCTGTGAAAATAACGTAGAATGACGATTTTTCATTGTCGTTACGTTCTTGCAGTCACTTCTACAACTGGAAATAAAAAAAACAAACGTTTAAAAAAACCGGCCAAGTGCGAGTCGGACTCGCGCACGAAGGGTTCCGTACCAGAAATACTCTGTTGTATGGAAGCCCCCCTTAATTATTATTATTATTTTGATTTTAGTATTTGTTGTTATAGCGGCAACAGAAATACAACAATCTGTGAAATTTTCAACTGTCTAGCTATTACGGTTCTTGAGATCTAGCTCGGCGAGTGGTAGCCATGAAAAAGGTCAAAAATATCACGTTTTTTGTGTAGGTGCCCCCCTTTAATATTGTTATTATTTAATTTTTAGTATTTGTTGTTATAGCGGCAACAGAAATACACAATCTGTGAAAATTTCAACTGTCTAGCTATTACGGTTCTTGAGATACAGCCTGGTGACAGACGGACGGACGGACAGCGAAGTCTTAGTAATAGGGTCCCGTTCTTACCCTTTCGGTACGGAACCCTAAAATTAAAATAAATAAGTAGGTACTTCTTTAACGCTTAGGCACTTTTTTATAGTGTTATAGCTTCTACCCGCGACTTCGTCCACGTAGAATTCGACTTAAGACCTGGGGCCTTACCATGACGTCTTAATGCGATTCAGTTTAGGTTCGCACGCTGTCAGATTCATACTAAAAGTGACAACTAAAACTTGAACTGAGTCGGAATTAGGACGTCATGGTAAGGCCCCTGATGTTTGGCATATTCTGCAATAATTATTTACATTGAGACTCAAGGCAGCTATGATGCGTTCCAAATTTTATACAAATCCGTCTAGTCGTTTTAGTGCGAAGAAGGAACAAACATACACACTCGCTTACATCGTCACATCATCACGAATTTTCGCGTTTATAATTTTAGTAGGTTTTTGGATTTATGGTATCACCCACCGCCAGGCATGTTTCAAAAACTTGACAGCTGACAGTGACATTTCGGTATAGATTTCGTAGGCGATGTGATACACACGGAATTCTCACGCCAGCAATGTATTTCCAATTATCACGCATCGCTTGTCATGTTTTGAAATAAGGTCTGTAAGTTTTGCGAAAACTTTTTTTGTCAACAGGACACCATAGGCAAGAGAGTCAGCCCATTCAGCCTCCCCAAGTGATTAAAAAAAAGCTGTGCATCAATGTTAGTTAAGAAAAACTTTAATAAGTATAACTTTTTTGACGTTTATTTGTTTATTTTATCATGACCATTAATCAACGCAACGTTTTTCATTTTTAAGGTTCCGTGGTCAACAAGATAAGATTTGGATCGTAGTAAGTGGAACAAAGTAGTCTCTGCCTACCCCTGTGGGAAAGAGGCGTGACGATATGTATGTATGTATGTATGTATGTGGTCAACAAGGAATCCTTAGTTTCGCTATGTCCGTCTGTCCGCGGCTTAGCTCAGATATCCGATATTCTTGATACTAGAAAGCTGTAATTTGGCATGGGTGTATATTAACTACGCCGACAAAGTGGTCAAATAATATCGTGAAAAAACACTCATTACGTACACGTGTTTTCGAAAATAGGACCCCAGAGCAGAAGCATGACTCGGTCTGGACTAAAAGGTGATATCCTGATATCAGACGGGTCAGTCGAGTGAATGTTCTTTCAAGTGAATGCTTCATTTTTCCTTCATTCATTCGGCACATTTCTTTCACTTTGCGTTCAGACGTGTCAATTTGAGTGAAAGATGCAAAATGAAATAAGAAAATGAACAAAAAATGAACCGTCTGATATACTTAATTCGTAGTTCTCTCATTATTTGTTCACTTACGAATGTTAGCGGCGCCCTCAGGTGCCCATGTTATATCATCTGAAATCAAAATACAATAAATTAAATTTTGCAGTTAGGTCACTATTGTGTATGTTTGACGAAGCCACACGCCCGCGACGCGTCCCCGTCCCGTCTCTTCTGCATCGCGACGCTTCTATACATTTTCTACGACAGTCATAGAGAAAATAACCAAATAACCAATTAGAGTGGTAATAAAGGCTAATACAGTCTTTATAGACATATACGATACTAGCTTTTTCCCGCGACTTCGTCCGCGTAGACTTCATTTATTGACAAACAGCTTTTGCCCGCGTGTACCAGGAGTATTTAAATCCCGTTTTTTCCCGTTCCCTTAAGAATTTCGGGAAATGATCTTTTAATGCTCCCTACACTCCCCAAGGAACCCACTTGACAAATTTCAGCTTTCTACGACCAGTAAAACGAAAAAACCCGTTTTTCCCGTTCCCGTGGGAATTTTGAAGATTCCTCTCTTAATGCTCCTCTACACTCTCCAAACAACCTAACTGCCGAATTTAAGCGTTGTACACCCAGTAAAACGAAAAGTCGCGTTTTCCCGTTCCCGTGGGAATTTTGGAAAATTATCTTTTATAGCTTCTTTGCACTCATCCATCAAGCAACCTACATGCTTAATTTCAGCTTTCTACGACCAGTAAAACAAATCCCGTTATTTCCCGTTCCCGTGGGAATTTTGGAAAGTCCTCTCTAAATGTTTCTCTACACTCCCCAAGCAACCTACATGTCAAATTTCAGCTTTCTACAACCAGTAAAACGAAAAGTCCCGTTTTTCCCGTTCCCGTGGGAATTTCGGAAAATTGTCTCTTAAGTAATGCTTCCTTACACTCGCCAAGCAACCTACATGCCAAATTTCAACTTTCTATGACCTGCAGTATATAACAAAAAATCCCGTTTTTTCCCGTTCATTTCTGAAGGCCTCACTGACCTCACCTGAAGGCCAAATTTCAGTTTTCTACGATCATTAAAACGAAAAATCGATCCCGTAGAACTGAATATAAATCCCGTTTTTTCCTTATCCCGTTGGAATTTTCGAAAATCCTTAACCTTAAAACTGTTTTTTACTATTACACTCACCTACTTCTATGCCAAATTTGAAGTCTAGTAATTATAATTCATAAAAAGCCGTGGTAGCCTAGTGGTTTGACCTGTGGCCTCTCAAGCAGAGCGTCGTGGGTTCAAATCCCGGGCTCGCACCTCTGAGTTTTTCAGAATTTATGTGCGAAAATTACATTTGTAATTTGCCATGAGCTTTTCGGTGAAGGAAAACATCGTGATGAAACCTGCACACATCTGCGAAGAAATTCAATGGTGTGTGTTAAGTTCCCAATCCCTCCAATACACGGAGGAGGCCTATGCCATGAGGCACGCCGAATTACGCGACAATTTAATAAATAAACGACAATAACAACAACATGTACTTACAAATTGAAATTATAGCGAATTCGGAATAAAAAGGCTTATAAATAAATAAATAAATAAATAAATAAATAAATTATAATTCATAGGATTTCGTTGAACTGAATATATAAATCCCGTTTTTCCTTATCCCGTGAGAATTTCCAAAAATCCTGAAATTATTTTCTTAGTTTTGTAATCTATTTGTGTACGAAATTTGAAGAGTCTATATTTATTAAGTATAGTTACCTATTGAGATAGGGTCACTCGGAATGGAATAATATAAATCCCGTTTTTTCCCGTTCCCCTGGAAATTAGTGTATGTGTGTGTGTGTGTGTGTGTGTCAGGTAGGTATGTGTGTTGTTTTCTTAATCAGCGACCCGATAAACCGTACAAACAATACTACCCACTATAATATAATAATAATAATACCCACGTTGATTTTCAGACTTTGTCACCCCTATCCCCTTTTAGGGGTTGAATTTTCAAAAAACCTGAAACAGGTGTTTACTCATTTATCGTTAGGAATACTCCTGTGAAGTTTCGAATAAAATAGTTTAACTAATCTTGTTTCCCCATACAAACTTTGGACCCCCATTTAACCCCTTTAGAGGTCGAATTTTGAAAAATCCTTTCTTAGTGCACCCCTAGACCTTATAAGGAACCTACGTGCCAAATTTGGAATCTCTAGAACCAGCGGATTGGGCTGTGCGTTGATATGTCAGTCAGTCAGTCAGTCAGTCAGTCAGTCAGTCAGTCAGTCAGTCAGTCAGTCAGTCAGTCAGTTTCTTCTTTTATATATATAGATTTAAACAAATGTTTTGCGATTGTTTTCCCTTTACCTTCTTTATGGAACAAACCCATTTATAAAATTAGGATTACGACTTTTTGGTTTTTATTGAAATTAATTAAGTTTTCGTGAATCCATGTGGTTTTTAGTGGGTATCCCTGCCGTCGCGGGTGAGCCCCACATACCCCTGGTAAACCGGTACCGGGCGGATGCAAATAGCGCATTTTCCACACCATAAAAAAAGGCTACTTACCACCAGGGTTATAGTCGCCTGCAACAAGAAAAGTACACATTTAGGGAATTAGTTATGCAACATTTATTTTGATTACAGTTCAAACCAGTCGCTGATAAATAAACTACCCGACAGCATTAAGAATATCAAAAAGGACCTGACATTCTTTAGTCAATTAAAACAATGGCTGACTAAAAACGCCTTTTATGACATGTCAGAATATAGCAACGAAACTGTGATTTAATTTTAGTCTAATTTTCATATTTTATAAAATTAATTTGAATTTTTAGTTGACATGTAATACGAATTATTATGAATAAATAACTATGAACTATGATGTAATGAGGTACAGTCGGCCGAATATGTGGTCTACTACTTTTCATCCAACTTCCTATCAAATGAAAATGTCGCTAAAGTCGAACTTTCAAGTTGACAGCCTGTCTTATCGACGTTATTTATTGTGACCTGCAAAGGAATTTTAACCTTAGGGTGGTAGACCACATATTTGGCTGATGGTACACCGTTCCGTTATAGTGAAAGTGCCTGCTCAAGGCAGCTTCACATTATGTAGGAACGGCATTTTTCCGTTAAAACTATACATTTCGTGGCAACGCTAGACTACATACCGTAAGGGCCACCTGTAACAGGAAAAGTACACATTTAGGGAATTAGTTATCCTACATTTATTTTGATTACAGTTCTAGTCGCCGATGTAATATTGTGACAAAAAACGTCTCCCAATTTACCCAGTGCCAATTTGAGTAGCGGCAGCAAGGTAAATGTTTTGTTCATTGCAAAATAACACCTCATTTAATATGATATTTTTTTTTAATTCAAAATAAATTATAACAACAATTTGCACTTACGTTGGCAGGCAGCGAAGGCAGCCTGGAAACAAATTAATTTAATAAATTAACGGATTCAATCTAACTAATATTATAAATGCGAAAGTATGGATGGATGGATGGATGGATGGATGTTTGTTTGTTACTCAATCACGCCAGAACGGCACAACGGATCTGGATGAAATTCGGCACATAGATAGAGAAAAGTCTGGAATAGCACATAGGCTACTTTTTATCCCGGAAAATTGCGTAGTTCCCGCGGGATAGCGATAAACGAATTATTTGCAGACGAAGTCGCTGGCAACAGCTAGTACATATATAAATCACGTCTTTATCCCTTACGGGGTAGACAGAGCCATAGGCAACAAGACCTAATGGCTACGTTTAGCATGATTATGGGCGTGTAGGTGGAAAGGGGAATCAAAATAGTGACTACCGAATGGCCTAGTGGTTAGAAAACTTGACTATGAAGCTTGAGGTCCCGGGTTCAATCCCCGGTCGGGGCAGATATTTGTATGAAAACACGAATGTTTGTTCTCGAGTCTTAGATGTTTAATATGTATTTAAGTATGTATTTATCTATATAAGTATGTTTATCCGTTATCTAGCGCCCATATCACAAGCTTTGCTTAGTTTGGGGCTAGGTCAATTAGTGTCAATTGTACTAAGATATTTATTATTATTATTATTTTTGATGGGTTGCTAGCATCGCCTATAACATGATTCTCAAGATTTTCGCCCATCCCTCGCTGGGCTTTTACCATATGCGTGGCAAGAGAAGCAACTGGGACATTGCTGTTTTCTTTGCTCCCAGGCCAGCGTGGAAGGGGGTTCAAAATGCAAGTAAAGTAAACTTACCATGAGGATAACGAAGAAGAAGTATAGAAGTTGCATATTGCTGCTGTTGTGGAATAGGTAACTGTGACATCTGCACGCTTAAGGCCCCTTTTATAAGAAGAAAACACTTGGGCAAATTATTATAATTAGAAAAAAATAAATTAAATATGTCAATATTACGCAGAAAGCGAAGAACGCTTAAACTTACACGAAGAAGTCACACAGGAGATGTTTTTAAATACCTTTTTGCAAGTATTATAAGTACTTCAAAAATTTTAAGCTAGTATAGTGCTAGCTCGCTCAAAAAGCCGTGGTAGCCTAGTGGTTTGACCTGTGGCCTCTCAAGCAGAGAATCGCGGGTTCAAATCCCGGGCTCGCATCTCTGAGTTTAACGGAATTTATGTGCGAAATTACATTTGAAATTTACCATGAGCTTTTCGGTGAAGGAAAACATTACGAGAAATCCGAACCAATCCCAATAAGGCATAGTTAACATTCTAGGTTGGAAGACGCCAAATCTTGGGATTAGGTTGTCAAAGCGGACCCCAGGCTCACTGGGCCGTGGCAAATGCCAGGAAAAACGCTAGGAAGATGATGATAGTGCTTCGCTCACTCTAAAAGAGCTCAATAGGTGTGAGGGAACATGAACTCCGATATTCAAAGTTGGTAATCCTTTTACCAGTTCCACTGGTGGCCACTGGCCTCCTTTCAAAATGAGAAGGTGTAACATGGTAAACCTCCGCGACGCGCCAAAAGCGCACTGGCCGCTTACAAATAAAAACTAAATTCAAAATTCTAAATTTACGATCGGCTTTTGTTTTGTCCTGTTACTCGCTCGATTATTTGGCAAGGGATAAGCCGCATTTCGGTACTTTATTCGAACTATATTTTATAAGACTGGAGATTGCTTCTGCAAACTACTTGTATATAATTATAAAAGGGCTGCCACTAACGCAGGTACTGTAAATATTAGCTTTACTGTTTCTAGAATTTAATTATTTTGTGAAACCTAATCCAAGTCTCGTTTAGTTCGAAATATTATAAACGGGATGTGAACCGCGATTACCTTTATTGAGCTCCCGATATTTCGATACAGTTGCATGTATCATGATCACGGGTAGACGGGGTTAGTTTTTCTCACTGGCCTAGGCTACACTGAAACGAGGCTTGGATAGGCTTTACGAGTTTAAGCAGGGTGTTTGATTACAGCCCTTCCTTTCCCGTCCTACTACACCACACCACAATATATTTCTGCTCCTCCAACTCTCCGCTCTGACGCCTCGGAGCAGTCCAAGGCCATCCTGATATCCTGCCCTGCCTGCTTTCCTGCCTACCCGAAGTCTCATGCCAGTGTTAATAGTTTTTCAAGAGCAGTGCTGACTGACACAATTTTGTAATATTTATTTTGTATTATATTTTTACACCCACGCCTTGTTTCCTTTCCTGTTCTCCGCTAGCCAGTGACAAAGGCTCGGGCTTTCACGCGTGCACATTTCGGATTGGGAACATCCACATACTGAATTGCTTCGCAGGTATATGATTAGGTATAAGGTTTTTGCTCATTCCCTCGATGGGCTTACCATCTGCGCGGGAAGGGAGGCAACTGGCACATTCTGTTATCTCTTTGTTCCCAGACCGGTATGGAAGTAAGTTGAGTCTTTAGGCAGAGGGGAAAGTGCGCTTTGTCATCTCCGGTCGTGTTTTGTGCAAGTTTCAGTGAATGTTAACAACACATATGTGCATTGTGCAAACATTGATATAAAACGGTTTGAGCGTTTCAATGTCAAAGTCACAGTCAAAGTCAAATAAGTATTATTTTATTGTAGACATTAATAGATAGTTGTTAATTACAGGTAGGTATTATAAAAGATCCAACATAATCAGCTTAGTTTTGGGGTACAATAATTAGATTTCAGCTGTTATAATGAAGAAATAGGAAAACAAAACGTGTTTTTCATAAAAAGAAAATATTGATATTAGTATCACATTATTGATGTTATACGAGAGGTCTATAATAGAATTTCAAAAAAATTTATACATGTAAGCTAAACTATTACTCGTACTCATATTCGTTTGTGTCAGCCTTGGACACCAACAACACTAGACTAAGATAGAATACCTCCTGTGCCATGCCAATAATGTCACCGGCTGTCTTACTCTCTAAGCCGGATCACAGCATCGCAAGCACTGCTGCTTAGCGGCAGGATTAAGACGGAGCGATCCGGACGGACCTTGCACGAAGTTCTACCACGTTTTGGTTGTAGCGTGGCAGCCACATGGTTTAAGTGACTTCAGATTCAGACATTACATTTTACTCTTTTCTTGTAGGTATGGGAAAGTGGTCATTATTCATCCACTTTTTAGATTTCATTTTTTATTTTTTATTTTTTATTTAATTTTCAAATTTAGCTAGTTTATGTACACAAGTGTAAAGTGTAACAAATATAATATGTATATTGTAGTTTGTTACAAAAAAGTCCGAAACTATTAATGTCAAAATGTTAAAGGATTATAGCCATTTTCAAAGATATGGTATGTGTAGGTACTAGGTACGAATGGTGACCACTTTCCACTAGGTATATTTTTGTTTTAATTTGTGAAAAAATGAGACAAACAGAGTGATGTTGTGAATTTCATTTAATAGTTGATTTTGGTAAAGGTTCAAATCAAGAATTGAAAATAACTTAGAATGTCAATGTTTCATTATAGCTCCGTAGTTATTTCCGCTTTCAGCCTGTTCTTTAATCTAGAAAATAAAAACAAACATTAAAAATAGTTAAATAAATAAAAAAGCCTAATATTATAAATGCGAAAGTTTGTGAGTCAAGATGTGACGATGTGAGTGAGTGTGTATGTTTGTTCCTTCTTCACGCTAAAACGACTGGACGGATTTGGATAAAATTTGGAACGAAGATAGCTGGTACCCTAGATTAAAATATAGGCTACTTTTTATCCCGAAAAATTGTATAGTTCCCGCGGGATAGCGATAAACATACCAATTGCTAATTCTACGCGGACGAAGTCGCGGGCAGAAGCTAGAAGGTACATAAGTATAGTGCTTTGGGGTAAGTTGAAAAGCGAGGTAAGATAAAAATTAGTGTCCGACCGAAGTTTCGGTTTCGGTTTCGGTTTCAGCCAATTTCGGCCAAAAAAGTGATGTCGGCCAAAGATTCGGTTTCGGCCAGAATCCGGCCGAAACCTTCGGCCGGGCCGAAATGACTTCGCGGCCTCTCGCGGGTCTCGCATCGGAAGCGCTCGGCTTAATTCGGGCACGCTCGGCCGGGTTGGTATAGGTAATGCAGAGGCGGCCGGCCCAGCTGGGACCAGCGACAGTAGTATGCATGCAGTTTTTTTATTTTGTTTGACAAAAATAGTAACTGTTCTCATATAAGAAATCCTTGCAATAACCTTTTAATTACGATTTGTACTGTAATTTTGAATATATTGTTTGATAAGATACGTCTTCAAAAATTTCGGTTTCGGTTTCGGTTTCGGCCGAAATAAGAAAAAAACCGAATATTCGGTTTCGGTTTCGGTTTCGGCTAAAAATCGCGTTTCGGTCGGACACTAATAAAAACCTTATCTTACCCCACTTTTCAACCGACCCCAACGCACTATACTTCTTTAACGCTTAGGCACCTTTTATAGTATACTAGCTTCTACCCGCGACTTCGTCTGCGTAGAATTATAATGAACCTTCCTCTTGAATCACCCTATCTATTAAAAAAACCGCACCAAAATCCGTTGCGTAGTTTTAAAGATTTTAGCATACTTAGGAACAGACAGCGGAAAGCGACTTTGTTTTATACTATTGTAGTGATAGTGATTTTGGAGTTATGGTATCACCCATCGCCAGGCCCGTTTCAAAAACTTGACAGCTGACAGCTGACACTGACATTTTCAGTATAGATTTCGTAGTCGATATGAAACCCGTTACAACACGGAATTTTCAAGCCATCAATGTATGTCGAATTGTCATAAGTCACTCAACGCTTGTCATGTTTTGAAATAAGGGTCTGGGAGTTTTGCGAAAACTTTTTTTGACAGCGGGACGCCATAGGCAAGAGAGTCAGCCCATTCAGCCTCACCAAGTGATTAAAAAAAAACTGTGCACCAATGTTAGTTTTCAATAGTTACGCAAAACGTTAATATAACTTTATTGACGTTACTTTATTTGGTTATTTATTTTACCATGACCAATCAACACCACGTTTTACATTTTTAGGATTCCGTAGTCAACAAGGAACCCTTATAGTTTCGCTATTGTCCGCCCGTCCGCGGCTTAGCTTAGAGATTCTTGATACTAGAAAGCTGTAATTTGGTATGGGTATAATATTAACTACGCCAACAAAGTGGTCAAATAAAATCGTGAAAAAACACTCATTATGTGCTTTCGAAAATAGGACCCCAGAGTCGAGAGCTTGACACGGTCCGGACAAAAGTATTTAATTAGTAGTTATCTCATCATTTGTTCACTCACTTTGGGTGCCCCAAGGAGGTTGACCTGAAATAAAAATACAATTAAATAAGTTTTGGAGTTATGTCACTATTGTGTATGTTTGACGAAGCCACACGCCCGCAACACGTCCCCGTTCTATACATTTTGTAGGACAACCATAGATGAAATAACCAATTAGACATATTTACTTACTGCAAAGAATAAACGTTTCTTATTTCTTAGCTTCTGCCTGCGACTGTGCCCCTGCACCGCGCGGGTGAGGACACATTTAAGTAGTCGGTCTATAGGTATGTGCTTTCGAAAATCAGACCCCAGTGTCGAGTGCTCGACACGGTCCGGACCAAGATACTTACAGCCTTATTCATAAAAAGTTAGAAGCTCGCTATAAGCTCGCTATAGGACCGATGCAAAAAAACATGATTCATAAACGTCAATTAGCGCTAATCAGTCCATCAAGGGTCTGTTAAGTCTTCCGAAAGTTAGTGGAACGTAGACCCTCCTTTATCTCTCTGCTAACTTACAAAATGGCCGCCACAAATGTGAACAGCTGATTTTGGCAAGAGCAAAACCATACGCAAGACAGTTTCTTTGTTTTAAGTTTTTATCCCCTCCGGGAAAGGTAAAGGAAATTAGATCCACACTGCCTTATCTGTTGTGTTAATTCGCTGGTTTCCCGCTAATTCGCTGCCACTGCTGTAATTTTTTTTTATAATTTACTAAAAGGCCGTTTATGGCCTATGATTTGTCAAGGTGACAACATAACGCGTCTAATCCATCCATCAGCCAGCAGTTCATTAGTTAACAGACTGCTAGCAAGCGTTTATGAATGATACTTTTTAACAACTGTCAAATAAGCTTAATCAGTCTGTTAACTAATAGACTGATCAAACCTCAATTAAGGATTTTTTTATGAATAAGGCTGTTAATTTGTAGTTCTTTCATCATTTGTTCACTCACCTTTGACGCCCCAAGGAGGTTGACCTGAAGTAAAAAAAAAAAAATGCAGTTAGGTCACTATTATGTATGTTTGACGAAGCCCGCCCGCGACGCGTCCCCGTCCCGTCTCTTTGGCATCACGACGTTTTTATACATTTTGTACGACAACCATAGATGAAATAACCAATTAGACTTATTTACTTACTAACTTCTGCCCGCGACTTCGTCAACGTAGAATTATTATGAATTAATGAGATAATGTTTTTTTTTCGAAAATCAGACCCCCGAGTCGAGTGCTCGACACGGTCCGGACCAAGATACTTAATTTGTAGTTCTTACATTATTTGTTCACTCACCTTTGACGCCCCAAGGAGGTTGACCTGAAATAAAAATACAATTAAATAAGTTTTGCAGTTAGGTCACTATTATGTATGTTTGACGAAGCCACACACCCGTGACGCGTCCCCGTCCCGTCTCTTCTGCATCGCGACGCTTCTATACATTTTGTACGTGCTTGCGCATAGAGGACGGGAATTAGGCTACATTAGTATTGTCGCTCGATAGTCCACTATCGACAGTGTTTCGACAGCATATCGATAGTATCGATAGCACTTTTGATGCAATACTATTGGTGAGCAGCAATACTATAAATAGTATCGATAGTATTGTTGTCCAATAATGCATAAACTATCGATAGTAATGTATAGAAAACTATGACAATTATTGGTAGTATCGGTACTACCAATAATTTTAACAACGATGGTTGCCTTCGTTTTAATAGTATAGTAGTAGGTATAACGAGTACAAAATTCGATTTTGCCACTCACCTTTACCTTGCAATCGTGCAACCGACAAAACTATCGATAATATCGATACTATCTATAAATTATAAGCCTTTTTATTCCGAATTCGCTACAATTTCAGTAAGTACATGTTGTTGTTATTGTCGTTTATTTTTTTAATTTATTTATTAAATTGTCGCGAAATTCGGTGTGCCTCATGACATAGGCCTCCTCCGTGTATTGGAGGGTTTGGGCTATAGTTCCCACGCGCGCCCAGTGCGGATTGGGAACTTAACACACACCATTGAATTTCTTCGCAGATGTGTGCAGGTTTCCTCACGATGTTTTCCTTCACCGAAAATCTCATGGCAAATTACAAGTGTAATTTTCGCACTTAAATTCCGAAAAACTCAGAGGTGCGAGCCCGGGATTTGAACCGACGACGCTCTGCTTGAGAGGCCACAGGTGAAACCATTAAGCTACCACGGCTTTTTTTTTACTATCTATATATATATTATTTTTTTAATTTATTCAGGAACAAACGGTTACACTTCAACAAAGAAACTTACTTTACATATTCTTAAAAACCAACAGTTCCATTAATTTATATAGTTTTCTGTTCTATACTATCGATAGTATTAATACTTTATACATACAATACATACACCGTGATTTCGAAAATCGGACCCCCGAGTCGAGTGCTCGACACGGTCCGGACCAAGATACTTAATTCGTAGTTCTTTCATCATTTTTTCACTCACCTTGGGCGTTCGAAGGAGGTTGACCTGAAATAAAAATACAATAAATTAAATTTTCCAGTTAGGTCACTATTATGTATGTTTGACGAAGCCACACGACCCCGACGCGTCCCCGTCCCGTCTCTTCTGCATCGCGACGCGAATGGGGGCGCGAAATGGGAATGGATGATTATTTTAACTTTTGGTAATTTTTCTATTGATAGGAATAGTCATAACACACAGGAAAACTCACGTATAAAAGCCGAAGAATTGCTCCGACAATTGTTTCGGACTATTTCGTAGCCCTTCATCAGGGAGGCTCGCCCCGGCGGCAGCGAAACGAACACTGCGCGCCAACGCTCTTCTCGCGCGGCTACTCGGTGCAACTGACATCGGCGCACAACTACCCTCATTTTTATCGTCATTTTTATTATAGTCTGAGGTGTTTTCCGGTGTGTTGTAATTATGTGTGAGTCTCACGGTAGTTTCATGTTGAAAGGAATAATCATCCTTAGCTACAGAAATATTTACAGATTTTTCCGTCGAGCCATATATATTTTTTTAATAAAAACATTTTACTCAGTCTCTCGGCGATCCAGTGACGGCTGATAAGCAGTACGGCCATAACATATCAAATTAAAAAACAATGGCTGCTTGTATCTGTGGTATTGGACGAAAAGAGATACCGGCACTATCGATTCTATTGGTAAGTGCCGTAAGTCTAGCGATCACCTTGTATGCGCATAAGTATAACATACGGTATCGCTAGACTTACGTGCTGGCACGTATACACAATTTTTCCATTAAAACTAACAATTTTGCGGCAACGCTAGGCTACATACCCCCGTTGCTGCCTAGGGTGCCGTCGATGGGGTTGCCTGCAACAGAAAAAGTACTTACAGATAGTGGATTTGTTATCCAACATTTATTTTGAATAAAATTCAAGCTATAGATCTACAGGAAGTATCAGATATCCCATATCAATAATCCACTGGGGTATATAACCATAGCTATAGAAGCTAAAAAAATATTTTAAAAAAATTCGAGTATTTTTTTTATAGGAATGGTAGTATTAACTGTAGGTACCTAATCATTCCTATCTAACTAATATTATAAATGCGAAAGTATGGATGGATGGATGTTTGTTACTCAATCACGGCAGAACGGCCCAACGGATCTGGATGAAATTTGGCACATAGATAGAGAAAATTCTGGAATAGCACATAGGCTACTCTTTATCCAGGAAAATTGCGTAGTTCCCACGGGATAGCGATAAACGAATTCTTTGCAGACGAAGTCGCTGGCAACAGCTAGTAAAAAATATAAAAAAAAAAAAAACTTAGCTTCTATAGCTATGGTTATATACCCTAGTTGATTATTGATACATCCTGTATAGCCCGCGCGGCACAGGGGCGCGGGGTAGGGCGACAAAGGGGACTGAGAGAGGTGCGGGCGGGGAGTGCGCCTGCGGCAGTCCTGGATTTACACATTTGCTGCCCCAAAGCCAATTATGCCGCCCTAGCTTTTTTAGTTTCTATGGTAAATCCGGCCCGACAGGCGGCCTGCCGCCCGCACCTCTCTCGGCCCCCGCAGTCGTCCCACCCCGCACCCCTGTGCCGCGGGCGAGGACTCAGTTAAGCGGTCGTTCTATACTCTGGTGTAATTTTGTAACAAAAAAGTTTGAGTAGCGGTAGCGAGGGTTAGCGTGATTCAATTTTTTTTTTCATATCCCAAATTCATTGAGACGTTTCCTTACCTCTACAAAACAGAAAAAGTCTTAAACTAGATAATGAAACTCTAATTTATGGTCTGTAATATACGGAATAAACACTTAAAATTATAACAATTAGCGCATACCTTGGCAGGCAGCATAGGCGGCCTGAAAACAAACGAAAATCAAATTAAATCATAAAATTTTGATGCAAGAAATTTTTTAACAATAAGGCAAGAAATACATTTGTTTAAAAACAATTCTGTTTTTTTGTAAATTAAGAAACAGTGAACCGTTTTTGATAAAATTCGTACCAACAACGGGACCAACGGTGAGACCATATTCTAGTGAATAAAAAAAGAATTATCGATGTTCACAGCTGGCCAAAGCACTGACGTATATAAACAAACAAACATGCAGTTTAAGAGAACCTACTATTTTGAAGTCGGTTCAATCTAACTAATATTATGAATGCGAAAGTATGGATGGATGGATAGATGGATGGATGGATGGATGGATGGATGGATGTTTGTTTGTTACTCAATCACGCCAGAACGGGCCAACGGATCCGGATGAAATTCGGCACATAGATAGAGAAAAGTCTGGAATAGCACATAGGCTACTTTTTATCCCGGAAAATTGCGTAGCTTCCGCGGGATAGCGATAAACGAATTATTTGCAGACGAAGTCGCTGGCAACAGCTAGTACATACATAAATCACGTCTTTACCCCTTTCGGGGTAGACGGAGACAAGACCTAAAAGCCACGTTTAGCACAATTGCGGGCGTATAGGAGGAAAGGGGAATCAAAATAGTGATGGGTTGCTAGCATCGCCTATAACATGATTCCTAAGATTGTCGCCCATTCGATGGGCTTTCACCTGCGCGGGAAGAGAAGCAACTGATACATTCTAATAAATAAATAAAATAAATAAATATCTTGGGACAAATTACACCAATTGACCCAGTCCCAAACTAAGCACAAGGCTTGTACTATGGGTACCAGCTAACGGATAAACATACTTATATAATGTAGATAAATACATACTTAAATAAATACAACATCCATGACTCGGATACAAACATTCGTATTCATCATACAAATGTCTGCCCCTACCGGGATTCGAACCCGGGACCTCTAGCTTCATAGTCAGGGTCACTAACCACTAGGCTATCCGGTCGTCATTCTATGTTTTTTCTTTGCTCCCAGATCAGGGGCCTTACCATGACGTCTTATTGCGATTCAGTTTAGGTTCGCTCGCTGTCAGATTCATACTAAAAGTGACAGCTAAAACTTGAACTGAGTCGGAATTAGGACGTCATGGTAAGGCCTCAGTAGGCTTATTGTCCAACTCGCTCGCAATTGCCATCGTGTTCATTTTGACAGTTCTTGTATGAATGTGACAGCTAGCTGATTCCGATGCCAATTGTCAGCCCAAACATGAACTGTCAAAATGAACACGATGGCGATCGCGAGCGAGTTAGACAATGGGGTGCGAGTCGGGTTACCTTCGCGTGTGGTCAAGAGCTGCGGTTCGTTTTTGGATCCGTCCGAGGGGAAGAGCAGTGCTTGGTCCGGTGCACCCTGGGCTTCGGTTAATGATTTCCTGGCGGTCTCCGTGGGATATCATTGTCCGTTGGCTAAGAGCCCGACAGGGGGGGAGGGGGTCGTTTGACCGTGTTCTACTGTACAACGTTGCCGACATTTTTATGTCACAAGATTTTTGAATACTGTATTTTTTACTTTGACATTGGCGAAATCATCGCATCGATCGATAGGGCCATATTATTAAAAGAAGAAGAAGAGTTAGACAATAAGCCTACTGCATGGAAGGGGGTTCAAATGATCAAAATGCAAAAGTAAACTTACCATGAGGATAACGAAGAAGAAATTTAGAAGCAGTAGAAGCTTCATGTTGCTGCTGTTAAGAAATAGCTGTGGATTTAGCACGCAGAGCCCCTTTTATATGAAGAAAACACTTGGGCAAATTATACGGCGCTTAAGAATGTTAGTCAATATTATGCAGGAAGCTAAGCACGTTAACACGAAGAAGTCCTACCTACAGGAGTTGCCTTTGGGCGCGGATCAAGTGTTGTGGCAAATGATAATTTTATGTATTTTATTGAATCAGGCGTTACTTTGCGGAGGTCCATTTTAATGAACATAAAATATTTGCCTCGCTACTCCGCTACTCATTTGAGTTTAATTGATGTTCATTAATACGTTTATGGTATAATAGCTTCTGCCCGCCACTTCGTCCGCGAAGAATTAGACTTAGATTAGGCAGCTACGACCTTTGACGTGTTTATCGTTATCCCGCGGGAAATATGCAATTTTCTGGGATAAAAAGTAGCCTATGTGTTAATCTAGAGTACCAGCTATCTCCGTTCCAAATTTTATCCAAATCCATCCAGTCGTTTCAGCGTGAAGAAGGAACAAACATACACACACACATCGTCACATCCATCCATCCTCACAAACTTTCGCATTTATTATTAGTAGGATGAAATTCGGGCAAACGATAGAGAACAGTATTTGTTTTATTTTAATTGATTGATCATGGACTTGTGCTTCCTATTTTTAATTACCTATTTCATCATCATCATCATCAGCAGCCTAAAGACGTCCACTGTTGAACAAAGGCCTCCCCCTTAGCACACCATAATGAACGACAAGTCGCCACCTGCATACACCGGTTTCTCGCAATTTTTACCATGTAGTCAGTCCAACTTTTTTTTTTTTTTTATTTTAAATGGTGTGGAAAATGCGCCTTATGCATCCGCCCAGTACGGGGTTACCGGGGGTACGGCAGGCATACCCACTAAAAACCACACGGATTCCCTCCTCGGTCGAATGTGAGGCGCTGCGGGAGAACAAGGTGTCACCGCAAACGCCCCACGACCACCCCGGGATGGGGTTCCCTCTCCGCGGCACCTGTGCAATGCAGGTTTGGGAATTCCCGCCCTCCCCCGCTGGTGCCGCTTGGATTTTTTATAGAGGTTATCTCCTCGTGGCCCCAGTCTTGAAAAAGACAGCGGCCCACGTTCCCGGCGCCTGCGGGCCGGGGTTACGTGTTGACCGACAGTGGCCGGAGCCACGCCGCTCCGCGATCGCGTCCCTTACGGGGCGCACCGCTCCGACGGCAGGCTTATGCCCGCCGACCCTCACGTCAGCTCTCACACCCTCATGTACTACTCTGAAAGCAGAGCGGTACCGAAGGCATGATCGCGTCCGTCACCAAAAGCACCTGCGGGTGCGACCCTCTGGATTTTTTATAGAGGTTTACTCCTCGCGGCCCCCTGTCTTGAAAAAGACAAGCGGCCCACGTTCCGACCCCATGGGCCGGGTTGCGTGTTGACCCCTCCCCCCCAGTCGGATATTAGCCAACAGTTAACTAACTTACTAAATTAATTAATTAACCGTTGTTGCCCAGGGTGCACCGGCCTAAGCGTTACCCTTCCCCCCCGTGAGGCCAAGAGCCTCTGTTAGAAGGGAACTGTAACACTAGAGCTCTCGAGGAGGTTTCCGACTTCGCACCCCGTAGTCAGTCCACCTAGTGGGAGGCCTGCCAACACTGCATTTTTAATTATTTACATTGTTTAATTAGCATGTCATATTATTGACTAAATATGTGAATTGTATTGCATTTTGACATCTATTGTATATCACATTTCATTGCAAATAAAGATTACTTACTTACTTTGCTAGCCGCATCGCCTACAACATGATTCCCAAGATTTTTGCCCGTTCCCTCGATGGGCTTACCGATCTGCGCGGGAAGGGAAGCAACTGGTACTAGTGATGGGACTCGAATCACGTTTCACACGAGTCACCTAAAAATTCACTCTGTGACTCGGACCACTCGAATTGACTCGGGCCACTCGAGTTGCCTGTACTGACTCGAGTGAAAAAGTCAAGTTAAAACGATTTGGGCATAATTATTCGTAGGTTTTCTGTCAAAAATTTTTGGTTATAGTTAAAGTTATTGTTAAAGTAATTTCGTGCTACTGACGCTATGATGACGTGATATTTTCCAAGAGGACGGCCAACTGACTGAAAAAATCGTAACTTGTATCACAAATTCGCTCGAGTGACTTTGGGCACAATATACTCGAGTGAAAAAATGTACACTCGAGTCGTGTCTGCACTTGAGTGGTACTCAAGTGAGTCGACTTTTCGAGCGAGTGACTCGAGTGAAAAAATGTCACTCGAGTCCCATCACTAACTGATACATTCTGTTCTCTCTTTGTATCTAAACTCTGTATTGCACATAAAATTTTAAAAATACAGAAAGAAGTACACAGAAAATAGTACAAAGAAGTAAGTTGAGTGTTTAGGCAGAGGGGAAAGTGTGCGGTGTTCTTTTCGGTACTATTCCTTAGTATATTGTATTCCTCCCGATTTTATATCTACGTGTATCGAATGTGTGTAAATAATAGTGGTGGTCGTTATTACAACAGCAGATAACGTAATGCATTATTTGCACGCAACGAACAACACATTATCGAATCGTCAACTATCCTGTTATCATTATTCGTTGTCTGTTGTCAACGTTGTTCATACGCACACTGTTGCCGCACTTGGCATAGAAGCGCAATCGAGTGCGCAACAAACAAAGTAGGTGTGTGCGAGAGATAGCTCTATACGCGCGAGCTCGCATCGCAATCGCAATTCAAAAAACTGACTTTTGGTATCATTATTAGCTGTTGCTGTTTGTTGTCAGTCAGTACAATAACAAACAAGGTAACAGAGCGGTGTTTTGCTTTTGTTTCCGTACGTTTTTATTACGCTGCGATCGCGACGAAATAAGTATAACAATTATTTAATAATAAGTTCATTATCATTTTGTAAAACAGCAATTTATCAGGTTAACAGACAACAGTTTACAATAACAGCTATTTAAGAATAACACAGCACTGTTATTCATTGTTCCAAAACAGCCGTTATTTGCCACCACTAGTAAATAAATGTTTCTCTCTCTCTCACTCTTTCTCTCTCTTTGTCATCTCCTGTCGTGTTTTGTGCACGTATGCAGATTAACAACACACGTGTGCAAACAATCGTGCAAACCGGTTGAGTGTTAACGCTGTTATCATTTTTTAAGGAAAAAACAGAAGCAAAACGTGTTTATCAAGAAATTATACGTGTACGTGTTTTATGTACAACTAGCTTTTGTGTATTATAATAGTTGTGTAGTAATGGTGATCATTATTCCCGAAGCAATGGTGAAATATGATGCGTTTCCACCATCAGCAATAGCCTGGGATGCATTGGCTTCGTTGTTTTCTCCAATCTAAGCAATAACTGCCTCTCTTTCCTCTTTAGAGACTGTTTTGCCCATCTTGTGCTCGTTTTTCTGCAATCAAACGAACTTACACCATAACTATTTTTGTCTTTTTGACGTTTCGGCAGCTCTTGTAAATAGCATATGCCAGAATTATGCCCAACAGCAGGATTCCGATGAAAGTGCCATATGCAGCCACACAAAAGTAAAGTTTCTCAAATTGTAGCAATTTTATATTGTCTGTTCGGCACATTTTCCTACGATTTATAATAGTTTTTTCACCTCACTAGCTCGGAAAACACTTTTTGTTTGTTTGATAGCTATTGAGAAAATCGCTTTTTATCCACATGTGGAGAAAGAGTTTTGACCACAGATTAGAAAGATATAGTACAGGGTTTAGACATTTGAAGGAAACTTAAGTGATTTTTGACAGCTAATAAAACGTAAAACGTTAAAAGTGCAGAATTTTTAATATCACAATTAATTAATTGCATCGAGTAAAAAACACCAAATACAGTCTTACAACTTTATTTTAATTCATAAATATCAGCATTCAACATTAACCTTAATTCTTGTTCTTCTTCTTCTTCTTCTTCTTTTGTTTGTGGCGTTACAAGTCGTTACAGCGACGACAACTTCGCCAATGTCAGGGTAAAATTTTATTATAAAATCTTGTGACAAAATCAACAAAATGACGGCAACGTTGTACGGTAATATGGTCAAAGACCCCCCCCCCCCTGTCGGGCTCTTAGCCAACGGTCAATGATATCCCTCAGATACTGCCAGGAAATTATTAGCCGTTGCCCAGGGTGCACCGGACCAAGCACTGCTCTTCCCCCCGGACGGATCCAGAAACGAACAGCAACTCCTGACCACATGTGGAGGTAACCCGACACGCACCCCTTCATTCTTGTTGTAAAAACGGATAAAATGTTCTGACAGTCCAAGTAAGTCAATATGCGAACAAAATGCATCCGAAATATTTTTTTTTTATAAAATTCATCGCTTGTAGGAGAGGTAAAAGAATTATTGTCCATTCAGCCATATTAAAGATTGTAATGCCGGTTCACTGTTTGTGCTGACAGTAGCACTTGATGGTCCCAACGGAAGACCAGCGCTGGCTGTAAGGCCAGCATTATGCTGAGGTGGAACCATTTCGTGATTGTATATGCTGGTACTTCTTTCTTTTCTGTAATTTATATCACGAATAAATGTTTTCTTTCTTTCAAATAATTAAAAAAATGTAAGTCAAAACTATTCAATTAAGCCGTCAACGTTAAATATTCGCATGTTTTTCTAGTTATTTTGTTATTAAAAATGAGTGATAGTACAAACCCTTTTTCTTATTTTCCTCGCTGTAGTGAGGTGAAAAGTTTTGTGTTATACACGGGTGAAAAGTTATTTTACGCCTCGTGTGTTGAAACACTCCCAGGTAAAATACAACTTTCCCCCCTTGTATAACAAATAACTATGGCAGGGTCGCCATGTACATATTATAATAGTCGTGTCCTCCTACATTAGGGATGGGTAGCCGATGAGGGAGTACTTTAATGAAACACACCTTTACAGTTACACGTCTCGATCTATATTGATTATTCATAAGAGTTACACTATATAAAGTGCATTGATGATTAATATGTCTCTACCATATAAAGGAATCACTTCACGTAATATGTAAAGATGGTATCTCTACATCACATTTTCCCGCGACTTCGTACGGGGTGAATTTTCAAAACGTGTTTTTTGGATGTCCTACGCTAGAAAAAAAAAACTATGCCATATATGTACCAAAAAAAAATATGATCGTATTCTTTGCCATTATCTAGGACGAGGCAAAGCCATTAATTAATAATGATGAGCTACTAATCCCAAATTTTTTTTATTGAAAGTTCGAAAATTCACGATTCACATAGCTGTGAGGTATGTCACATGCGAAGTTTAGCTCAGACAATTGAGTACAACTTTGTCTATGATGGTCGTAATTTATTTCTGTAAAAAGCATTTTAAAGAGCTCTTCCTGGTCTATATTTATGAATAAAAAAACATGTAAAAAACTCGTCATTTAAAAATGCAGGGATGGGAATGTGTTTGTCCCGCGCGCTAGCGTTTTTAAATGACTCGCAAATACCTGCTGGTTACTGACTGGTTGAGCTATGTAACGATATTTTCAAGTTTCTACGTCGAAGACATGCTAGTTCGCGTTCGTTTACCAAGCAAAGTGGAGGCGTATACTGCGCTGTGATTTTTAAAAATAGGTAAGTTTGTGACACGATACTTTTGGTCAGCCTATAAGGTAATTTGTGTGGCTAGTAAATATTGCATGTTCAACTACTTTATAGATATGTCTATTTAAGTGTTCTATAGTTTAGAACATCGAGAATGAACAGGCCTATTGTCATTTACCTAAAGCTTATACTTTCGACAGAAAACATTAAATGCACTTTTGCCGTAATTTGTGTGGCACTTTTGTCCACGCAAATTACAAACGCGCCACACAAATTACATTTTATGTCTTATTTCAATAGTATGAGCATTTTATGATGGTTAAAAACACTTGTTATCTTTAAATTCCTAACCGTGTTATTTTATATAATTATGTTAAAATATTTGTACGCTTGCTTGCTTGCTGAATGCAGGAGCTGCTTATGCCATTCAAGACAGTAGTCTTAAATGGTATAAGTAGTTCTTGTATTCAGCAGTGGCATTGTACATAATATACTGTATATAAATAAATTTGAATTTGAATTTAAAAAACATAAATACATTAGTAGTACTTTCTACTATTTTAAGTTGTATTTTTAAATTATTATTTTTGAACTGTTTGTCTATAATATTTAATTTTATTTTGT